>CM060949.1:3521283-4121283 GCA_030765055.1 Mantis religiosa
TGCCCCAACAGCTATACGTATGCCACAGTTATGGACTGTGTCTAATCTCTTCAGCACAGATGGTCGTGCTGAGCCATAAACGATACTACCATAGTCTAATTTGGAACGGATGAGTGCCCGATAAAGTCGCAATAACACTGCACGATCCGCTCCCCACGATTTTCCACTTAGTACCCGCAAGATATTCAAAGATCGGTCACATCGTGCTTTCAGTTGTGCTATATGCGACGACCAACTAAGTTTTCTATCAAATATTAATCCAAGGAACCTCGCCTCATCTGCAAAAGGTAGTAGATCAGCGCCTAGCCGGAGCCTTGGAGGTAGTCGACTCTGCTGACGCCAGAAGTTTACACAGATGGTTTTCTCAGCGGAAAATCGGAAGCCGTTTTTTAAACTCCAACTCTTAAGGTTGTCCAAGGTGGTCTGAAGACGGCGCTCTAAAAACGGAGTGCGCTGAGATGTACAGTAGACTGCAAAGTCGTCTACAAATAGGCATGACGAGACACCTGGAGGTACACATTTCGAGATAGAATTAATCGCAATAGCAAACAACGTAACACTTAGTACCGATCCCTGTGGTACACCGTTCTCTTGAACAAAAAGGTTCGAAAAAACCGAGCCAACCCTTACTCGGAATACGCGGTCTTTCAGGAATTCCTGAAGGAAGAGTGGTAGGCGTCCACGTATATTCCAGGTGTGCAGAGTACGTAGCAACCCTGCCCGCCAACACGTATCATAAGCCTTTTCGAGGTCAAAAAATATTCCGACTGTTTGACAGTTCTTAAGAAATCCGTTCATAATCTGTGTCGACATGGACACAAGATGATCCACTGTTGAACGGCGTCGTCGGAAACCGCACTGGATGTTATTCAGTAGGTTGTGCGTTTCCAGCCACCATACCAACCGCCCATTTATCATGCGTTCCATCACCTTGCATACGCAACTGGTGAGGGAAATAGGGCGGTAGCTAGAAGGGAGGTGACGGTCCTTGCCAGCTTTCAAGATAGGTATAATGGTAGCTTCTCGCCACTTTTCAGGAAACGTGGCATCAACCCAAACACGGTTATAGACCTCGAGCAGGAATGCCTCACCTTCAGGTGAGAGATTTTGTAACATTTGAACGTGGATTCCGTCCGGTCCTGGTGCTGTCAGTCGCGATGACGAAAGAGCGTGTTCTAGCTCTGCCAAGATGAAGAGGCGGTTATAGTCTTCAAGGTTTCTGGAACTAAACACGAAACCTTGAGATTCTACCTGAGTCTTAATTGAGATAAACTCAGGAGCATAATTGCATGAGCTAGACACCTGAGCGAAAGCACAGCCGAAGGTGTTAGCCACAACAAACGGATCAACAACAACTCCTGCAGTTGTTTTCAGACCAGCGATTGGCAGGTGGGTTGATTTTCCGGCCACGCGCCTTAATTTATCCCATACAACAGATGAGGGTGTACATCTGTTAAAAGATGATACAAATTTGTTCCATGAGGTCTTTTTGCTATCCTTAATTATTTGCCTAGATTTTGCATGCGCTTTCTTATACTCAATTAGATTACTTAGCGTAGGGTGTCGTTGGAATACCCTTAGAGCACGTCTACGAGCACGAATAGCATTCCGGCAGTCGTTGGTCCACCATGGGACAGGAAATCGACCGGGTTGGGTAGCCGAACGTGGAATAGACTGTTCTGCAGCGGAAAGAATTTTCTCTGTGAGATGATCGACTAAATCATTCACAGAATCGTGCTCGTTGTATTCAAAGACAGCCAACTGGGTGTAAAGATTCCAGTTGGCACGATCAAAGCGCCATCTAGGGATACGTGAGGGAGACACATCTTGTGCTAAGAGACTAAGAAGACATGGAAAGTGGTCGCTGGAATGTAAATCAGAGATGACATTCCACTGTAATGATACAGCTAACTGGGATGAACACACTGCCAAATCGATGTGCGAATAGGTGTTAAACGCGTCTGAGAGGAATGTGGGCTCTCCGGTGTTCAGGAGAACCAAGTTATTGCTCTCCAGGAATTTTGCAATGAGGTTGCCTCTCGAACATGCCCGATTTGAGCCCCAAAGTGGGTGATGGGCATTAAAGTCTCCAACTATTAGAAATGGTGTTGAAAGTTGGGAAACCAGATCTTCAAGTTCAACTAACGAGAGGTCATCTGATGGCGGGAGATATACAGTGCAAATGCAAAATTCTATTGATGGCAGCTTAATCCTTACAGCTACAGATTGTAAATCAGACTGTAGCTGTAACGGATCTACAAATATGTCATCCCTGAGGAGCATCATAGTACCCCCGTGTGCAGGAATGCCCTCTTCTGTTTCAACATCACACCTCAGTGGTGTGTAGCGTCTGATTTTAAAGTTGTCTTGTGGTCGTAGCTTAGTCTCTTGTAAGCATACCACTAAGGGGTGATGCTTACTGAGCAAAAGTTCCAATTCTGGTCGATGCGCTCTTAATCCTCGTATGTTCCATTGTAGGATAGCCATTGGAACTATGGGATATATGATGTAAAGGTAGTCTACATTAAGACGACTTCATGGGTGGCCGAATCAATTTGCCCTTTTTCTTTGGTGTAGGGCTAGTTTCGGCAGGTTTATCCTGCCTCTTCTTTGCTGCAGATGTAGCAGCGTGGTGAGCTGTTTCCTGCTCCATATCCTCTATGGAAGAGGACGGTTTTCCTTCTACAACTTTCGATTCGAGGGGCTCGAAGCGATTGGAAATTCCGACCGACGTAGATGACGGTCGCCGGTCGTGGTCCTCCCCAGATGATGACTCCGACGATGATCTCGGAGACGCTCTAGGGCTACGTTTCTTGGACTTTTCTGGAGCAGACTTTGTGCTTTCTTTCAGGAAGGCAGTTCTATCATACTGCGTCTTGAACTTGATCTCTGGTGCTTGGTATACAATGGGCAATTTCGTCCTGTTGTTAGAAGTGGATGCTTTCTCAGGCGACTTCACTGACTTGTTATTTTCAGTAGTCTGTGTTCTCGGAGTTTTAGATGTTGTTACTGATGCTCTTGGTTGCGATCTAGGCACTAGAACTTTCTCGGATATTGTTGCCCCGTTTATATCAGATGTTTGGGTACCAGCCTCCCGTTTCGGTGACGGAGTAGCCGCCACAGAGCTATAGGTACGGGAGGTGGTTGAAGAGGGCTTGAGAATACATAGAAGTTTCCGGGCTTCCGAAAAGGATACCTTTTCTTTAACCCGGATCTCCTGAATAGCTCGCTCTTCAATATAACGAGGGCATTCTCGTGAACTTGATGGATGTTCACCGCTACAATTTACGCATTCCGGAGGTGATGTACATGCATTTTCATGCATGCCGGCTCCACAGCTGACACATGTAGGTGCGCCTTTACAGAATGCACTAGTGTGACCGAACCGCTGACATTGGTAGCATCTCAGAGGGTTAGGTATGTACGGTCTAACCTCAATCACTTCATATCCTGCCCTGTTCCTTTGAGGGAGATCTACCCGATCAAAGGTCAGGAACAGGGTACGAGTAGGAACCATATCCCCTCGTTCTCTCCTTTGGACACGATAGACTGCAGTTACGCCTTGTTCCTGGAGGTTCTCCTGAATATCCTCGTTGGACATTCCATCCAACGCGCTAGTGTTTACAACACCGCGCGAGGAATTCAGGGTCCTATGCATCTCCACTTTGACTGGATAACTGCCCAGCATATTGGCTTTCAGTATCTTTGCTGCCTGGGATGCTGTAGTTGCTTCCACCAGCAGCGTGCCATTTCTAGATTTTGTACATGATTTAACAGCACCAGCTATTTTGTCAAGACCTTTCTGTATAATAAACGGATTAACCGTAGAAAAAGTTCTACCTTCCTCCGTTCGTTTAATAACTAAGTAGCGAGGACCACACTCAACTACTTGTTTAACACTGTTTTCAAATAAATCTTTTCCACGTTTGTTGTTTTTTGGGGGGTGTAGGTTAACCATAATATTAGGTCTAAATTTCATCCCCCAGTGCTCCCCACCCACCACGGAGTCCAACAAGGGGTCACCCCACTGGGATGACAGGGCTACACAGGGGATATAGCGAGCTCGCCGTCCCACTCACCCTGGAGGTCGGTACAATACCTAGTCCTGACCGATTGATTAGGGGTGGGTTAGTCCCTAACCTCCCGTTTAGGCGAAGCAGAAGCCAAAGTAGTGTATTAGAAATGCGCACCCTCCCCGAATTCAGAAAAAAACTGTTACGAGCTCAGATACGCATCCCTCAACCACCAGGACAAACCTTTCCACCGACACGGGTCTCCACGCACGGCCTACACGTGGGTGGGCCTGTTGACCATCTCCCTCAACCACGAAGAGGAGCCCACACGAGGGAGACTGTTGGCTCGGGACCCCGGGTTCGCCAAACCCGTACCTACCGAAGTAGGCCCCTGGGGGGTGATGATGATGATGATGATGATGATGATGATTTGTATTTAAGGCTGCCCTTTCAAAAACTGTATTTCACTTTTGATGGATAGAGTCAACATGAAAAATTCAATGCAATGGCCGGTATTTGAACCACGGATCTCCTGCCTATATACGGCTAGTGTGGAGAAATGATTAATTTCCATCAATTAAGTAAAATAATAAGAGTTAAATGATGAAGCCTGGGACTTAAGTACACTCCGGTCCCGCTCTGGCTTGGCTCTGGCTCCGCTCACGTTCCGCTCTGGCTAGGTCCTGGTCACCACTCCAGTCCCACTCTGGCTTGGCTCTGACTCCGCTCAAGTTCCACTCTGGCTAGGTCCTGGTCACCACTCCAGTCCCACTCTGGCTTGGCTCTGGCTCTGCTCAAGTTCCGCTCTGGCTAGGCCCCGGTCACCACTCTGGTTCCACTCTGGCTTGGCTCTGGCTCCGCTCAAGTTCCACTCTGGCTAGGCCCTGGTCACCACTCTGGTCCCACTCTGGCTTGGCTCTGGTCACCACTCCGGTCCCGCTCTGGTTTGGCTCTGGCTCCGCTCACGTCCCGCTCTGGCTTGGCTCTGGTCACCACTCCGGTCCCGCTCTGGTTTGGCTCTGGCTCCGCTCACGTTCCGCTCTGGCTTGGCTCTGGTCACCACTCCGGTCCCACTCTGGCTTGGCTCTGGCTCCGCTCACGTTCCGCTTTGGCTTGGCTCTGGTCACCACTCCGGTCCCGTTCTGGCTTGGCTCTGGCTCCGCTCACGTTCCGCTCTGGCTTGGCTCTGGTCACCACTCCGGTCCCGCTCTGGTTTGGCTCTGGCTCCGCTCACGTTCCGCTCTGGCTTGGCCCTAGTCACCACTCCGGTCCCACTCTGGTTTGGCTCTGGCTCCGCTCACGTTCCGCTCTGGCTTGGCTCTGGTCACCACTCCGGTCCCGCTCTGGCTTGGCTCTGGCTCCGCTCACGTTCCGCTCTGGCTTGGCCCTAGTCACCACTCCGGTCCCACTCTGGTTTGGCTCTGGCTCCGCTCACGTTCCGCTCTGGCTTGGCTCTGGTCACCACTCCGGTCCCGCTCTGGTTTGGCTCTGGCTCCACTCAAGTTCTGCTCTGGCTAGGCCCTGGTCACCACTCCGGTCCCGCTCTGGCTTGGCTCTGGCTCCGCTCACGTTCCGCTCTGGCTTGGCCCTGGTCACCACTCCGGTCCCACTCTGGTTTGGCTCTGGCTCCGCTCACGTTCCGCTCTGGCTTGGCTCTGGTCACCACTCCGGTCCCGCTCTGGTTTGGCTCTGGCTCCACTCAAGTTCTGCTCTGGCTAGGCCCTGGTCACCACTCCGGTCCCGCTCTGGCTTGGCTCTGGCTCCGCTCACGTTCCGCTCTGGCTTGGCCCTGGTCACCACTCCGGTCCCACTCTGGTTTGGCTCTGGCTCCGCTCACATTCCGCTCTGGCTTGGCCTTGGTCACCACTCCGGTCCCACTCTGGTTTGGCTCTGGCTCCGCTCACGTTCCGCTCTGGCTTGGCTCTGGTCACCACTCCGGTCCCGCTCTGGCTTGGCATTGGCTCCGCTCACGTTCCGCTCTGGCTTGGCTCTGGCTCCGCTCTGGCTTTACTCTGGCTCCACTCTGGCTAGGCTCCAGTCACCGCTCCAGTCCCGCTCTGGCTTGGCTCTGGCTCCGCTCTGGCTTTACTCTGGCTCCACTCTGGCTAGGCTCCAGTCACCACTCCAGTCCTGCTCTGGCTTGGCTCTGGCTTGGCTCTGGCTCCGCTCTGGCTTTACTCTGGCTCCACTCTGGCTAGGCTCCAGTCACCGCTCCAGTCCCGCTCTGGCTCCGCTCTGGCTTTACTCTGGCTCCACTCTGGCTCCACTCTGGCTAGGCTCCAGTCACCACTCCAGTCCCGCTCTGGCTTGGCTCTGGCTCCGCTCTGGCTTTACTCTGGCTCCACTCTGGCTAGGCTCCAGTCACCGCTCCAGTCCCGCTCTGGCTTGGCTCTGGTTCCGCTCACGTTCCGCTCTGGCTAGGTCCTGGTCACCACTCCAGTCCCACTCTGGCTTGGCTCTGGCTCCACTCAAGTTCCACTCTGGCTAGGCCCCGGTCACCACTCCGGTCCCGCTCTGGTTTGGCTCTGGCTCCGCTCACGTTCCGCTCTGGCTAGGCCCTGGTCACCACTCCAGTCCCACTCTGGCTTGGCTCTGGCTCCACTCAAGTTCCGCTCTGGCTAGGTCCTGGTCACCACTCCAGTCCCACTCTGGCTTGGCTCTGGCTCCGCTCAAGTTCCGCTCTGGCTAGGACCTGGTCACCACTCTGGTCCCGCTCTGGCTTGGCTCTGGCTCCGCTCACGTTCCGCTCTGGCTAGGTCCTGGTCACCACTCCAGTCCCGCTCTGGCTTGGCTCTGGCTCCGCTCTGGCTCCACTCTGGCTAGGCTCCAGTCACCGCTCCAGTCCCGCTCTGGCTTGGCTCTGGCTCCGCTCTGGCTTTACTCTGGCTCCACTCTAGCTAGGCTCCAGTCACCGCTCCGGTTCCACACTGGCTTGGCTCTGGCTCCGCTCTGGCTTTACTCTGGCTCCACTCTGGCTAGGCTTCAGTCACCGCTCCGGTCCCACACTGGCTTGGCTCTGGTTTCGCCCTGGCTTCACCCTGGCTTCACTCTTAACATTCCTTTACTACACTCTCTCATGGATCTGTCTTCGTTCTGGCTTGGCTCTTGCTAGTTTCTCGCCCCACTCCTGACCCACTCTGGCCTCACACTAAATTCGTTCTAACACTGGCTTGGCTCTGGCTTCACTCTGGCTAGGATTCGGCCACCACCCTGATCCCGCTCTCACTTGGCTATGGCTTGGCTCTGGCTTCACTCAAATCTCACTCTAACTTCACTTTGCATTCACTCTGACTTGGCTCTGGCTTGCCTCTGGCTAGGCTCCAGCCCACCTTCGGTCCCACTATGGCTTCACTCTGGTCTCACTCTAAACTCATTCTTTAACCTAACTCTGGCTTGGCTCTGGCTAGGTTTTGGCCCGCCTCCGGTCCTGCTCTGGCTTTACTTTGAAATTAGTTTAATGTACTCTTTTTTAACTTAGATTAGGGTCAAACAAGGATGTGAACCTTGTTTGGGCGTTTGGCATTAGCTCTCTCACCACTCAGAGGCACCCAATCGAGAGATTTGGCTCGGGACCCCGGGATCGCCAATTCCCATACCTACCGCAGTAGTCATAAGTTATGTACTGTACTGAAAAGAAGTGCTGGAGGATGGTTACCCATAAGCATGTTGCAATTCATGGATTCTTTTTCACTTACTGTAGAAATGTAGAAAGAAAAATGAAAAATATGCATATGCATATGGAGTTTCTGCTTAATTGCAATGAAAAATTGAGTAGCCACAAGGAAGAAAATGCAGACTTTTTTTCTTTGAATTGTGGAAACAGCTACATAGGTCAAACTAAAAGAAATCTAAAAACCAGAGTGAAAGGGCACTTTAGAAACATCAAAATGAAACAAGAAGGTAAGTCAGCTGTAGCATTTCATTTTTGGAAGGAAAATCATGACACTGATCCAAATTCAAAATTACTAAGAGGTTTCTCTTTTTTTGTGTGTGTGCGTGTGCATGTGTGTGTGTGTGTGTGTGTGTGTGTGTGTGTGTGTGTGTGTGTGTGTGTGTAATTTACGTCCTCCAATGTTAATTCTTATCGGACGATAAATGAAATGGGTGAAATGATGCTCAAATGTGTCCAGGGTCCATGGAGCTTAGAGCTGCCTGACATTCATCTTTAAGGATAAGAGAAAACCCCGAAAAACCCTTATCCAGGTAACTCACCCTAACCGAGATTTGAACTTGGGACCTCTTGAACGTGAGGCAGACATGCTACCATTTATGCTACCGAGGCGGGCCCTAAAAGGAGTGATAAACCAAAATAAACTAACAACATGGGAGAACATATCCATATGGAAAAATAAGGACCAAGTAATGAACTTTGAAATCCCACCAGCAGATAATTGACAAAGAAGTTCATAGTTCTACCACCAGAGAGAAGAGAATAGACGACAACAGACACTGGTTGGAGACAGATTCAGTATGGAAGTGATGGCTTCCGAAACTAGTCCTATAAAAATGTGACTAAGTATCAATAAACCAACTACAAATCGTTTTTTGATCAGTCCTAAACTGTATTGATGCTTTTATATAATTTCAAATCAGCAAATATTAACATTTTAAAATTTTTAGGAAGCTAGGTAAATCATTTATAAAATACAAAAACAACAAAAGTCGAAAGTTAAAACCTTGAGCTATCTCTGAACTGACATTAAATTTTTATGACATGCAATTTTTATAATACACTACCTGTGATCTGTTTATCTTGTATTGTTTAAAATTAAAGATACATGACTACTCTTATTTCAGGAATCTCCTAATGCCCTGTAGTAAAAATGCATAGTGACATATCAGAGAAATTTAATTTACCCCACTGCACCATTTGAAAAACAATGTTCTCTAGCTCAGTAACACATTTACGGACATGCATTGCCAAAATGAAACACTCAATTATAACATGAAGTACACCTTAAAATTATTCTGAGTCACCTGTATATGTACAGCATCTGTAAAAGGATTTGAAAGGAAAGGAAGCAAACACAAAATTCAACCGTCCCCAATATCTATATATTTCAAGATCCCTACCTTTCATGGATCTATTTAATCCCTTATGTCTTCTATCATGCTTCTGCACATATTCTTTGCTGAATCCTTTCTGCTGTAGGAAATAACTATGATATTCATCCCAAGATATCCGACCTAAAAGCAAATGTCTGTATTAATAATGTATTTTGGGCCTGTAATCAATATGCACATAAAAGATTTGAACCTATGTAATTTTATAATATTCTAGATAGTATAATAAAATAGTACAGTAACATATGATATTCTAAGTGAATTATTCAGACTAATTGTGGTGCAATTGATAAGAAAAATTATATGTTTGTTAAAACAATTTTTCACAAATAGACTACAAACAGCTGTATTCTTAATATTACAATTCATTAAAATCTTTTTAAACCACTTCTCGAACTTTAAAAACACTTAAGCTCCACTTACATTTAAAATTAGGACATGTTTCAAGGACCCCGCGTCCTCATCATCAGCTGATGTTCGACTAGTTCTTCAGGTGATCGCATCCCTCTCCTGGCATTGTTCAATGAGTTGAATGATAATACAATGTCATTCAACTCATTGAACAGCGCCAGGAGAGGGAGGCGGTCACCTGAAGAACTAGTCAAACATCAGCTGATGATGATGCAGGGTCCTTGAAACATGTCCTAATTTTAAATGTAAGTGGAGCTTAAATGTTTTTACAGTTCGAGAAGTGGTTTAAAAAGGTTTTATTGATGAAGCTCCACTGTTTATAAATACTTCTATTTATAGTTTTATTACAATTCATATTTAATAATACTTTATTTACTTCATATACATAGTCTTAGTCTTATCTAAGACTAAATAGATTGAATTGAAGTGCCATTAAAATGCAATTATAATATTGAGAATCTTAACAGCTTTCTTGTGTAAAAGTGCCCAAATAATTGACCTTTTAAAACAGCTAGATGCCTGCTTTGAACTGTATTAGATATTATATGATAAAGAGTACGTAAGAGTTTTTCAGATGAAACAGATAAAGTTGGCAACACTCCATATGCAGTAGCCAAAACTGACAGCACAACATGATTTCATACTTGTAACAGTACAGAGTACGAGCAGTCTGTATCAAGTGTTTCAAGTGGAGGAAATAGTTGAATCAAAAACAGAGTACACTGGATGGATTCAAAAAAGTACAATTGGTTGTAATTCAATTTTTGTGTGAAGAAAGTGTTTTAGTGAAATCATATCCAAGTTGTGTAAGAGGACGCATGTCTTCAACAAAGCACAGTGTTCAAATGGTATACTGAGTTTTGAGATGGGTGGGAATACATGGCAGACCTCACTCATGTGAATGGGTGCCTGCATAAATTTCCACAGAATTCAAGAGACTAGTTTTGCAAAGGCCTTTTCTGCATCTTCAGTCAATATTTTTTCCATTGTCATTGACTGTAGAAGCAGAAAAGATTTTTGCAAAAATATCTCTTGAATTCAGTGGATATTTCATCAATTTTCTTAAAAGATAAGTGAAATTTGTGACAAATAATTATATTGTCATGAACCCATTATCCCAATTGCACAGCTTTGTGCACACAAAGGGCAGATAGTATAGCGCGGATATAAAAGGCTTGCCACAACAGATAGATAATATTACACAAATACAAATATTTGCCACTAAGGCTTCACTTATCTTAGAAATTGGTGTTAATACTTCTTTTCAAATGGAGATCGATTTCACAAAAAAAGTTGCTTGCGTCCTCAGTCCAAAAAGCGATTTGTTTGTGAAATTGATCGCCATTTGAAAAGAAGTATTAACATCAATTTCTTAAGATAAGTGAAGCCTTAGTGGCAAATATTTGTATTTGTGTAATATTTATTGCTTCACTGTAGCTAGCTTCATTTTCTACGAAAAGTTAGATAACTCGAAGATTCTAGTGCTGTCTTGTTCATTCTAGAAATAAGAAAAGGGATATGTAAGAAATTGCAACACGCCAGAGGGACAGTCGTAATGAGCGTCGTAAACAGAGTCGTAACGAGAGTTGTAATTGGAACTGGTGTGTGAAAGTGAACTTTGTTGAGGTCAACGATCTTGGAAGATTGTAATTGTGTATGTGACATAATTCTGCTACTGTAAGGGTTGACCAAAATGTATTTCTAAGGAAATAAAGAACATTTTGAATTTCTGCAACTTGGACTTTTAATTCTACAAACCCACAAAGTCACAATATTTTATGTAGTATTTGTTGCTTCACTGTTATAATCTGTCTCATCCTAGTTTAATCCTGCTGTAACATCTGGGTGAGAAGAGAGACAGAGACAGAGAGATATTGGGACAGAAAGTAGTTAAGCTGTTGATTGGCTTAGCGAAGTTAATGAGCATTTTCTTTTATTTGCATGCGTATGATAAACCCCTCCTTTAAGTACAGTACTGTAAGTAGTTTTCTGATCACTGCTCTGCAAGAGCTAATTTCAGAGGGAGAAAAGTATGCAAATGTTTCAATTCTTATAAACGTAATAGCCCCACATTTTATCTTTCTGCTTCACATACCACAAAGTTGTGTTTTGGGCTCGTGAGCCCTGAAAGAAATATTTACCACAGATTACTAAAATTAGGCAAGTGAGTCAACCTTGTATATACTTTTCTCCACTTACAAGTTTTTTATGAAGACTAGTTTCTGGGGACTTCTCCCCTATCGTCAGCTCTGTGGTAGACTGATGATGCATCCGGTGTCTGCATCTGGCTTGGTGTTGTGCTGCCATCTAACGTCCTGGTAAGTTTGATGACGTCATCTACGGCGGGAATTTCAAAATTCATCAAGAGGTCCTGTTTTTTCGTAATAAATATGTTTTCCCAAATCTGTAGTTCCAGAGGTTTCTTTGCCTGTTTGATCAGTTCTATTTCTTGTTTTATGTTGTGATTCTCAGACCAAAAGTGATGTGATACGGCCGACTTGTCCATTTGTTTGAATTTAATATTTCTGAAGTGTTCTTTCATTCTTGTTCCCAGATTCCTTTTGGTCTTACCAATGTATATCTTGTCACAATCCTGGCAACTCATTTGGTAAATGCCTGATAATTGAGTTTTCGGTGTGCTATTTTTTAGAGGGTGGTTTAGTAAGTTGCGGATGTTGTGTTTGTTTTGAGGGGCTAATTTTATGTTGAAGCTCTTAAATATCTTTTCAAATTTTTTGAAGTATTTTGGATGAAATGTAAATTTTCCATATCTGGTGTTTGGGTTTTCTAGTTTTTTTAACGTAGTAATGTCCTTTAAGTATTTGTTTCTTTTGTGTCTATAGATCAGTTTTTTGATGAAATTTGTGTTATAGTTGTTCAGTTCGGCAACCTGGTGTATGTGAGCGTACTCCTGTTCATATTCTGCTTTTGTTAGCGGAATGTTGATTAATCTGTGAACTAAACTATGGAATACTGCATATTGATGTTGTACTGGGTTGAATGGGTTGCATTTAATGTAATTGTCAACATGTGTTGCTTTTCGGTATATTCCAAATTGTAATCCTGTGGGTGTTCTAATGATTTTCAAATCTAGAAAAGGTAGCCATTCATCCTGCTCTACTTCAATGGTGAAAACTATGGATTATTCTTGTAGGTTTAGCAACTTTATAGCATCCTCGGTTAGTCTTCTAGGGACTATCGCAAACACATCGTCGACATATCTATGCCAACATTTGAAAATATGTGGAAAGGCTTTAGTAATGTGTGTTTCCAAATTACTCATGAACAGATTAGCTAGTAATGGTGAAAGAGGGTTACCCATGGCCAAGCCTGCTGTTTGTTGGAAGATCTTGCTGGAGAACGTGAAGCTGTTTTGTTCAATACATAGGGTGGTTAATTTGATGTATTCCTCTATTTTATCATCTGCAACGTTGCTTTTGGATAACCAGCCTTTCATCAATTTTGGAATTTTTTCTACTGGTATGCTCGTGAATAGAGATCTGATATCAAAGGACACCATCACCTCTTCCAACAAACAGCAGGCTTGGCCATGCGTAACCCTCTTTCACCATTACTAGCTAATCTGTTCATGAGTAATTTGGAAACACACATTACTAAAGCCTTTCCACATATTTTCAAATGTTGGCATAGATATGTCGACGATGTGTTTGCGATAGTCCCTAGAAGACTAACCGAGGATGCTATAAAGTTGCTAAACCTACAAGAAAAATCCATAGTTTTCACCATTGAAGTAGAGCAGGATGAATGGCTACCTTTTCTAGATTTGAAAATCATTAGAACACCCACAGGATTACAATTTGGAATATACCGAAAAGCAACACATGTTGACAATTACATTAAATGCAACCCATTCAACCCAGTACAACATCAATATGCAGTATTCCATAGTTTAGTTCACAGATTAATCAACATTCCGCTAACAAAAGCAGAATATGAACAGGAGTACGCTCACATACACCAGGTTGCCGAACTGAACAACTATAACACAAATTTCATCAAAAAACTGATCTATAGACACAAAAGAAACAAATACTTAAAGGACATTACTACGTTAAAAAAACTAGAAAACCCAAACACCAGATATGGAAAATTTACATTTCATCCAAAATACTTCAAAAAATTTGAAAAGATATTTAAGAGCTTCAACATAAAATTAGCCCCTCAAAACAAACACAACATCCGCAACTTACTAAACCACCCTCTAAAAAATAGCACACCGAAAACTCAATTATCAGGCATTTACCAAATGAGTTGCCAGGATTGTGACAAGATATACATTGGTAAGACCAAAAGGAATCTGGGAACAAGAATGAAAGAACACTTCAGAAATATTAAATTCAAACAAATGGACAAGTCGGCCGTATCACATCACTTTTGGTCTGAGAATCACAACATAAAACAAGAAATAGAACTGATCAAACAGGCAAAGAAACCTCTGGAACTACAGATTTGGGAAAACATATTTATTACGAAAAAACAGGACCTCTTGATGAATTTTGAAATTCCCGCCGTAGATGACGTCATCAAACTTACCAGGACGTTAGATGGCAGCACAACACCAAGCCAGATGCAGACACCGGATGCATCATCAGTCTACCACAGAGCTGACGATAGGGGAGAAGTCCCCAGAAACTAGTCTTCATAAAAAACTTGTAAGTGGAGAAAAGTATATACAAGGTTGACTCACTTGCCTAATTTTAGTAACAATGGCACTCCACTTTCTGAAATACTTCTTTTTATTCTATATAATTTACCACAGATATTGTATTTATTTAATCCTTTGGAACATAATACATATGTTTTATTTCATCCTTTGGAACATAATAGGACACGTCAGTTCAAGATACAAAGGTAAATATAAAAAGTTACATAAGACTAAAAACTATAACAGATACAGGATCCAACAAAAGTCTAAAGTAGAAAAAGCAAATAAATATAAATTATATAAAGACCATAGAGAAATGCTATATAAAAGTAATTGTTCACAAATGTGGAGTTTACTCTACTTCATGATTTAATATATATATACTTCATGATATATACATAATAGTATGCTATATACAGATTAGACAGAAGACAGGTGAAATTATATACACCTTTAACTTATTATGTTAAATTAAGTTCTATTTTATTTAACAATTACCAAAGGACGCTGCTATTATATAAAACTTTTGCATTCCTATACCAGGCAGCTCTCTCACAACGAGGTCTGTATCGAGTTGAATGTTGATTAAGATGTTATTGTTTATAGTGTGAAGTTGCTTCTGATATTTAACACTGTATTTCCTGTACATCTCACATACCTCACAAAGCCCAAGAGCACTTATGTATATGCAATTTAAAATCTATAAACTTTTCATCATGTAGCAGGCCGATGCTACATGAAACACAATCGAGACAAACCTTTAAACAGTGACTAGAGGTGAATGATCATGCATTTTTTCGCGGTGATTAAAGAAAGAAATCTGGAATCGTCTATAAAAAACATTGAGAAAGATACTGATGATCTCCTTGGTGTTTTTGCGAGTAGTGTACATATGTTAGAATGGAACAGCAAGCATGGACCTCTAAGAACACCAGGAAAATCACGTAAATGCAAACTGCATGGAGATATACGATTTTACGAAAAGTGCTATACGCAATAAAGTTCATGATTATTTTTTCAGAAATGAACCACCGACTCTAAATAAGGTTTTGCATGAGGTAAATTTAGACTTGTCTAATTTTTCACGAAGTACTCTATCGGTTGTTGATAGATATTGGATTGAAATTTCAAAAGTGAGGGCAAAAATCAGTTATAGTGGACAGAGAAGAAATTGTGATGTGGAGACATAAATCTCTCCGCCAAATCAAAAGTTTTCGTAGGAATCCGATTAAAGGTAACCATTATGTTACTGGATGATTCCATTAATATTCCATTATAAATTAACGTGTAACCCAATTCTGTTTATTGTCTAGAAGTTAGCGCTGCTATATATACTGCTAGTGTTGCAAAACTTATGTGAGTGCATGTAGCGTCTAACACGTGGCGAGTTAAGTCAGCTCCACCTTGTTGTTTATAGCAGGATTAAACTAGTGTGCGACAGAGTATTAACAAAGTTACTACAAAGTTAGTGTTGTAACAAAGATCCAACATTCCTTTGAAATCCATTACTATTCTTCACTCATTGCATCCCTTAATTTCAGTATCACAACTTAGCACAAAAGTGATTCGTGAAGATATTGACACACTGTGAACATACAGTGTGAGTGAAGCAGTGTGTCAATATGTTATTCACTTTTGTGCTAAGTTGTGCTTCACTGTCTACACTTCTTTCAATTTTATACTTTTTCATAAGAGGTACCTGGGCCAATTTGGATCCAGAGACACACATTTTGAAGATATTATACTGTTGGTAAAAATCATAAAATAAAAAAGTTCCTGCGATCAACTAAGTTGCAAACAATCAGCAATATACTGGACACACTCGTGCATTCAACAGAACAACAAAGACAAAATGAAATCTTACCATTCCTTGGGTTGTTGTCAATCAAATAAAACAAACCAAAGTTCTCTTGCTGAGCTTGGTTTATATGCTCCTGTATTTTAATGTTGATCCATTCTGTGAGCTCCTGTACACTGAGCACTCCATTGTTATTGGTGTCTGCCCTGAAACAAAATCAACACAAGTTCTGTTCAGTAATCTCTGGCTCATTAGCTGAAGTAATTTACAGTTTTGGTGAAAGGCACAACATTAATGGAGTAAATATACTAGTTCAATCTTAGTTTGCATTCCTTTATGGATATGTTGCAAAACAAATACATCAAAGCAAATGAATGATTCAACTATCCTTTAAAAAATAATTTGAACTTATCTCAGAAATGAATAAGAAAATTATACTTTTAAAACATAATAGACATAATACATCATAAAATATATTTGTTTTGGGAAATCTGTAATGAATGCATATTCTAAAACGGTAGTGAGGAGAAATAATGCTTTCAATTGCCAGAAACACATTAATGGTACTAGTGTACCAGAATTTCATACTGTAATTCTTTTATGAAGTGTGTTCAAGTTATAACACCTATTTTTTGTTTTTCAGGACTGGGATCAGATAGGAACTTATTTTTAAATACACGTGGACTCTTTGTGAATGCGTGATAGAGATGGCAGCACTGCACAATGCTAAGAATTCTAGTGGTAGTGACGTGAATAAGGAATGTTTTTGATACTTAAAATGGCGACATTTTCATTGCAAAAACAGCGTATAATCATTCATTTTCTCCATTTTTGTGATGTGACACCTATTGAGTGAGGCATGTGGTGATGGTACCACAAATGTGTCTAATGTGCGTTCCTGGGTGCGACAGTTCAATGAAGACAGAACATCGTGTGACAACAAACCAAGAGAGTCATGGCCTCGCACAAGCTGGTCTGACGACATGATCCAATGAGTGGAGAACGTTATTTTGGAGGATCACCGATTGAGCATTTTCAGTTCTTCATGCAGCATTTTGTGCACCAATCCCATGGAAATGCCCATTTTGGAGGCGATGTCTGCAACTGTCTTGGTTTGTTGTCACACGATGTTCTGCCTTCATTGAACTGTCGCACCCAGGAACACACATTAAACACAACCATGGTACCATACCTCACTCAACTGGCAATGAATTTCAATAGGTGTCACACCATGAAAATGAAGAAAACGAATGATTACACGCTGTTCTTGCAATGAAAACGTAACCATTTTAAGTATCAAAAACAGTCCTAATTCTCATCGCTGCCACTAGAGTTCTATGCACTTTACAGTGCTGCCATCTCTGTCACGCATTCATAAACAGTCCACGTGTATTTTAAAAACAACCAGAAGTTCCTATCTGGTCCCAGTCCTGAAAAAAATTAGGAGTTATAACTTGAACGCACCTTGTATGAACAGAGGTAGTTTTTTTAAGCTTTTTAGATTTTCCATCAAACTTCATAGCTTAAGAACACATTGGCCTAGGATTATAGTTAAATCTATAAATGGTTAAAAATAAAATAAGGATATTTTAAATCTATTATTTTCTGATGTCCTACTTTATTGGATGCAGCACAAAGAAGAAGCATCTTCCTTTATGACTATACACTATTTAATGTTCAATTCAGATAAATGCTTTTGTTTAACCAATATTAATCCCTTTGAAGATTTATACACCATCAAAGCAAAGCATCTGGTTATCTCAGTGCTTTCATTCATGACTGTCATGTTGGTAGTCTATGCTTCAATTCCTCGTTCTGGGATGGTATTTCTCAAGTCTGCCCTACCTAAGCCTTCACCTGCGGACAGCTATTGCAGATACCAATGTTCAACATGTTTCCGAGTCCATAGTAAACGCTTTCTCATTCCATTGTCATTTTTATTAACATACTACCAGTTGAGGTAACTGAAAATGCTCTGGGTGCCTAAAGGTAAAAAATGAGTTCAGTTATGATTTGGTGCAAGGAGATTTCAGCAGACAATGACCACATGAACAGCATTACACATAATTAAAATTACTGAGAAATTGTGTACACTAGCATTTGTGAATATTTCTTTCTCCAATCAGTTGCTTGCAGGAATCAAGTTTAATCTCATTTAAAAGCTTAAAAGACATAGTTCAGTCTATGTTTTAGCTTTGAACTCATTCATATAAACATCCTATACATAATTAAGATCCAAGCATTGTTCATATCAATTTTAAAATTCCAGCATGTTCAGCATTTAATTTTCTGGTATGCTGCTGTAGCACTAAAGTGAGAGTTTGTGAGGAAAACATAAATAGGGATCATATCACTTAACTGAGTGGTAGCAACATAGTTTTTATAAGATTAAAGCAGCAGTTTTATTTGATGCAAGCATATGAAACCAATTCCACAAGATCATGCACTAAGTCACCTATCAGAGGCTATGATATGAAGGAACTGTTCTTTGCCCTTTGTTCAGAGATGTTTAAGCATTCAGACAAGAATGCTTATACACTCTATAAGTGTGCCTGTTGAAACAAAGCAGCAGACTATGACAAATCGGACTATTCAGCAACCTGTGCCAGTGAAAGCAGTGTTCAAAGAAGGTCCTATGATAGTAGCTATCAAAACGCATTTCAGGTCAAGAATCTTAAATTTATGGATTTAAATATCTTTGTTGTTTCCAAGTTAAATTTCTGGAACAACTCTGTCCTTTCTATAAAGTGCAATTTTTTTATGAGCTTGATATACTTCAACTAAAAGATTTTCACCATCCTTTGAACCAAGTTCAAAAGCACAGAAAAAATGTCATTTAGCTGATGCCGCCTGAAAACCTACATCTGTTTTGTAATCTGTACAGCTGCAGAAGCAAAAGAGAATAACAAATATTTAAGCGATAAGTTTGTTCAATAGAAGCTCAAATTCATTCTTCAGTTCCTATACAAATATAAGTCTCCCACTTAAAAGGGCCCCAGAAATAACATGATTGCATAAATACCTTGTTCAATCAAGTTTGGAGGAGTAACAAACTTGATTGTCAGCCTCTCCTATCAGTATATTCAGTATTTATTGCAAGAGGGTGGAATGTCAAAGCATTGTTCAAAAAGTTGCAAAGAAAGTCTGCTAGTACACCTATGACTTACAATTGTTCTTGAACTTAATAATATTGTAGCTCAGGAAACGGTTAATCCAACACATTTGATTATATATATGTGTGTGTTTGGAGGAATTTAGTAACAGTGACGTCAAAATTAATTTCAGAAACTATTTGTAGTTGGTTTATTAATACTCGTCACTTACTTGTTTATATTTATGAGAGACTAGTTTCAAAGACATTCGCCTCCATTTTCAATCTCTTTCCAACTGGCCAGAGAAACAAATAGTTTCTGAAAACATTTGATTATATTGATTATATTAAACGATATTGATTATATTAAACGATCATAGGATTTCATGAATGGTGGAGCTTTGATTTTTGGTGGAAGTAGCTCATTAACCAGTGTTGCAAATTACATGTCAGAAATCAGTGTCTTGGTAGTATATAGCCTTTGGGAAACTGTTGACAATGTATCAGGTCATTACACTGTCAATGTATCACTTAAGTAGCATGTTGGGATAGTAAAAAACCCTGGTTTTTAGAACTCGTACAACCTGAGGTATTGCTAGGTGAAACAACTCAATCTGCTCTCTCAAGGCATCAAGTATCACTTTTGTAAAAGTGAGTGGTTTAAATCAATTGTGTTTATCATAGAATAAGTGAAGTTATTGTATAACTAAAGGGATTCTTAAGAAGTTATTTGAGTTATAGCTTTTATAGGCAATACTATGTCCACAACCTCTTGTGTCACAAAGTTGACACCTGATTCTGCCTAATCCTAAAGGCCGTCAACCCAAGTTTCCCCCCCCCCCCCCCCCCCTCCTATGTTCTGAGCTATATATTGCCTTGTGCACAGTCATTTCCTATCCAAAGTGATCTGCGAAAACATTTGCTATGAGAAGCACATTACATATTGCAATTGGTTTTGAACCAATTAGATGATCAGCAACTGACACTTGGCTAGTACTAATAAGTTGGCAAAATATGCCACAATTCTCGAGCAACATGGTTGAGGTAGGATCATTTCAAAATAATTGATCCCCAAGTTCACTGGATTTTTTTCCTATGAAGTAATCTTAAAGGAAAGGTGTACAACAAACTAGTCAATAAGAATCCGCTCACCATCAATAAGTTATTGCAGAGCATCCACCATGAAAGCCACAGATCTCGAAATGTCATGTTGAACTGTATTTAGAAGTTCTGGGATGTCATTTTCACCACTTCTTGTGACGTATTTTCATTTCTCAGACACAAGTATATATTATAGATGTTCTAATTATAATGAAAGTTTACCCGAAGCAGATACAACAAAGTTATATTTATTATACAATATATTAAAAGTTACATCCACAACATTTTGAATTCGATGTTTATGTATACGTACTTGTGAAATATGTATTCGAGCAAAGCCTTTGGATCTTCTATTTGTGAGTTATCTTCATTGCCATTTCCAACAATAACTTCTTTGCGAAAGTCTCTGTTAATATCGCCATCCCTCTCTATACGGACAGCTTCTAAATGGTTCGGTAGTTTTTCTACTTCCTCTTGATTATAGGTACGCCTCACTGATTTCAGGGGTAACGAAAGAATCCATGCCGTGCTAAACAAGCTCGCATACAGCAAGAGTGGCACTACAAACGACCATCGCTCACATAACTGAGACCGAGCTATCCATGCTTTCTGACATCTGATCATTGCTGACATAACATTAGTGTGAAAATGTTCATAAATATTATCCGCTGGTAATAATTTCCTTCGTCTACTCAATAATCTGAATTTCAATACTGAAATATAGGTTACCGGGACACGGTATCCTGTAGTATTATATTTCCAAGTATCTACATATTGAAGTTTCCAAACAAGTTATTAGTATAAATACCACACCGCCGCCACTTCTTTAGCCATAGTCTTCAAATTTCTCCATATAACAGATTTCTTTAAGCGTTTGTTTGACATTTCAAACAGCAGACTTTCGCGTTTAGAAATGGATTACTTCTACTGTCATCTGTCATTTCCATTTCGAAAATGGAGTTAGATCTCGTGATACCAACCTTTAAAAAGCCATCCAACCATGTCGAGAAAGTATCGTAAACATATACACTATCGAAATAGAAATTCTGGATAAGCTAGAAAATTACAAACAGATTTGAACCAATCAAAGTAAATACGCCAATTCAACTACCGTAAGCACCTACTGTTTATTCGACTGACGCATAATACAGGAAAATAAAGAGCATTGTTCATTGTTCAAATGAAACTGTTCATTTTCATAAAAATGAAATTGTTCAAAGCATTCAAAGACCATATTAAATAAATCTCCATGGCGTAATGTTGAAGTTTGTTCTTTGTCACTTGTGTTTAGCACACAAATTAATACTGGATCGTCAAACCTGGTTAGTCTTGATGCCACATACGGCGCTTTTCAAGAAGTTTCGGGTGCGACATGTTGGAATTGACGATTCCGTCTGTAATGCAGTGAACTTTTCGTTTGAAATAGAATTACATCCCCTCATTCCTATGCTATGTAGTTTTCACCGACGGTATATGTGTAGTTTCTTTCGAAGTTAAATTAAGCGTAATGAATAGTTAACTTCACACTTCAGTTAATCGCATACAATCGCATATTCGCATGATACGCGTTATATACGCTGAGGAAATGTGCGCAAACTATTTTTGAGAGCGCGTGAAGTGACTTCGGAAGAAACTAATTTCTGGGAAAAAAAATCGCATGAAACCACTTCTAAACTTGGAATTTTCCGTGCTATATATACATATATATCTTCACCTAAACACAGAGGCGTAACGTACACAATACGGGCCCGCGTGCAAAAATTAAAATCCGGGCTCCCTAAAATATAAGGTATAACCGATCAGTAACTGACATAACTTCAATTACAGTTATATTATTGGATTCCAGAGTTAAAGCCACGTTCACGATACGCTCAAGGACCTGTTTCCATATGTGCTCACCTTTCTTTAGTTCTGAATTCATACCCACGTCAACTGTTTTCCTTACGTCACGAACTGAAAACGACACAAGCGTTCAAATGTGCAAAAAAAATGTGTAGTGTTTAACGCCCGTTTTTACTACATACGACACCGCAGGCGGTGACACTGATGATGCATGAGATGAAGATGGAACACCGGTGGAATGAGATGGCGGGGGAAACCGGAGGTCCCGGAGAAAACCCGCCCCAACGCCGTGTTGTCCACCACAAATCTCACTTTGCGGTCGCCTGGGATAGAACCCGGGCCGCCTTGGTGAGAGCCAAGCGGTCTAACCACTGAGCCACGGCGTGGCCTTCAAATGTGCAGAGCTAGTTTCGTGTCGTAGAATACTTTTGGTTAGGCACCTCCAATCTCGAACTCCTTCCCTCCAAGCAGCCAACGCTGTTTACAATAAACCGTCATTTTTAGATGAATAACACAACTATTCTCTCCAAATTCTTTGTCCTGCCAAAGTTAACTTTTCTTAATATTTAGTGGAGAAGGACCTGTTTTCCTGCTTAGTATCTTTGGAAATGGGCCCACTGGCTGACAAGGAACTTCTTAGTTTCATTATCTACATCTAATTGACAATCTGCACGATCATTTGAATAGTCTGTGATAGACCTAATTATATTTATGGCAAGTTTGCTATCTTCATTTTCACTTTCACAATTATTATTGGTGTTCACTTCAGAAATGCACTCACCTGTGACGCTGCAAAGTTCTTTAACTGATGAGCTAGTACTAGTATTAGGAGGAGAAAACAAAATAACTTATTTTCATTAACTTGTTTGTTTCTTTTTCTAATTCACGCTTCTTCTTTCTTTTTTGTGCACCACTTAGATGTTCGTACTTTAAAAGGTTTCATTTTACTGAAAAAGTACACAGTTAAATAGAAAAAGTTAAAGTTTTAACCAGTAAAATTTTGAAAGTATCACACCACCTTTAACGATGCACCTAGTTCCCGCGAAGAAAGCTCGTCTGAAACTGTGTCGGCTGTTGATTGACCTGCAGTTATTCACATCTTAATCCTTAATGTATAATTGACATTTTTGTCGAATGAGAAGTGTGACAAAAGTGTTTAGAAAAAAAATGTGTATATTGGAATATCAGGAACTCTACACATCAACAAAGAATAACGCTTTGCCTAGTGTGATATTTTGGTATTCAGTTTCATTGTTGTAACTATGCACCGCTCGTTTGTGACAACAGAGAAACATGATGCAAACCAGTGTTATCAGAGAATTCGTAGTGAAGGACAAGTATTGTTAGCACACACAGCTGTGCTAAACTCAACTAAACGTTGACCGATTCTAGGAAATTGTTTGGAATGATCTGACCATTAACTTTCTATGCAGACTGACATTAAACTTTACTATTTATGGTGCACATATTTCAGAATTTATATCTGTACACATTCAAATGTTTATATTCATTAATAAGAATAATATGCTTTTCCTCTTTTTCTGCAGGCCCCTAAAATACCGGGCCCGCCCGCATTGCAGGCTCTGCAGGCCCTAACGTTACGCCCCTGCCTAAACATTACAGCTTTAATGTACCTGTTACACAAGAATAATTGTCTGATAAACAATTACAAATTTAATACAATTACAACATACGCAAGACTGGTTAAGTTTATCAATACTTAATTATTAATATGCCCCTAACTATAGCTTGTCTCAACCTTAAAACTCGGTATGGAAGTAAATGGGATATATCTCTATCTAACCCACGGGAATTCTCATTAGCTTCGTCCGTTTTTACCCTCGCGTTGCTAATAACATGGTATGAATAATTAATTGTAATAATTTGCAGCTTTGAACACACTGTCTTATGCAGAATATTTTCTCTATCAGATTATATCACTTTTACAGTCGTTTTGCATTTCTATGAGCCCAAATTTTTCGAAAACGCTTGTTTTTGGTAAAAGTCTGATATTTGCTATTTGTATGTTCATCATGTGGTAACTATAAAGCTTACCGCTATAATAAAAAATTTTCTTAGGTAGAGAAGACTACTGTGCTCCTACCTGCAAAGTTTTAATTCTCCATCTTAAATTAGATGAGTGTAATAATTTTTTACATTAAGTAATTTCGGGAAATTTTACAACACTAGAAAATGTAGATAGCGAGAAACTTTTTTGTTACTGAGTTTACATCGGGGGACAAAGCCAAAGAAATGTAAAGGAGAGTTGAATGCAATTTTAAAAGAAACTGCAATCCTTCAACTTCTTGCATTCGTCGTATGTGTCAAATAAACAAAAGGCATTCATCTATTCCATGAAATGGTGACATGCAAGGCAGGGCAGGCACCATCCGTCTAATGTAAGCGGAGAGCAGGCAATGTGATGTAGTAAAAGTGAACACGTTTGCAAGAAGAGCTCCTATGACTATGTTTATAACGTGTGAAAGATTGTGAAGTGTTACTTGAAGCTATTTAACAGTTTTGTAAATACTTATAGCTATGGAAGGGGAAGGTAAAAGGAAACGAAATATTGGTACGCTAAGAAGTAAGGACCCCACATTAGTATTAAATGTCTTATGTTATATTCAAGTAAAATTAGTATCATTAAGACAGTGACAGAAACAGCTAAGGCTACCAGAATGTTCAGAAACATTAGTATACAGAATAAAAAGGCTACGACTGAAAGGTCCCCATGAACTTCATAAAAAGAGCGGGGAAACAAAAGAAGGCTATGTTAACGCAATATGATGGAATAGTGCAAAGCGTATTGTTCATTCTTTGCTGCTTGAAAACATTCCAGCGACGTTGAATCTTGATTTAGCAAGGGTAAACAGTGATGACGACACCCTACTTAATTTCTAAAGGCCATTTTGAAGCTTTTTTTTTTTTTTTTTTTTTTTTTTTTTGTAATTTACGTCCTCCAACGTTAAGTCATATCGGACGGTGAATGAATTGGGTAAAATGATGCTCAAATGAATCCAGGGTCCATGGAGCTTAGAGTTAGCCGACATTCGCCTTGAAGGATAGGGGAAAACTCCGGAAAAACCCTTCTCCAGATAACTCACTCTGACCGAGATTCGAACTGGGGATCTCTTTAACGTGAGGCAGACATGCTACCATCTACGCTACCGAGGCGGCCTCGATTTGGGGCTCGAATATGAAAGAAGGGGTAACAAGTGTATACTAATAGAAAGAGATGTTACCAGATTTGTAGTCAAGGCTAATGGACGACACAATGGAAAGAATTGCATCCTTAGCGGATTCTGTTAGCTCAATCAGGATTTAGTAATTTGGCTGTGAAATGTAAGAATGAGAAGAGGTTAGGTTCTTCCAAGATGGAGAAGAAACACAATAACAGACAGACAGACCCGTTCCTACTGTTCCTGCATTTCACAACAGTTCTTCAGTGTCATGCATCTTCTGTAGTAAGCCTCTTACATAAATGTTCTTTTACCAGGAAAACGAGTATAGAAGAACGGAAATCGAAAATGAAAGAAAATGGCCGCTGCTACTTGTGTACAAAACCTCACTATTTATCCAATACATGTAAGTATTCTGTTTACTGCCTACTCTGCAGAAATAAGTACATTACATGTATGTCCTTATCTATCGAGAGCTGAGAAGAGTGAATCGAAGACTGAAAAGGAAACACAGCAAACTCAACTCACCGAACCTATCTAACCATACCTATATCACGGTGTCCTACAAACACTTATGGCTAAGCTACATGGGTAAACAAAAAACAGTACGAGCATTTGTGGCTCGCAACAAAGCTGACTCCTTCAGAGTACAGCTGAAGAGTAGAAGCTGGAACTTTGTACAGAACAAATAGTATCCCATGTTTTGTTTGGTGGAACTCTAATTTCAAACATTAAACACAAGTAACAAGACAACTAGGAGGAAATGATGGACAATTCGACTGTGAAATAGAGTTACGATATCATCCAAGAATTTTTCAATCAATTCCACGAGTGTCAAGATCTTCAGACTTTCTGAAAAAATTGAAAATGAAGAAGATATGGATCAGTGATCTAATTGATTTCTCTGAGATTGAGCTCCTCATAGGAATGGATGCATATGCCAAAGATTCTCACAGGAAAGGTGGGTTAGTTGAACTGACTGCTAGGTATGGAAAAGAAGTTTGAGTGGACTTCGGCTGGTGAAAGGTAAGACCAATGTGTTAATGTCAGTCTGAGTAATCTCACCATTTCAATGGCATGTGATGATATGTGAAACGTAACTGAATACTTCTGGAGTGACACTTCAACCACATTAACTTGGATATGAAGAAACAAAGCATGGGCTTCATTTGTTGGCAACATAGTAAAAGAGATAGATTTACTTGCCCAGAGAAGTGAAAACATATTCCAGGAAGTAAATAAATTAAAAGTAAAAATAATAAAAGTAAATAAGTAACTAAGTAAATTTACTTACCATCCTTGGGTTGATAAACATTTTCAAAAAATGTTTAGAGAGTTTGGTATAACTTTAGTTTCTCAAAATAAATATAGTATTAAAAATTTATTGCATTTCTCTAAAAAGATAAAATTCCTAATAATAAAAAATCTGGTATTTATCAATTTAATTGTTTCGATTGTGATCAAGTTTATATTGGAAAGACAAAGCGTAATTTAGAAACCAGAACGAAAGAACATTTTCATAAAATTAAGTATAAACAGACTGATAAATCAGCTGTAGCAGATCACTTTTGGTCATTTAACCATGAATTAAATCCAGAAGTTAAATTATTAAAACAATTAAATGGTCTGATAGATTTAATGGTTTGGGAAAAAGATATTTATTTTACAAAACAAACATCGCGTAATGTATTTTGAAATACCGGCAGTCGATTCTGTTTTTTATTTTGTTTTATTTTCAGATTTTGGTAGTACTAACAACATATTAACATCTAGCATTTGTAACGATGACAACAGTTTTGTTGGTTCCAGCTGAGGATGTGGAAGAATCTCCATGAAATCGCGACCCCGAACAATTTATAAGAAAAGTGCCATCATTTCTTATAAGTGAAGTTTTAAGTTACAAATTGTTATATTCATTATATTTAAAGGGAGTCGATTAATGACACTAAACAAAACTTTTAAATTTTTCCGGAACATGTTTCAGAGACTTTGCCTCTATCCTCAGTCGGCCATCGACTAGTTTGCTTCACTGTTAATAGCTTCATATTTTATGTATTTATTAGGTTATTCTGTTTCCTATAGTGAAAATAAATTTTGTGGGCGCAAATGATATTCAACCACTGGCTTTACAGCACAACTTCACAGCTTGCTGAACTATACAACACCGCAAGGCGTGGCAAGCATTTGATTGGATGTTGTGTTAACCAGCACCTCCTGCCAACCAACATTAAAGTTTGCATATGCCATATATTCGATATCGTCTTGCATAATATTGGAAATGGAAAACTGAGCTTCCACTTGGATAAAAACATATAGCCGACTTTTCAGTACAGAAAGATGGAATTTTTTGCTTAGTTTCCTAGCTTTTATGCTAGTTTTCGTTGGCATTAAGATTAATAGTCAAGATCCATTACTGGCTTGATTTTCTCAGTCCATGTTGATCATGGACTACGTTCGGGGTCACCAATTATGTCGCACTTGATTTTTGTTACTGCCTTCAAGAAACTTGTGGAGTTTTGATAAACAAGTATAATAACAATAATCACATACAGGCTGGCCCCGTAGCTCAGTCGGTAAAGCACCTGGCCGCCATGCTAGGGATCCCGCGTTCTATTCCCGGCGCTCGGGGTGGAGGTTTTTCTCCAACCAAGATAATTCCTCATCTTCCCCACTCTGGAAGTATGAATGAGAATGCGAATGTGTGCATGATCTAATGATTAAAACCCAACAAATATGAGTTAACACCTTCCATATGTTCCAAAGGAGAACAGCTGCCGATATGACCATTGGAGTTAAAGGCGGGATATAAATGGAACAAATAAAAAAAAAAAAAAAAAAAATAATAATCACATACAACACATTGCTTTTCACTTTCTTATTCAGCCATTTTATTCAACTTTTTTTTTTAACAAGATGACATATCACGGAGTAAAATTAAAGAAAAAGAGAGAAATTTGTATTTCACTGTTTTCCTCTTTGCAACTTACGAGGTACGTCCAGAAAGTAAGTTCTGTTTGGTAATAAAATTAAATTGTGTACAGATACAGAAAAATTATTTATTGCACAAAATTCTACGACTCAAACTACTTTTCCACATAACTGCCGAAATTTTGTCATAGTGAGGCACCAGTTTTTGTATACCTTCTTCATAGAAGTTTGCCGCCTGTGTCTTCAACCAGTTGGAAACACTTTCTTTCAGCTCTTCATCATTGTTGAAGTGTTGACCGCCAAGGAAAGATTTGAGATGCAAAAACAGATGAAAGTTACTTGGAGCGAGGTCAGGGCTGTATGGGGGGTGGTCAAACACGTCCCAGCCAAATCCATGTAGGATGTTTTTCGTCACATTTGCAGTGTGTGGTCGTGTGTTGTCGTGAAGAAACACAACACCTTTTGAGAGCATTCAATTTCAATTGGTTTCACTTTCCTAGCATTCAGAAAATGAATCACAGATCTGATTTCACAAACGGCGGGATTTTCAATCAACACCGACATTGTAAACAAGCAAAACAGAGCGTACGTGGCTGACAGCGATCTCACAATGGCACACATTTCTTCTCCTTGATACACAGCGTCTACAGCGCATGTGCAGAACTGCCATCGCAGAGCTGCAGCGGAGATAAATTGAAACAGAACTTACTTTCTGGACGCCTCTTGTATATCGTGTCCACTAGGGGAGCTGTAAGTCCAACCACAGAGTTAAATGTTAGTGATAGAATTAAGTAAAGTGACTCGGTTGTTAATGACATTTGTTGCATCGCTGATAATGTACTAGGGAATGACAAAATAGATGTTGGCAAGTGTCGCAATGACTACAATGTTTGTAGAAGTTTTGATGTAAAAAGTGAAATACTATTACTCAAAGTTATTTCTGAATGAGTTATAAACCTACTTCTTCATTAATAAAGAAAATGAAAGGAATTTCTCACTTAAGGAAATGCAAAACACAAAATAAACGGCTTATTTTATAAATAGCATTACAGGTAAAATTCAGCAGCAAGTTTTGCACTGTAATACCTTTTACTTAGAACACATCAACAGCATTTATGTTTATTTTGAACAGTGAAGAATCATTTAATTTTTAGAAATTATTTCATCTTAAAGCAAAATATACAGTGTTTTTCTTAAACTATAACACTATTTAAATATAAATTTTGCAATACCCGTAAAATACCGTGAAGGAACAAGTGGTTAAATATAATCAAGTAAGTGAACAGAGCTACTTCAGAAAGTTGTCCTATGCCATGGTGTAGTGGGTTGGAGCGTTGTGCATTGGTTCCCTGCCACAGAATGTACTTGAGTTTGGATTTTTAGTCATGGGTATAGGACAGGTGCCCACTAAGCATCTAAGGAATTTTAGAAGCTACCACAAGTAGCAAATCCGGATTGAAGAAGGCCAGCTTTCCTGCTGGGGATGCTGAGATGCCTACCACATCTCCTGCACATATTGACTGGATGATTGACCAACTGCCGGCAGTCGGGTTGGCAGGCTCAGTTCCACTTTGGACTGTTTGCTATGGATTATTAAATATATTACTTCTAAAAGTTAGTTTACAAAGCAGAAAGCCAAAAAAAGAATTTACTGGCAATGTCTGAAACAAAAAACTGGCAGTACATTAAATAGTTAAAAATAAATGTTAACTGGCACAATAGTACAGAATGGTTAGCTATACGATTCTGAGAGATGGTGACACACAGTGGGTGCAGGTAAATGTTTCCGCATGCATTCTTACAACTAAGCAATTCATGTTCAATAATGAGTACTTAGAATGTTTTAAGTTGATGTTAAAAAGGTTCCCAATCTGCTGCAACACACATCTGACATCTTCCTGTAAAAGAATGAGCAAATGGCTAGATTCCCTCTCATATGTACAGTTTCAGATCATTAATAGAATGAGGATAGTTTCTGCACTTAATAACTTTTAGCTTTCTTGCGTTGTAAATACACATTATTGAACAAGTATTGTTTTATTGTAAGAAAATGTGTGCTGACTACTGATTGTAACAAGTATCTCCGTCCATGGTCTGTGCTAGGCTTGTCCAATGGCATGTTGTCATCTCTCGAGAACTACATATCTAACAATCCTGTAGGAAGTTCATCATTGCTGACTCACTTTAGGTATTCTTTTTCAGTACACATTCCCTTCATTTCTCCAGGTGCAGTTCAGACTGAGTTTTATTGAGTTATTACTAGGTGTTAATATCTGATTGTGACGTCAAGTATAAAGAGAAGATTATTTATATAATGTCTGATATCAGTAATAAAACTGAAAGAGAAGGATAAACATGGGTAAAATACAAGCACACTGATGCCAAAAGGACTAAAATTGACCAAGGAATTGTGCTCATTATGCAGAAATAAAGATATATCTTATACCTATATTATGGAATGGAAACTAGAAACTTGAGAAACTAGAAACTAAGAGAAACTAAAGGAGGAAATAAGTATGAAACAAAAAGTGAGCTAAAAACTGTAGTTTTAAAAATGTTTATGCAAAATATTTTCAAAACATTTCAGCAACAGGAAAAGAAAGAGATAAACAGAATTGTCTAGAAGCACTGTTATGTGTTTCAAATGGGAAGGTGTTTGTCCTTGAGTGCTACTAGGTGAGCAACCAATCGGAGTCCTGTGGTGTTGTCGTATTGCATTCCCCCTAAGTGGTGTGTGACAACTGGCAAACTAATCAATCTCTAATAAATACTATTTGCGCTAAGACAAAAATTCGATTTTACAAAAACTGATCCATGAGGAAGGAGAGAGTAATGTTTTTAACATAACCGTAAAAACCCCATATCTTTTTAGCTCAAATAGTCTAATACAAATAAATAAAGTAGATATCATTATATTATAACAATACATTGCGACGTATATGTGAACGTATGTATGTGTGAACGTATATTTGAAATTATTCAGAACTGAAACGTAAACATTTGACATGATGTGGTAAAAGAAATATGTACTTTGTATAAGCCAAGATGTTTATTAAATTCAATGACAGGAAACGATACACTTTTTGCTAGTCTGGCAGAATGTGTCTGGTCACATTATATATTTGTTTATGAATGGTTCGTAATATCTATTTACTCTAGAGTTCAAAGCAGCATTATTCAGTTACTCTTCCATGAAAAGTTTATCAGCTGGATCAATGAGATGCAATCCTCCTTCCCCCCCCCCCCCCCCCCCACCTTACTACTGCTAGAACAATCCAATAGAGTTAATGTGGGATCAAATTATGTTGCAAATAGAAATAATATTTTTAAACTGACTGACGAACGACTTATTCAGGAAGAAATTGACAAGGAACACAATAAGACTGGGAAAACTGCGTGAGACATCACATAAACTACAAGACGACGACTTTTGGAAAGAAATAGCATGTAACGAGATTTTGGAAAGCATCATCATAAATTTGCAGTATTCAGACGTTGAAGACAGTGACAACGACGAATTATCTCTTAACATAAGTAACATTCATAGCTATATGGATGCACTGCTGGTATTTTCATTGGATTAAAAAAAATAAGTAATTCATATACTATAATTAACTTTAAACTAAATATTTAAAACATTTGCATAATACACAAATATTCATGTTGCAATTGTGATTTCAACAACTGCATTATAATAAAACTTTGGAAAATTCAGTTTGCATTCCCTTACGTCTAGCGCCACGAACACTCGCAAGTGTGTGAGAGAGAGGGAAATATAAAAGGAGTGGGGATAACGAGGTAGCAACGTTGAAGGCTGATTCGCTATAGGCAAGAGCTCTTCCCATCTCAAACACATAATAGATATATAAGTACATAAAAAAATAAGGACAGAAACCACCATACACAAAGTGACGTTAGTGAAGTGTGAATGTTGTTCTCCTACTCTTTGTTTTGAAATCCTGCATCTGCACTCTGAGGACTAATATCAGTATCAGGTGTATAGTAAATGTGGTACTTTAAGGAGAGGGTTTTTAACACTGTAATTACACCCTGATGTCACTGAAATACATATAATTTTCCTCCTATGGTATTGATATCTTATTTTGTTTCTCTCTACTAAATGTCACTGAAGCACAATGCAACATTTTGCATGGAAATGACATAGACCACTGTTTTGTTTATGACTGATTGTTATTCTAAGCATGTCTTCATGCAGTTCCGAGTATTCGAGGTCAGAGGTCTCCCTTGTTGGTGTAATGATTTACTTTATTAGCTTTCTTCCCCCTAATTTCTTCCAGTCTACAATTTGTTTCATAAAGACACTTTTATGCACAATAACTAGGATCTTATATTTTCTGTTATACTCTTCTGTGCTTAGGGATATGTTAGCTACTATAAGTTTTGGTGTACAAAATGCAGCTTGAGTAATTATTTCCATGCAGAGTTATACTGGTTGCCAATCTAGAAAGTGATTGACATTTCATATGGAGAGAGAGGCAATGTTGCCGCTTATTGCTGGCATGTGGAGAGCGCAATAGGATTACACGTGCGAAGGTAATTCAGTTGCAATTGCAATGGGTATTTATTATGATTATTTATACTATACACAAAGACAATAGTACAGTCGTGGATCTACATGCAAACACTAGAACATGCAAGAACACATCAATATGACAATCATCAAAGCAAAAGAGCATACCTGTGACATTTTGAAGCTTGGTACAAAAGTGAATCGAGAATATATTGACACATTGCTTCACTCACACTGTTTATTCACAGGACATGTTTCAAGAGCTCTTGCTCCTATCATCAGCTGATACTCGACTCAAGTCGAGTCAAGTCGAGTATCAGCTGATGATAGGAGCAAGAGCTCTTGAAACATGTCCTGTGAATAAACAGTGTGAGTGAAGCAATGTGTCAATATATTCTCGATTCACTTTTGTACTAATTTGTGCTTCACTGTCCCTACGCTTCTTCCAAGTTTATACTTTGATTTTGAAGCTTATTCGAGTGGGGAAATGCTGCTTACATACCTTTTTTCCAAGAGTTTCTAATTTAGACCACAAAGTCTAACTTTCTTCTTTAAAATACTTTTCTTTCCCAATCTTAACCTTAATGGTATGTTACTGATATCTACAGCACGTGAAGTCCTATCAAGCACCTTAGAGAATGGAATAATAGGCTTTCCTTTCAATTTCTTCTCTTCGAAGTATTCTCTCGCAGTGCATATTATTTATCGTGCCTGACCTTTAATTGGAATCCCTTTACCAAATACAGTTTTATTTGGTTCCCGAGCACGTTCAGGTTTTCGCCTGTCACTATTTTTAGACATAATTTAACATTCATTAAAACACAATTGCAAATGATCACAACACACGCACAGATACACAGACTCAGACACATGTAAACCAAGGCAAATTGCCACAAATAAAATGCAAAGGAACTTGCCAGTACAGGATCTCTAACTGTTGTTTAAAAAATAAGAACAGCAACATATATGTGAAGGCATTCTGTTTATGCAGGGTTATCAGCAGAGAAATAAACACCAAGGTATTGTGTTTACTGCAGCATTTGCATAACTCACTCGCCCACAAGTTCATGTTATAGGCATGTGTTAGAATATCAGCAACCAAGGTTTAGCATCTAACGATATAGAAATGTCTCGACTCTAATTGGTCTTTCTAATCGTTACTATGACAACTGTTATGATGTACTCATCCCCTCCCATTTATTTAAAGCTTTCTTCCATGTGCTTACTGTCAATCACATTATAGTTTGGCGACCAGTAATAGCTTAGGCAAGATTTAATACACTACAGCTTGCTCTAAAAAAGAAATATATTAAATGAGACTTTAGTAATACTTAACATTATAACTAATTGCACATTATTACATTACATAACTGTAAGTGATCATACCTGGCTTTATGGTGATTTTGAAAAAAGTTCACTGTCTTAAACAGTTTATGTTGTAAAAACAGTTAACTGGATGGAAATGGGTTAGTCAACCAGTAGGTTAACAACATATAACACCTGCAATCTGGTCCACTTCATCACTCGAGTTACATGAGTGGCTTCAAAGCTGGTTTCTTCTTCTTCTGAACCAAATAACTCAAAGCAAAAAGTATAATCCCTGAATTTATTGAATACTAAGTTTATTTCACAAGCTGTTTGCACTTCATATAACTGGTCTGAACATGCTGATATCTCACGATAAGTATGCAATCCAGCTACAAATGCTCTGTTTACCTTGCTTCCAGATGTTTATGGCTGTTCTACATTCACACTGAGAATGATTAACATTTCAATCTGTGCATGTAAATGTCAAAACACATTAGCATTTTCCCAAAAATGAAGAATCCAGTTGTGTTCGTTCTTACTATGTGACAACCTGTTTTGCTACCACCACTTCTCTATACAACGTTTTTACTTTTAAAGTAAAATGGAAGATCAAATCTACATCTGATTAAACTTTTGTCTTTGATTTTATAAATTCTGCAATACATTCATCCAGTCCTGAAAACACTCAAGGGTTGCAGAAGGCCACAGTTACTAAATGTATGTAAAAAATCTAGCTTTGTCTAGGATGATAAAATAGGTTAATCAATTACTGATAAACTTTTATTTCAAGAAACAAAATAATATATCTTTATTTTATTTTCGTAAATATACTAACAGGCAATCAAACTGTTAACAATTGCTTCTCAACAATAAGAAATGTAGAACTTAGGTTTCACATTCCGGCTTTTATTAATATTATATATCACAATTTGATTTTAGGAACCTGAAACATATGCATTTCTTTACTTGTGGGTGGTTCACACATCACTTTTAGATTTTCATTGTTTGCATTGCCACTTGTATTATTTCTTACCCCAGGCTTGTTGTGTGTTTTCAGATATTCCAAGTGCAGGGAAGTGGTTCTCTAGCGTATGGCTTCCTACATGCTGTCTCAAATCAGATACAGACAGAACTTGTTGACACAATGCACAAACTTCAAAACCAGGAACAGCTGGTTCCTTCTTGGTGTAGGTAGACCATAGTTCCTGAGAAAATAACATTCCTTTAATTCAAATCAACACATTTTGTTAAAAGTTAAATGGCATTTGTTTTGCAAATTAATTGTTCTTTCACACTGGCCGTGTGTAGGCTGAAGTATGGAAACATAGTCAGACTGAAAAATTCAATGCCAAGGATTTGAACCACGGATCTTCTGGTTGCCATCCAGCTGCTCTAACTCTTGACTGGGACTCAAGTACTTACGATAGTAAGTCGCCACAAAGGGTGTATCTTGGATGCAAGAGCCCCTAGTGGTCTACCAGGGAAATATACGAGTCAAATGGAGAATTTAATGTCAGGACGGCAAGTTGGCCATGGTAGCTCAATGGGTTAGAGCGACTGGACGGAAACCAGGAGATCCTTGGTTCAAATCCCGGCCATGGCAATGAATTTTTCATGTTCACTCAATCTACCAAAAACCTTAGCCTATATACGGCTAGTATGAAGAAATGATTAATTTCCATCAATTAACTAAAATTGATTTTACTTATTTACTAGCTGGCTAATCCTAAATATAATTTAATTTCATTTAACCCTTCCCTGATTCTCTATGAAATTATTGCAATAATTTAGAACAGCCACAGCCAACTCGCTTGCCACGGTGCATGTGCTGGGCTACAGGCACATTGTTGCCTCAATGCGTACTCCGCACGGTTTGTCTTCCATAGCAGTGGCATTTCGTACTTCAGTGTCAGTTTGTTATGGAAAGACACTCATTAAAGTGAAGAGCACCCACATTATTTCAGTCCCGAATGGGAAACTGAGTACTTCTTAATGGAATGTAGCGGTGATGCTATTTGTTTAATTTGCCAGAAAAAATTGTAAGTGCTGAAACGATTTAATCTTCAGCGACATTTTAATACATTGCATGCTAATAACTATTCGGCCCTATAAAAAGAAGAACGCACTGCAGAGATACAAAATCTCAGAGAAAAGATCACATCGCAGGAAGATTAACAGGAAGAAGGGGATGGCGGAATGGCAGAAACCTCAGTTTATGTGAGTTACGAAATAGCACTAGAAATTGCCAGATCTTCTAGTAGTTTTTATGATGGTCCACTTATTAAACGATGTATGCTTAAAGGTGCAAGTAAATTCACCCCTGTCAGAGTTCACCAGTTCGAGAGTGTCAGTCTGTCACCTCATACTATTTCACGCAGAATTCAAGATCTGGCAGACGATATTTACGCACAACTTACTGAAAGAGCAAGAGATTTTTTGCATTCTCTATTGCCATTAATGGGAGCACTGACTTATCAAGTATGGCACAATTTTGTATTTTTATTCGTGGAGTAAATGAACATTTGGAAATTGTGGAAGAAATGATAGATCTGGTGCCAGTAAAGGGCACAATAAGAATCACCTTGAAATGAGACACTGGGTTAGTTGACAGTTACAGAAACAGAGGAAGTTTGCTAGATTTCTACAGATTTCCTAAATCAAGATTCCATCGATTACATAGGCGTGCCGCATCTATGATCGCAATGTTTGTTCGACCTACATATGTGAATCCTATTTTCAGCTATGAAAGGCATTAAAACTCCTCAGAGAGCCAATGTCAATGATCATAACTTGAAGTGTGCATTAAGGATCCAGAGTTGTGTTTCACTGTCTCCAAATGTCGCAAATATTGTGAAAACTAAAGGTTGTCAGAAGGCAAGAGTGTCTACTGAAAACTGAATATATAAAATTCGTAATTGAGAGGCGTATGTTCGTTTAATATGAAGTATTCTGTGTAATATTATCACTATATAGTAAACATTAATTTGTTACTCGGTATTTTTCAATTGTCTCAGGATCAAAATTGTGCTAATTTCCACAAAGTACTGTTTTGTTCCTATAATCAAAAATATTGCTTTTATATGCCATCATTTGGCTATATAGGATTGAAGGCTATAATAATCTTACTGTATTGGGTTGTTTTATATATAATTTAATAACAAGTACCACAGAAATATTAAGTCACGTATTATACAATTTCTGGATTGTACCTTCACTACTAACATTAACACTACATTGTACCTTAATTATTTAATGGTAACACAAGTGCAAATTGTGGAACGCCACTGCGCGAGGTAGGGATTGCCATATCTCCCTAACACTCACCAGCAACGACCAGGCACGCCGGCACCGTGCGAACTGTATAGGCACACCGTGCATGTCAGTTGGCGGAGCCTGATTTAGAAGAACTTTTATGTTTAATTCTCTCCTTTATAAATCTTGTAATTTTACTGAGCCCAAGATATTAGCTTGTCTCATAAGTGATGTCGGTTTTTGGAAATTTATTAGGTTTCTTTGGCTTGGTAATGACAGGATGCCATGACTAGTGTTGCATACATTGCGAGCATGTATCAGTCTTCAGTTGTTAATAAACAATCACAAAATGGAGATAAACTTTGAACTTAGTCCTAAAACACTACTGGAAACGAGATTATAAAGCCGCTGCTGCAGCTCGAAAAATATGTGAAGTGGAAGGAGAAGGTGTCGTTAGTGAGCATGTGGCATGCGATGGTTCCAACTTTTCAACAATGGAGACGAAAACACTAAAGATTTACCACGTTCTGGAAGACCTAAAATATGGAATATTGAGAATACATGCCAAGCTTTGCAAGAAAATCTGCAAAAAAGTTCCCGTAGGCTTTCAGAAGAACTTGGTGCATCAAAAGATACCATACATCGCCACAATAAGACACTTGGAAAATCATAAAGCTGTAGATCAATACCTCATGAACTGACACCTCAACAGGCTGAACGTAGAGTGGGTATCTGTCGTCAGCTTATCCATAATCCCACAGATGATCTGTCAGCAGAGCTGTCACTTGTGGGTATATTACCGAAACCTTGATGCCTTTAAACAGTGGCTTGATCTCCGCCAAAGTCATCGTTAAAAAAAATCAGTTTGGTCCAAAAATAATGCTGTGTCTGGTGGAATTTTGAAGATGTGATTCACTGGGAGTTTGTTCCAAATGAGTGGGAGATTGATGCGGAACTTTATTCTCAACAACTGGAATGAGTTCATGAAATTTTGAGATGGAGATACCCAACATTTGTTAACCAAAATAGAGTTCTATTGTAACAGGACAATGTAATGCCCCATACTGCACATAACAACCATGGAAAAAATTCAGGAATTGGGAGGAATAGAGCTGCTACCACACCCAGCATACAGCCCTGATCTCGCACCATCAGATTATTATATTTTTCGATCCACAGCCCATTTTCTACGTGGAAAAATTTTGGACAGCATTGAAGCAGTTTAAGGTGGTCTCACCAAATTTTTCGCATAAAAAACCAGAAACTGGTAACATTGTGGGATAATAAACCTCGCTGAACGATGGCTCAAGACCATAGAATCTAATGTTCCATACCTTGAAAATTAGTTCATTATTTGTCAGAACACATTTCAAATAATTGCTTTTCTTAAAATATATTACTTATGAGACAGTATCCGTACTTTTAACAATAAACCAAAAATACTGATATTCGTAAAAATAGATATAAAACATCAGTGAATGTTGTACTCATGAACTCCTTAAACAGTGAAGTAAATATTAGAATGCAAAATAAATTTTTATACTAAGGTGATTCAAACATAAATGGTAATCGTTGCGTATCATGGAGTAAGCAATTCTGAATATTTTCAGTGGAGTGGGGAGTTGAAGGTCAATCTGTCAGGAAGGGGGAACTAGCTTGGTTAGCTTCTCTGCTAGTTCTGGCTTCAGTACAGCCATAAGTGACCAGGAGGTTCCTTCTTCTGTTGCACAATGCATAGGACTTTTTTGGCTGAGAGGTGTTTTTTGGCCTTCACTGGGCAGGCTTCATCCTTTTGTCGCCAATGTTTACTTGCCATTTTGGATTTTGGAGTATAATGATGAACCCATGTCTCAACACATGCGATGATGCACCCCAAAAATCCTCCCCTTCTTGTCGGAATCGATCCAAAAGTATCTCACAGATCTCCCACCTGGCCTGTTTTTGATGCTCAGCTTAACAACTTTGGAACCCATTGAGCACTAATTTTTCTAAAGCTGAGATGCTTGCTAATAATGGTATGAGCACTACTAATGTTGATCTCCACTTCTGATTCATTTCTTGAACTGTGGAGCAACGATCGTCTTCAATAAGCTCTCAAATGGCACGTATGTTGTCACTTGTGGGACTTGATCTTAGGTGTATAGCATAACTTTAATTTTCCACAAAACCTCGGCTGCCCTTCAATAGTCTGGCCCAAGTTAATACTCAATTCTGGAACAATGTGGTGTTCCTAAACTGTGGCATTAAACAAGCTGAAATTTTTGAAGGTTTAACCCATTCATTGCTTAAAAACTTTTATGCATTGTGGAAAAGACAAAGGAACCTCCTGCTCACTCATAGCTGTAATGACTCCAGAATCTAGCAGAGTAGCTAACCATGCTAGTTCCCCCTTCCTAGCACACTGACCTTTGACCCCCCACTCCACTGTCACACTCAGAACTGCTTACTCCATGATATGCAACAATTATCATTTATATTTGAATCACTGTTGTATAAGCAAAATTAAACATTGGTACCACCTTTATTATGTAAAGATCTGATAATTTTTACTAACACAGAGGTCCTCACTGGAGAAGATCAGTTTTTCCTAAAATTTGTCTCTACCATCTACAGAGCTATAATTATGTGGGAATAATTGTGAGTACATTTAATGTTAAAATGATTCAAAAAGCCAACATTAACCTACAATGAGTAATTTACTAAGTCGAAACCTCTAATATAACCATTAATGAGGTCTATACTAATTAGGAAAGGGGAAAAAATATGTTTGCATTTACATTACTTTACCAACTCACTCTAGTACAAATTATTCTTAAAATTGCTTACTCTTCTATCTACTTTATATTAATCAAGATAAACATTTATAGAAATTATTTTACTACATATTTCCTTATAGGTACAATGGCAATTGGAGAAGATATCAAGTTTAAGCAATAGTCAAATATTTCAGGAGCTGGTGGCTGTGATGTATAAGACATAACAAAATGATTGACTTGCTATTTTATAAATATAAAAAGTAAATAGATGTCAGGAGAGCCACAATTCTATTATATATAGCTACAATGGTCATATCGGCAGCCGTTCTACTTTTGGGAACATATCCCCTATTGGTGATGGTGTTAACTCATAAATGTTGGGTTGCTGGTACCTAAGATTTTAATCATTAGATCACGTACACATTTGCACTCTCATTCATACTTCCAGACTGAGGAAGATGGAGAATCATCTAGGTTGGACAAAAATCCCCACCCCCAGCTGGGAATCGAATTTGGCAGGTGCTCTACTGACTGAGCTACAGGGCCAGCACAATTCCATAATGTTTGTATTCAATAAAACCGGTGAATAAGAAGAATTTCCTAATCCTATGCACCTAAAAAAAGTTGAATTTACATATAGTCGCGAATCCATTATTACGACTGGTGGCATACGCACTCAAAGGGTTCGGCACAGAGCGATAACAGACAGTGTGGAGATAAGAGCCTGCAGAAACAGATAAATATAGCACAAAGATAAAGGTCTGCCGAAACAAATAAAAGGAAAATTCTAATGACACCTTGATTGATAGAGAACATTTGATTTCTTATTAATTTTTAGATGAGTCGTATTTATTACACATCTGCTTCACTTTCGTACCTATTTTGAGGACATGTTTCGCAAATCATCGTTTGCATCTACAGCTCTTATGCGACTGTTGGCTGGATCTAACTTTCGCGTGTTCCTCTTGACTTGACGTCACTTCAATATATCGAGATTTAACTGTATTGGAACACCACAGTGAAGCGAAAAATTATTAATTTTTAGATGAGTCGTATTTATTACACATCTGCTTCACTTTCGTACCTATTTTGAGGACATGTTTCGCAAATCATTGTTAAGAGCCGTAGATGCAAACGATGATTTGCGAAACATGTCCTCAAAATAGGTACGAAAGTGAAGCAGATGTGTAATAAATACGACTCATCTAAAAATTAATAATTTTTCGCTTCACTGTGGTGTTCCAATACAGTTAAATATCGATATATTTGATTTCTTGTTGTTTTTTTTAGAACAGTCTAGAATTATCAATAGAGATATTTAAGGAAGTCACAACGCGCCAAGGGACAGTTTGGCAGGAAGCCGTAAGGAGTGCAGTTGCTAGTGAGCTGCGGCAGATGGACTTGAAGAGTGCATAAGTGTGTATGTGACGTAATTCTGCTACTGTAAGAATTGACCAGAGTGTATTTCTAAGGAAATAAAGAACATTTTGAATTTCTGCAAATTGGACTTTTAATTCTACGAACCCACAGTCACAATATAGTCCACATCCTAGGATGAAAATAATATTTTCAACTATGAATATATGTTAAGTAGTAATTTATGTTATTGATCACAATTCTTTCTCTCTATAGGTTTATTCCAACAACAGTCCCTGACAGGTTGAGCATATGCACTGATGATTTCTGACTGGTAGTATGTGCCAACAAATGTCACAATCGTTACATAGCAAACAACCCGTACCAATAACTGGTGTCAAATCAATACACAGTAGAACCCTAAATTAAGAATTATAATGGTGGGTTGGTTGTTAATCAAAATTGGATAATCCACCTTACTTAATATAAACAGTAGGTTTCATAAACAGTTACACAAAAAGCTTATGTTACACACAGATCTACATTACATTTCTTGCATATTCCCATTTTTCCTTAATTTTGTTGTTTCATCACTGGACCTAACAACAGTATAACTTTAACTATTGTCTGATAGCATGGTGATTTTGTGATCTAAAACACAACTGAAGGAAGGCATCACATTTACCTCTAGTATATGTTCACTGTCTAACATTGTTGTCTTGCTTGCAAGACATTTCTGCACCCATTTGTGATTGCTAATGAAACCCAGATCCATCATTATACACCAGAGTCAAAACAACGCTCAAAACTATGGACAAAGGCTGGTTAAAGTGCACCGAAGAAGACAAGGACCATTTTGTCCACAGTTTTCTGGAATTCCCAAGGAATATCCTGATAGAATAGGAGGCAAAGCCATAACCGGGCCCTTCTATGCTTCAGTGTTGCATCATTTGAAACTTGTGATGACCAAAATACACACATAAAAAATGTTCTTTCATTACAATAAGGCACCATATCCCTGCATCAGTGATAACAATGGTAAAAAGAGCATGAATTGGGCTTTGAACTGGTTAGGTATCTACCCTATTCACAAGACTGCCCCAAATAACTTATTTGCTAGGTAGAAATTTTTGTCAAATGAGGTAGTGATAGTTGCATTCAACCAGGACAATAAACTGAATAGGTCTTCTGTAAATAAACTAACAAACATGCAAGTAAAATGGTTGGAAAGAGTATACGGTTCAGTAGTAGAGAGCACAATAATGGAGCAGAAATTTGGGGGCCTGATGAGGGCTGGAAAACAATACATGCGATTGACAATTTTGTAGAATTAAAAATTGGTTTGGGAGCAATGGGCTTTGGTAGAAAAAGAAAGGAAAATGGATGCTGGAAAGAGGCAATAAAACAGAATAGAGGATATACAAGGGTGTGTCAAATGAAAACCTTAAATTTGTAGTAAATCAAAATTTCGCGCCGTTATCCTGTAAGTTGGTAAGCGTGCTACAAACAGTGTGCAGAATGGTCTAGTACAGATGCACACATACTGTCGCAGTATCAGTATAAAGATGGCTGCCCCACTTGCAACTTGCCCCAGGAGAGATCAGTGTTCTGTTATTGGGCTTTTGCATATTGAAGGTATGAAACCTATTGAAATTCATCAACGAATGAAGGTTCAGTACAGTGAGGCATGTTTGTTAAGCAACAGGTCTACGAATGAAGTAGGAAATTCGCAAATAGTGTGATTTCAGTGGAAGATGGAAGATGCTCCACGTCCAGGTCAGGCACAACGAGTTGTGACTTCACAGAACATTGCCACTGTTGAAGCCATAGTGAAGGAAAACCGCCGAGTGACACTGAATGACATTACAGCATGTTTACAGATTAGTCATGGGTCAGCAAACCACATTGTGCATGATGTGCTCCAGTTTCACAAAGTGTCTGCAAGATGGGTGCCACGGCAGCTAACTACAGAAGTGAGAGAACAACGTGTTGATGCTTGTGAAGAACTCCTTCAGCACTTAGAACGGGAAGGTGATGGCCTCCTTGCAAGATTCGTTACTGGGGACGAACCTGGGTTCACTTCCACCAACTGGAAACAAAGAGAGCGAGCAAGGAATGGCGCCATCCCTCATCACCAAAACCAAAAAGTTTCGAACAGAACCATCAGCAGGGAAAGTTATGCTGACTCTCTTTTGGGATGAAAAAGGCATCATTTTGGAGCATTACATGCCTAGAGGGACCACTGTCACCAGTACATCACACACAGATCTCCTAAAAAATCATTTGCGGCCTGCAACCAAATCAAAGTGGCATGGATTGCTGTCAGCAGGTGTCCTTTTGCAAAATGACAATGCAAGACCCCACACTGCCTATACAACAGTTGCAACAATCACAGACCTGCATTTTGAGTGTCTTCCTCTTCCACCATACTCACCAGACCTTGCTCCAAGTGATTTCCATATGTTTGGACTACTCAAAGATGCAATGGGAGGAAAGAAGTCCCGTTCCGATGAAGAGGTATGCCACGCAGTGCATGAGTGGTTGCACGGACTACCAAAAGAATTTTTTTATAAAGGCATTATCCACTTTAAGCGCTGGAGGACTTGCATTGAGCATGGGGGAGATCATGTTGAAAAGTGACACAGCTTTGTACCACTTCTGCACAACAAATAATATTTAAAAAAATATTTAAGGTCTTCATTTCTCACCCTCGTACAAAAAACAGGAAAAAAAGGATTGGCATGGTTCATAACAAGGATAATGAGTTTAGGTGGGATAAGGAATGGGTATGGTAAGGATAAATGTCCAATGTGTGATGAAGATAACACATACTATTGCGTTCTAAAATGCACGCGAACTAAAATGTAGAGGGACAAGTATCATTTGTAGAAATGGAGGAGTTAACCAAATATAAGAATTTGAAACTTAAGATGAGGATATTTTTTTAACTGAATCTACTGATAATGAACCAATATAAGTATTACAATAAAATACAATAATTGTGAAAAACTTCACTTCTCTCTATTTAAAAAATTTATAAATTCTAAAGAATTCTTCAGAATATAATTCTGAGGATTTCAAATTTTTTAAACAAAGAAGTGAAGTTTGTCACAATTACGAGGGCTGTTCAATAAAGAATGATCATAATCTTTTTATGGTCATAAATTTTCGCACTAAAATTCAATCCTATTATATTCTGTTAGCATAATGTGAAACAAACATGCTGTAGTAGTTTCATTGTTGGTACTCCTGGTTTCTGCCTCTGAGAACCAGGAAAGTTCAGACATGTTCAGTATCGTCTACCGCTGCAATGGAGGTAACATGCACTTAAAGTTGATGTTAGAGGAAGATCCAGAGTTTCTTTCAAACGTAATCACTGCTGATGAAACTCTGCTAATTCATTTTGATCTTGAGAGCAAACGGCAAAGTTCAGTGTGGAAATCTTCATCACCAACCCCCCAAAAAGCAAAAGTGGTGGCTTCTGCTGGGAAAGTTATGGTCATCTCATTCTTTGATATTCAAGGAATGGTTTATCAGCATGTTATACCTGCACACACATCAGTAACTGGACAATACTACAGGGATGTCCTGAAAACATTGCAAGTCCATATCTGACGCAAATGACCACATTTCCGTGAAGTAGGCTGGATGCTGCACCATGATAATGCATGACCACATATTGCCAATGTTGTTGCTGAATATCTTGCAAAAATCAACGTGAAGTGCTACCCTCACCCTCCCTATAGTCCGGATTTAGTCCCATGTGACTTTTTTATTCCCTAACTTGAAGAAACGCCTTCGTAGGAGGCATTATCCATCATCAGAAGCAGTAGTGAAGGCTGCGGAGGTTATTTTGAAGGATCTCTCAAAAACTGGTTTCCAGCATGTCTTTGAAGATTAGCAGAAATGCTGGGACAAGTGCACTGCATTCAGGGGAGACTATTTTGAGAAGAACCATCAAAATAATGAGGGTAAGTAAAGGTAAGTTGTCAAAAAGAAATTGTGATCATTCTTTACTGAACAGCCCTCGTACTATATTTAATTGTAATATCAGAGGAAAATGTTACACAACTGGGGAAAAAAAATACAGGTAAGGTGAAGCAAAATTGGCTATGGTAGGTAGATAATATTAGTAATGTAGAGAATTTTGATGAGATATAAAGGAAATATGTAAAGCTATTAACAGTGAAGCAAACAAAATATACAAATATAATAATTTGTAACTTAAAAGGTTCATCATAAGAAATAATGAATTTTTTCTTATAAATTGACTAGGATCGCAATTTTGTGAATATTTTATTCACATCATCATCTTGAGCCATCAACAATCTGGTATTTATCAATTTAATTGTTTGAATTGTGATAAAGTTTATATTGGAAAGACAATACTTAGTTTGGAAACCAGAACAAAAGAGCATTTTCGTGACATTAAGTATAAACAAACTGATAAGTCGGCCGTAGCAGATCATTTTTGGTCTTTTAACCATGAAATAAATCCAGAAGTTGAATTATTAAACCAATTAAATGGTTCGATAGATCTAATAGTGTGGGAAAAGATATTTATTTTAAAAAATAAACATCGCGTAATGAATTTTGAAATACCGGCAGTCAATTCTGTTTTTAAATTTGTTTCACTTTCAAATTGTGATAGTACTGACAGAAACATAGTGACATCTAGCGGCTGTAACATTAACGAGATTGTTGATGGCTCAAGCTTATGATGTGAATAAAATATTCTAAAAATTGTGATCCTAGCCAATTTATAAGAAAACATTCATCATTTCTTATAAGATAAGTGAAGTTTTAAAGCTATAAATTACTATTATATATTTGGACGTAACTTAAAAGATATAATCCCATTATATAGATAGCATGGTGTTATATACAGGGTGGCCCGAAAGTCATAAGTCCAAAAGTCAAGACTATTATAGTTTTAATCTCCCCTGAATTTCAACTTACCAGAATGTGACATTCATCTGACAATTTATTAGTAACTAACACAGTAACTTATTAGTAACTAACTGGAAACACAGCTGGAAATGTTTATAGAAAATGTTCGACAAATACGTATTATTGTTGGGAATTTCCAACCACAAGGTCAAAATGTTTTGAATCAGAAGATACAAGCATTAGTACATGGGCTGCAGGAAATTGACAAGCTGAAGTCACAGGTTCAGGATTTTGATTATATCGACCAAGGAAGAAATCCGCAGCTGTACACAAGAGACTGTATTGAGAGAGCTCTGACTAAAAAATGAACAAGTGAAAAGGAAAATAGATGCTTACAGGAAGTTCAAAGCTCATCTACTTGTTGAACTGAACAGTGTGTTTCCCAATGAATGTTCTAAATATCGTGCAATCAGAGGTGATGAACATCCACTGAGTTGAACATTTTTGCTTTAATTATGTGACAGTTGTAAAGTGTTTTGCTGTTTCAGACAGAAATGTTGTATATTACAAGCTATTGTACAAAGTCCCAAAAAGCTTACTCGCAGGCTTTCTGTGAAACAAATTGTTTCCCGAACATCTGTCCAGTGAACTTTACACAATGCTAAATTTAAGCACTACATAAAATATAATTATTTATCACAAGCTTTACTTATCTTTTAAGATAATTTATGAACTTTCCACAAAATTCAAGAGACTAGTTGCGCAAAAATCTTTTTAGCATCTTCAGTCACTATTTTTGTTGTTGTCATCATATGGCTAATAAACTTGTTCAACATTTTTTTAAAGAATTTGATACAACTTTGGTTTCTCAGAATAAATATAAAAAATTTGCTACATTTCTCTAGAAAAGATAAAATTTTCAATAATAAAAAGTCTGGCATTTATCAATTTAATTGTTTAGATTGTGACCAGGTTTACATTGGCAGGAAAAAATGTAATATAGAAACCAGAATGAAAGAACATTTTCTAAATATTAGTTATTAACTAATAAATCAGCTGTGGCAGAATATTTTTGGTCATTTAACCATGAAATAAAACCAGAAGTTCAATTATTAAAGCAATTAAATGGTCCAATAGATTTAATGGTTTACGAGAAAATATTGATTTTAAAAAATGGAAATCACATAATGAATTCTGAAACATTGCCAATCAACTCTGTCTTTAAGTTTGTTACATTTTCAGAGTTTGGTAATAAATACAAAAATAATATGACAATGAAAAAAGCAGTGACTGAAGATGCAAAAAAAGATTTTTGTGAAACTAGTCTCTTGAATTCTGTGCATATCTCATCAATTTTCTTAAAAAATAAGTAAAATTTGAGACAAATAATTATATTTTATATAGTATTTGTTGCTTCAATGTTAGCTTCTATTTTTTACATATTAAGCACTACATACAATTGTCTCATATACGGCCTACTAGAAGACGACCCTGATCATGGACTTCAATTTTGTGAATAAGCTTCAACATGGTGACATTGAAACTACATTGCTGAGGTGTTTGGGGAAGTGTTATTTGATGACGAGGGACAAGTGAAGTGCCACCCAGATCACCAGACCTAACTCCAATGGATTTTTCATTTTGGTGATTGATTAAAGTAATGGTCTATGCTAGAAAATCAACCACAATGGTGGAATTGAAAACGTATTGATAATGCTTTTCACAATATTGATTTCAATTCATAACTGTGTGAACACATACGCTTAAGTGTCCCTGATTGTCTTTAGAGATGTGCCAAAGCAAAGGAAAGAGAATTGAAAAAGTGACCTATAAATAACACCAATAAGTGTAATGGGTAGTCACTTTCGGACCATCCTGTAAAATGGGGGGAACAGAGGTAATTCAAATTCATAAATTTAAAGGAATTTGAAATTGTAAATATAACTGGAGTTGAGTAATATTTAAATTTTATAAGGAAATATTTTACATATGTAATTTAATTACTTAACTTTTATGTTAAGATATAAATATTCATTCATTCATATTATGAAAAAAATTGCCTGATGCCACTTACCCATCCAGCTGAAGGCGAGAGCATAACAATCAAAAGAGACCTTATAAGAATTTGCCACTGATTCTTATCCTGAATGCTAAGCTCTGTTGATACTGGGCTTATCTGAGTAGTATTTCCTTAGATGTGGGGAATATAGACTTACAATCTCATTTTCCATAAATGGAAAAATGTTATAGTGAAGGTATAAATAAGTTGTTCCTAGGATATTTGAAATGGAGGAGGGGGAAAGAAAAAGAAACAAAATAGAGAGGCAGTTACAAAAGCTGTTTTCTTTCTCAGCCTGAGTGAGCACTTACTCAATAATCCTTGAAAATTTTATTAGGACTCACCTGTTGCTTTGCAATATCTGGAAGAAGGACTAGAAGCTCTGGAAAAATGTCAGCAAACGCTTTCTCACCCATCGTTTCCCGACAATGGCTGTAGAAATCACTGGCACTGATATCACCTTGTCGAAACATTTTAGAAACTTGACAGAAATCTTCCATCGCACGAGGATCACCCAGAGTCTTTTTCACTCTGTTTACCAACACCTGATTTCTGCGAGCAAAATCTTGCGGAGGTACATAAACATAGTTTGTTTTGCTGGTCGTGCTTGGCAATATGCAGTAACTCTGGCCACTGCTATTGGTGAACGTCAAACTATTTGTCTGTGGACGAGCTACTGAGTTAAGCGTTACAGAAAAGCCAGGAGGAGGAGGAGCCTTACAGCTTCCCCCTCCAAACCCAGGTGGTGGCACTGTTGTCCGACCTGCCTTGTTAAAACCTGGAGGTAAGTTCCCAGCATCACTTAAAGTTGGAAAGTCACTGAATGCACCACTAGAAAATGACTGCTGTTTCTCCTCAGTGCACTTATTTTGTTTTTCCTTTTCTTCCTTTACCATGTTGTTATCCTGGGAGGTATCTTGACTTGAAAGGCTTGCTATCAGCAATTCGGACCTCTTCCGTTCCCGATTATCACCCTGACCTTTCTTATTTCCACTTTTGGTTTCATTCTCTTGGTTTTGGTTAATATTCTCTCTGTTTTGAACAATTTTATTATTTGTTTCTGAATCTGAACTCGTCTGGTGCTGTTGCTTCTTTTTTTTCTTTCCGCCTTCTGCAACATTTGCATCTTTCCCAGAAGAACCATACAATTTGTTGGACTGTGATGAATCGTTGCTTGATATACTACTGATAGCTGTATTTTTTGATTTCTTCTTTTTTGATTTGACCTTTATGTTTCCCAAACTTCCTATGGAGGGAGATGTGGGATCTTCGTTAGTTCCGTTGTGGGTTCTTAAGCTTGAAGAACTATGTGATGCTGTCCAGCTTGATGTTACCGGTATCATTAATGACGATGCCTTTTTGGGTTGTCCTTCACTACTTGATAGGGTAGAATTTGAGCTAGCCATACTGCAACATGTATTAAACCTAGAATTGAGACTTGGGAAGTCCTCAGGGGTTGGAGCTTTTAGGGGCTGATGTGAAACTGCTGGTTGTGACTGAACCTTACTCTTGGCTCCTGTGTTCACTGGATTACCCAGCCAGTGAACAGCCGACACAGGAGGGACCTTGGCCCCCGACAGAGATGGGAAGTCGTCTTGAAAGCTGGATGTAGGCCTGATACGGATATTCTGACTACTGCCACTTGGACGATGATTGACATGAATGGACACATTTGTGGGTGCTTTAGGTGCAGCACCCCTTGTTGCAACCATACCTGCAGGGTTAGGACGCTCCTGTGTGGTACTGTTAACACTAAGCCTGACAGTATTGCAACTTCCCTCTGGACCAAGAGCAGGGAAGTTTTCTTCAGTTTTTGCTAATGGATGCTGAGTGTGTCTAACAGTTCGTATTGTCACTCCACTGTTGTTTACAGCAACCTTGCCAGAAGTGCCTCTCTGAGCTGGGATCTCTCCTCCAAGAGTTGGGAACTCCTCTATACAATCAGTGTTGATGTGAGGGGCATTACGAAATACTGTGGTGGACATTGCCGTTGTGGAAGGGTTGTGGCCATCTTCATAGTCCCCACCAACAGCACCTTGAAGGTCTTCTTCATCATGTCTAGCACGACCTCTGCCAGGTCCTCGCCTGCCCCGCATGCTGTTATCACGAGGACGAGGTGCAAGTGTAAACTCCAGTTCCAGCATTCGAGCTTGCTTTGCTGCAACCTTTCCAATGCTACGTCCATGTACAGATGCTCTGTGTGCTGTAAAAATACAATGTACAAATTCCTGTAATATCTAAATGGCATATACAGACGTAAACTTTTAGACTAAATAATTAAAATTATACTTTGAGTTGGCCGAGGTGCACTGTACTCCACATACCACAAATTTTCTTTCAACACTTTTTGCCTCTTCTTGAAGGCATCATCAAGAAATTGTCAACTAAACCTGGTAAATTACATTTTTAATTAGTTACTGCATTTTAAAATAAAACGCACTCATTGTTGCTACCTTTAGGTGTTTAGCACTTTATCTTTGACAATTTTAATTAACATGTATATAGTAACAACAAAAAATAAAATACAACCTGTATATGGTCTTCTGATAGCTAGTTTCATGTAGCAAATTTTAAAACTTATCTCTAAGAATCATTTCAATTTTTACATGATCATTTTACAGATATAATTTACAAATAAAATATAAAAAAGGAAAATAAAACAAAAAATTAAAAACACTCAAAAACGTTACTACCATTATTGACAGCCAGTAAAAACTATTATATCGCAATACTGATGATGTGAACAATAGGTCGCAAAACATGTCCTCAATATAGGTACATAAGTGAAGCTTGTGTGTTAAAAATATGACTCATCTAGAATTTAATTACTATTTCCTATTTATATAAAACTAGCCAATATTTCCACTGGCCGCTTTCTTGTAGTAAATAGTGATGGTGGTAGATAGAGTCAACATGAGAAATTCAATGCCATGGCTGGGATTTGAACCATGGATCTCCTGGTTTCCGTACAGTCGCTCTAACCCATTGAGCTACCATGGCCATCGTGCCGTCCTGACATTAAATTCTCCAGTTGACTCACATATTATCCCGGTAGACCACAAGGGGCTCTTGCATTCTATCAAAGACCTTAGCCTATGTACGGCTAGTGTGAAGAAATGATTAATTTCCATCAATTAACTAAAATAATAAGAGTTAAATGATGAAGCATGGGACTCAAGTACTTACGATAGTAAGTCGCCACAAATGGTGTATCTCGAATGCAAGAGCCCCTTGTGGTCTACCGGGGTAATATATGAGTCAACTGAAGAATTTAATGTCAGGACAGCACGTTGGCCATGGTAGCTCAATGGGTTAGAGCGACTGGACGGAAACCAGGAGATCCGTGGTTCAAATCCCGGCTATGGCATTGAATTTTTCATGTTGACTCTTATTTATCAAAGACCTTATTAGCCCATGTATGGCTAGTATGAAGAAATGATTAATTTCCATCAATTAACTAAAGTGATGGAGGTGTTCCTTCTTTTTACGAAAGCAAAAAAATTGATATATGCCTTCTGCTCCAGCTTCATCACAGAGGAAACCATTTCATAAATGTGTATATTGTAACAAATGAGAATCTTAGTTACTATACCGGCGCTATCATTTTACGAGGCAATGTAAACAAAAGTATGTGTATATGTGCAACATCATTGACTGTTTAGCTCTGTAACTCTCTGCGGACAAAAAGTACAGTTTGCATATATTGTTTAAAGACTTTACACCTAATGAAAAATATATAAACATATTACAAATGCAACAGTCAAACAGTAAACAATAAACTGACTACAAATAGTTTTTACAGTCAATCAGTAATTAATTAGCATTTTATTTGGTAAATGTAAACATAATTTCTAGGTATTAATCAGAGTACACGCTGTGCTTGTGCAGCTTAAAAACAAAAGGAAATGGGAGAATCAGTTGTACAACATGGCTGCTTCTGTGCAATATGTGAATCATCACTGAAGAAAACCATTAAAAAGTGGTCAAAAATAAATTATATTGAAGGATTTTGCAAACTGTGTGAAAAATACCAGACTTCAGCAATTGAGGACATTAATTTGTCAGCACAATTAGCCGGTGTTTCAGCACTAAGTATCAATGCTGCTCAAGGTGAAATTTGAATATGGGCCAGTTTTCCACTTCAGGAAAACGCTGAAAAAGAAAGAAGCCAGTTGTGAAAAGTGAATGTGGTAAACTTGTTAAAAGTGTTATTTGTAACAAGGTGCATATAGCATCTATAAAAGAAATGAGCCATCAACAATTGCAAAAGTGCTTCAAGCAGTAAACAAAGATCTTGATTTGGAGAGCTGTTAAGTGAGTGTGTGTGGGTGTGTGGTGTTTTAGGGCCCGTCGACAACAAGGTCAGTTGGGCCTGGAGAGCTGTTTGTTGACAGTGCACATGTTTGCCAAATGATGGATAAAATCATGCAACTATTCTCTCCAGACAGTTGCCAACAAAGTAATATATTTTCTCTGCTTTGTTTACATTGCCACAAAGTATGACCCTGGTATAATAAACACATTTTATTTGCAAGCATTTTAATTGAGACACTGTTGCTTTGTTACTGTTGACCTGTTACATTGAATCACAACTCACAACCATGAATTTGGCATTGTCCGCTGAACTCTTATGTCAACTGTCCACTGCAAGTCTATCTGCCAGATATTAGCTACATAGGCGCAAACACAAAGCTAATATTCTGGGAACAAATTTTTTGGAGCAGAAAAACAGCACATAAAGGCATTGTTTTGCTTGGGCTATTTGTTCAGCTGAACCATTATGTGCTTAATCACTTCACAACAGGTGAAGACATAGTGATACTGGTCCTGACCAGAACTGCAACACCAGCATCAGAGAGGTTCTGGATGCAGCAGACTGCATTGTAGATTCTCACCATGCCTTGTTAAAGCTTGGAACAATGCCCCTTGGTCAAGGTAGGACAATACAGCAGATTGCCCTACTAGAAATGTTGGCTTTTGCCTAACTGACAGTATTAGATCTTTACCTGGTTGCCACCTCATGCAGATTGTGAAGATGTTCATAGGATTCTATGACTGCTGGTCAACATAGGCACCATTGCAACAACCTTGCTTCTGGTTGAGTGAACCACTTCTGCTATGATTAACCTGAAGACACCAAAGAGTTTGCTCATTGAGGCTTCATATTGCTGTCTCATCTTGCCCACATCACAAAAGAGTATGCAGTTTTCTGAGATGTGTAACTGGTTGGGAGGTTCACCAGAGCTTTGTTCAATAGCCTCCAAATGTCAGGGTGCACTCTCTTCCTTAGTTGTAGCAAAGTCGACTCAAATTGAGCTGACTATAGTTTGCTTCAAGCAGTGGTTCCCAAACTGGTTTCTGAGAGCCTCCCAAATGCTTCCTACAATGCCTACATCAGAATTGCATTCAGAACTTCTGCTGCTTATCTGTGTAGACTAGGTATCACCTGTATAGCTCCCCCTTCTACTGATCAGTTGCAAGCAGCGACAACATCAAACTATCGGCAGTAAACTTTTAAAGTTGCTAATTCACGGTATTTGGGTGGCTTCACCTATGCAAATGAGTTTTGTGTCCTGGTGTCTTGACCTCCTTAAATTTTCCACTAAGCATTTCTTCCATCACAGTGCTCAATTCCTTTGTGCTGACATATAAAGATGCCTTACAGGACACTAAGTTATTATCCAATATTTCCCAAGGTACTGTGCTATTTTGTAAAATCTTCCAGTCATCAATGCATGATATTGATCTAATAGTGGTGTGAACTATAAAGCCCAGGACTTAAAGTACTTACACAATGTAAGTTGCCATTAAGGTAGTTGTCTCATGTATTTATGAGAACTCCTAGTGGTTCACCAAGAAAAATGAGTCAATTGGAGAATTTAATGTCATGCTGGCACATTGGTCATAGTAGCTCAATGAGTAAGAGCAACCGGATGGAGATCAGGAGATCTGTGGTTCAAATCCTGGCTGTGGCATTGAATTTTTCAGTTTATCTTCACATTAGGAGTTCTAATTGGGATGATGCACCAGAAAATTATAAGAATCATGATAAGAAGAAACAATTTCCCTCTTTCTAAAACCAATGTCTACAAACCTCACCTTGTTTATTGAATGTAAACTTCATTTTCATTTTTTTCCTTTAGTTAAGAGTTTGTAGCAATAGTACAATATACAGATCCACATGGAAAAATAAGGAAGGAACTTTGAAAACCCACCAGTTGATAATTTGATAAAAAAGTTCATAGTTTCACCAACAGCGAGAAGACAGCAAACAACAACAGATGACAGACCTTCAAGGTTGAGAATAGGAGCAACAGCTTCCGAAACTAGTCCCTCAAAAAATAAAAAGGTAAGTGATGGAGTGTTAAAAACTGATTATAAATAATTTTTTCTATAAATTTGGATGTCACTGTTACTAAATTCCTCCAAACATGCATAACGCGAATCTATACTGGCTTAATCAAACATGGGAATGAGCTGTACAACTGATATAAACAGTACACCTGCACTGTGAGATAAGGTAGTTATGTCATATGAATAATCACATCATCAAGTCCTGCTGTGTCATTACCTTGCAGCACAAAATCCTGTACATAAATTAGGTCTTGTAATATGCATCATGTTTGTCCTTCCATAGGCCAAAGCCAGAATTTCAATTCATCTTGTTCCAACAATTTTAAAACTAACATTTTTCTGTATGTTCAGCTGAAGATAATCATAAAAACACCCAACTAAAGTCTTGTTTATTGCAATCACACATTCATTCACATTTCAGCCCCAAACCATTCAAAACTGGTGGATGCTAGTTCTTGTTCTTTTATTTATACATGTAACCTCTTCTGTCTTGTGTATTTCTCCTTACCTATGGAATATTAGCACATCTTCAGATTCACTTTCATCTGTTTTTTGTTTCTTTTATTGTCTGGAATGGCTGCTAGATGTTTCAACAAATGCACTTGCTGTCAAAGTTCTCTTTACAAATGAAGAGGTGTCTAATAATACGTAAAACACTGAAGCTAATAACAGTGAAGCAAAACAAATATTACAAACTTAATATAATTTTGAGTCAACTAATACTCCATGCTTCGCTTATTGCTATTATTTACCTAGAACGCGTTTTGTTAGGATCTTGCTGAACATCATTAGCTGTTGTCAACTAATGGATGTTGGTTTGGTGAACTCACTGGAGATGATAGGCGTGTCTCTGTCGGTATCTTGATGAACTTGAAGTTTGGGTTTTCTTCAAAGGTAGTGTCGAAATTAAACAATTTTCTTTCATATTTCTTTAAAAAATCTTCATAATGAAATATGAAAGAAAATTATTTAATTTCAACCTTTGAAGAAAACTCAAACTTCAAGTTCATTAAGATACCGACAGAGATGCACCTATCACCTCCAATGAGTTCACCAAACCAACATCCATTAGTTGACAACAGCTGATGATGTTAGGAAGATCCTAACGAAACACATTTAATCAATGTTTCTTTACTGCACATAATCTGACTGCTTTGAGAATATTATTGGAAAAAACCTCTATCTATAAAACATTGTTTGTTGCTCCTAAAAGATACAAAATGTTTAAAGTTACACAATGTGGATGGTGGAATCTTGATGTTGACATAATGATGTATGCCCACTATAGTCCAACCATACATAACAAGCATGGCGTTAACTCAGTAGCAAATGATACTAGCAAAGTTGAATGATCAGAATTATCTGTAATATTGGTATACAATAGTTGGAAACATGCAGAATGAAAAAGCAGGAAATTTCTATACACCATTTTGGACAAGAGCCCAAATTAATTACCTTTTAGGTATTTGAATTTAGTTTTAGTTTATTTATACTTAAACATACAATACTCCAGGTTGACTCTATCTATTCTAAACCTTAGCCTATACACAGCTAGTATGGAGGAATGATTAATTTCCATCAATTAAATACCATACTTTCTTACAATTCCTATCACAATTTTCCAAATCTAAGTACAAACTTGCCAGCTGTTTATTTTACGGGCTATTGCTGGTACTGTACAGACGATGGTTCTGTGCCGGTGAAGACCGTGTGCACAGTCGTTTAGAATCCAGTGGCCGAACCTACACTCTCAGTCATGTGCAGTACACTTAAATGGCCAGTATCGTGGAGAGGTTTGACCGGCTCACATCCATCTTCTAATGCTTCAGTGCCGGCACGTTAAGATTTTAAATTTTTAGAAATTGTGATTATTAATCACACTGATGATTTTTTGTGTGTGTGTGTGTGTGTGTGTGTGTGTGTGTGTGTGTGTGTGTGTGTGTGTGTGTGTGTGTGTGTGTGTGTGTGTGTGTGTGTGTGTGTGTGTGTGTGTGTGTGTGTGTGTGTGTGTGTGTGTGTGTGTGTGTGTGTGTGTGTGTGTGTGTGTGTGTGTGTGTGTGTGTGTGTGTGTGTGTGTGTGTGTGTGTGTGTGTGTGTGTGTGTGTGTGTGTGTGTGTGTGTGTGTGTGTGTGTGTGTGTGTGTGTGTGTGTGTGTGTGTGTGTGTGTGTGTGTGTGTGTGTGTGTGTGTGTGTGTGTGTGTGTGTGTGTGTGTGTGTGTGTGTGTGTGTGTGTGTGTGTGTGTGTGTGTGTGTGTGTGTGTGTGTGTGTGTGTGTGTGTGTGTGTGTGTGTGTGTGTGTGTGTGTGTGTGTGTGTGTGTGTGTGTGTGTGTGTGTGTGTGTGTGTGTGTGTGTGTGTGTGTGTGTGTGTGTGTGTGTGTGTGTGTGTGTGTGTGTGTGTGTGTGTGTGTGTGTGTGTGTGTGTGTGTGTGTGTGTGTGTGTGTGTGTGTGTGTGTGTGTGTGTGTGTGTGTGTGTGTGTGTGTGTGTGTGTGTGTGTGTGTGTGTGTGTGTGTGTGTGTGTGTGTGTGTGTGTGTGTGTGTGTGTGTGTGTGTGTGTGTGTGTGTGTGTGTGTGTGTGTGTGTGTGTGTGTGTGTGTGTGTGTGTGTGTGTGTGTGTGTGTGTGTGTGTGTGTGTGTGTGTGTGTGTGTGTGTGTGTGTGTGTGTGTGTGTGTGTGTGTGTGTGTGTGTGTGTGTGTGTGTGTGTGTGTGTGTGTGTGTGTGTGTGTGTGTGTGTGTGTGTGTGTGTGTGTGTGTGTGTGTGTGTGTGTGTGTGTGTGTGTGTGTGTGTGTGTGTGTGTGTGTGTGTGTGTGTGTGTGTGTGTGTGTGTGTGTGTGTGTGTGTGTGTGTGTGTGTGTGTGTGTGTGTGTGTGTGTGTGTGTGTGTGTGTGTGTGTGTGTGTGTGTGTGTGTGTGTGTGTGTGTGTGTGTGTGTGTGTGTGTGTGTGTGTGTGTGTGTGTGTGTGTGTGTGTGTGTGTGTGTGTGTGTGTGTGTGTGTGTGTGTGTGTGTGTGTGTGTGTGTGTGTGTGTGTGTGTGTGTGTGTGTGTGTGTGTGTGTGTGTGTGTGTGTGTGTGTGTGTGTGTGTGTGTGTGTGTGTGTGTGTGTGTGTGTGTGTGTGTGTGTGTGTGTGTGTGTGTGTGTGTGTGTGTGTGTGTGTGTGTGTGTGTGTGTGTGTGTGTGTGTGTGTGTGTGTGTGTGTGTGTGTGTGTGTGTGTGTGTGTGTGTGTGTGTGTGTGTGTGTGTGTGTGTGTGTGTGTGTGTGTGTGTGTGTGTGTGTGTGTGTGTGTGTGTGTGTGTGTGTGTGTGTGTGTGTGTGTGTGTGTGTGTGTGTGTGTGTGTGTGTGTGTGTGTGTGTGTGTGTGTGTGTGTGTGTGTGTGTGTGTGTGTGTGTGTGTGTGTGTGTGTGTGTGTGTGTGTGTGTGTGTGTGTGTGTGTGTGTGTGTGTGTGTGTGTGTGTGTGTGTGTGTGTGTGTGTGTGTGTGTGTGTGTGTGTGTGTGTGTGTGTGTGTGTGTGTGTGTGTGTGTGTGTGTGTGTGTGTGTGTGTGTGTGTGTGTGTGCGCGCGTGCGTGTGTGTGCGCGTGTGTGTGTGTGCGCGTGTGTGCGTGTGTGCGTGTGTGTGTGTGCGTGTGTGTGTGCGTGCGTGTGTGTGCGTGCGTGGGGCTCCTGAAACCTCAATATTCCATTAACTTTAAAGGGGGAAGCACTAGTTTAAAGACTATCTTATGTGGCATAGGTTTCAAGTGAAAGAATACGAGGAACAACAAAGTGTTATAGGGAAGTTATATGAGAAATTGCGTGTCATAATTATGTGCCATAAAAAGGTTTAGAGACGAAGGAAGGTCGGTTATGTATGAAGATGAAACATATCTTCATATGAGAATCGGCTAACTCACTTCCATGCGCTACAAGACACAAGGGCATCACCCCAGATTTTTATTTTCCTGTAAATTAAAACAATAATTGTGACCGCAAAGTAGTAAAACGATAATGAAAATCTGTTGTTCTCAGTGGCTAAAATGAGCAAGTGCTCATATATCTTAAGGTATGCGTTTTAGTAAAGATGAGTATGGGAAATATGGCCTTGCTGCATTGTCTTCCATCTTCTAGCACTAGTAGATGATGCAAGTGACGCCAAGGCATAGACTCTCTCTAGTGTGTGAAGAAAGGCCACCGGCACAGAACTATCGTCGCTACTGTACTCTCCATGGGCATTTAAAGTCTGTCTACTCAACGCAAGTGCACGGCGGCCGCTTTCTTTGAGGAACTCTCATAATCGTTTTACAACATGGACCCTCCTCCTGACGGTCCTCTCTACAAGGTTGCAACATTTTAACATCACCGTCTTGCACCTAATGAAACAGAACAACTGGAAGTTGGAACTTTGGCAACTGAGACTCCACGCAGAGTAGACATGCAACTGTCATTTTCAGAAAATCGGGGTTGCTATTGGTCCCCAACGTCAGTGTTCCATTTCTGAAGTGTGGAGATAGATTTATGACGCTCATTAGTGGGCGGAAAGGTCAGGTCCTTTGAGGTCCCTTTGAGTGGGAACTGCACACACGTTAAAAAAACAGACTTTACCTCTGTTCTAGCGCTTATGCAACATTGACTTAATATTCCGTTGTTTCCTCCATTTCTCTTTGATTTTGTCTGCATACTTCCCCACCTCCCTTATTCTTTTCTCTCCTTTCAACGTAAGCATTTTTATAGTTACTATGCAAGCCCCTTTATTATCCTTGTTCTTGTCCCACATTAATTTCTTCCAATTTTCCGTTTCCTTACATTCCACTACATAGTGCTCTATGCTTATTTTCCACATAAATGCACTCTATCAGTGAAGGAGTACATTATGGAACTCGATATGACTCCTGTCCTTAACCAAGCTAAACCCTTCCCTCTCATATCTATCACCTAGGCCAATATGTTTCCCTTCCCATTCTCTCTCATTGCAGATATACATTTATTGATTTTTAGGTACTGTCATTACCAATGGTATAAATTCGTTACTTTAAGTTGACATTACTTTACAAAGTTACCTCATAATAACTGGATTCAACAAAAACCAGAAATGCATTTAAAATCTCAACAAAGCTTCTTAAGGATAGTACATAAAATCAAACTTAAATTACAAATTTAAAAGAAAACCTACAACTAAGATACAATCCTCTAGAACTTTTTGGAATTGAATATAATCTGCATCTAACAGATGTCAAGAAAATCAAACTTCTACAGCCGTCCTAACACAATTGTCACTGGAAACAAATTTACAATATCTCCCTTAATGGTTACACATTTTTACTGATGGTTCCAATATATCAAATGATGAAGGCACTGGTCCTGGAGCAACATGTCCACTCTTATTTTATCGATGATTAGATATGTATTCAACAAATTTTTATAGTGAAATAATGGCAAGTCTCTTAAGTTCACAAAATCTCTTTTATCATATAAAAATATTTGAAAAAGCTGTAAAAAGCAGCCATCATCAATATAACACGTAAAATAATAACACACAAAAGCCTCAAGATTCTAGCATGTTCACAAAATCTCTTTTATCATATAAAAATATTTGAAAAAGCTGTAAAAAGCAGCCATCATCAATATAACACGTAAAATAATAACACACAAAAGCCTCAAGATTCTAGCATGTCATAAAATAATAGAACAATTAACCGTTTACATAATGGTTATTAAATGGATTCCAGCCCATTGTGGAATAACAGGCAATGAAATGGCTGATTTTTGCTAAAAAGGGAAGTCAAATTATCACTAAATCAACAACTAGCTTAATTCTATTTTGCTCTATCAAAAAAATAATATACTATAATACACAAACAAAATCCTTGAAGAGTATACAATAAAAAAAAAAAAAAATCTGGAAAAATTTACCAGGCAACACTAACAATCAAAGTATAAAACTGAAAAAAGCATAAACAGTGAAACACAACTTAGCACAAAAGTGAATCGAGAAGATATTGACACACTGCTTCACTCACACTGTTTTTTCGCAGGATATGTTTCAAGAGCTTTTACTCTCATCAGCTGGAACTCAACTGAATAATTAATAACACTGATGCACCCAATATTTGGCCAAAAACCTACACAGAATTTATACAAGTCCAAATTGAGGAAAGAAGAGGAAATGACTGAAGAACATCTAACCTGTGAAGCCCTACCTGCCAGACCCACTACACAGAAATATTGGAGAGCAAGAGAGCTAATGGCTTCATTGCCAAAGCCTAGCATTTGAAAACAACAATATTGATACACCCACTTACCAATTATCAAAATGGCTGGTTCAAATCTTCAGATCCTTCACAAAATTTTAGAATTTAAGTATGAAAAACTCGCTTGAATTGATAAATCTCATGAGGAACACAAAGGTCAACTCTGCAGATGCTTTAGTTTCTTTTGACATCGTTTCTTTACACCCAAGTATACCTACCAATGAGCTTATTCCACTTCTCAAAAAATGGCTGGAATCAATACAAGTAACCTCTGAAGAAATAAAAGAACTTTCACAACTTACTTCTGTTTTTACAAAAGTATTTGAAAATATATTAAGCTCCAGACTGATAGGCTTTCTAAATAAATATAACTTGCTTAACTCTTCTCAGCATGGCTTTAGATGCAATTTATCCACTACCACTGCAATGGCCGAACTCTATCATGAAATACTTGAAGGACTTGATAAGGATAATAAAGTTGTAGGAATTTTCTTAGATTTATCCAAGGCTTTCGACAGTGTAGTTCATGATGAATTACTGAATAAGCTACAAAAATATGGCATTAGGGGAAAATTCTTAAAAGTTATTGAATCTTATCTGTCGAATTATAAACAATGCACAGAAATCTATCATCAAGAGCAATGCATGACAAAAGTTACAAGGTCTAACTACGAATTAATAAGGATCGGTGTCCCTCAAGGATCTGTACTTGGACCAGTCGTTTTTATTATATGTAAATGATCTTCCTAAATCCTCAGATTATAAAATAATATCATACGCAGATGATACATCAGTTGTTTTTACAAATAAAAATATACACTCTTTGGAGATTTTAATAACCTTAAAAATACAGGATATATATTACTTAAAAAATAATAACTTTAAAGGTGAATACACAAAAAACTAATATGAATCAGGTTCCAGCATCAAAATAATAGGTATAATCAAAGACTAAATGTAAAAATACATGATGAAACCATTGAGCAAATAGAGAAAATAAAACTTTTAGGAGTAATTATAGATGAAAATATGTCCTTCAAACATCACGTTGATCATGTATGTAATAAAATTAGTACTTATTTATATCTTTTAAGATGCCTAAAAGAGTTCCTACATTTAGAGTATTTAAAGTTAGTATATTATGGATTAATATACTCGCATCTACAATATGGGATTGAAATCTGGGGTAGCATATGTATGTTATATAAGAACAGGTTGTTAATAATACAAAAAAAGTGTATAAGATGTATTTATAATTTAAACAGCAGAGAATCCTGTAGACAAACCTTTGTAGAAGCTAATATATTAACTGTCATTTCATTATATGTATATAAAGTAATTATGTTTGTAGTAAGTAGGTCACACTCTGTACAAATTAAAGATAGCCATATGTATAATACCAGATTGTTAAATAATTACTATAGAGATAATATTAGTGAACGAGCCATAGAAACGGATCCCCTTATTATGGGAAGAATACTCTATACCAGGTTGCCAAATGATATTAAAGCTCTAAGAGGCAATGAATTTCAAAAAAGACTAAAAATGTACCTAATACTGAAGTGCTTATATAGAATAGATGAAATGTAAATATTTTATGATTCTTGACGATGCTTGAAACTTGTACAAGTCTATAAGCAAATAAAGTAATAATTATTATTATTAATTATTATTTATTATTATTTATTATTTATTATTTATTATTTATTATTTATTATTTATTATTTATTATTTATTATTATTATTATTATTATTATTATTATTATTATTATTATTATTATTATTATTATTATTATTATTATTATTATTATTATTATTATTATTATTATTATTATTATTATTATTATTATTATTATTATTATTATTATTATTATTATTATTATTATTATTATTATTATTATTATTATTATTATTATTATTATTATTATTATTATTATTATTATTATTATTATTTTTATTATTATTTATTATTATTTTTTTTTTCTGGTCTCTACATGCTCCACTACATAAGTAGTACTACATGCTTTTCACTCTTTTTGTGATTTTTGTATACATTTTTTTTTTTTTTTCCCCAGTTTTGATGTGAACCATTTAGTTTTTTGCTTGTATTACACATTAGTTCCTTTTAGTACTTGAAAGTCTATAGAGTTTACAAATTTTGTAAATGATATTATTATTATTATCATTATCATTACAGAAATTTGTATCAATCAGAATTTTTTCACCCTTAATGGACAGATCTATAAACGGAAAATGAGCCTAGCTATGGGCAACCCATTGTCTCCCTTCTTAGCAGATTTATTTATAACACTAACAATATTTCTACATTACCAAGAAAATCTGCAGATAGTTTACAAAACTATCTACAAAGGTTGGCTGATAAGTCCTGGGCCTCACAATAAAAAAAATTAAAAGAATTTGTTTTCCTTTATTTCTTAACATAATTTTCAGAAAGGTGGTGCTCTAATTTAATGGCGCCATCTCTGTAATGCAATTTATCATGGTCAACTATTTACTGCATCAATGACCTCCTCGTTGCAGTGAAATCTTCATCTCCAAGAAAGTTTTTGAGGTTCAGGAATAAATGGTAGTTACTGAGTGCTAGATCTGGCATATAGGGTGGATGTTCAAGCAATCCCACCTTTAATTCGCACACTTTTCCCACTACCATGACAGAATGATGGGGCAGAGCACTGTTATGAAGAAACAAGAGTTTTTTTTTCTTTGCCACATTTTCTTTTCATCTCATCAGTCTAAGGTTGCAGTAACCTTGCGTAGTAGTCACCACTGATACTTTTACCATTTTTCAAGTAATCAATAAAACTAATTCCCTGTACATCCCAGAAAATACTCGCCATAACCTTGTTAGCTGACAAAATTGACTTTGCCTTTTTTGGAGTTAGTTCAGCTGGTACAATTCAATGTTTTGACTTCAATTAATTTATTTTTGGAGTGTAGTGATGTATCCAAGTTTCATCCATGGTAATAATCCATCTCAAAATTTCACTGGTATTCTTAAGGTAGAGCACCAAATTCTTAACAGAAACAGTTTTTCTTTGCAACTTTTGATCAGGTGTCAACAAATGGGGCACCTATCTTGCACGGACCTTGTAAAAGCCCAAAACATTACTTAAAATATTAACTGTGCATTCTTATGACATGTTTACAGCCTCTGCTATCTCAAACAACTTTAATCTGCAGTCTTCCAGTAGTAAACAATGAATTTTTTTTCAATGATCTCTGAAGTTGTGACTTTCACAAGGCATCCAGAGCGAGGCTCAACACTATTGCTCATATGCCCCATTTTAAACTCTACAACCCACCTTTTAATAATTGTATATGAAGAGGCAGAGACTTTCAATGTATTGTCCATTTCCTCCTTGATTTCTTTAGGCATTAAACCTTTCTAATGGAAGTATTTAATCATTTTCAAAGAGATTGAAAATGGAGGCCAGGGCCTTTGAAACTAGTCTCTCATAAATATATGAAAAAGTAAGTGACGAGTGTCAATAAACCAACCACAAATAATTATTATATTCATTTGTCTTGTTTAAAATGCTGTCATTCAAAAACTAAACAAGCTATTAATCACACTATTGGATACAAGTTAGAGTTAAACTATATGATGCTATCCATCAAACTGGCCCAATGGTGCCATCTCTATGCGAGGCCTGGGACTTATTAGCTGACTCCCATATGTAAATGCCTTAAATGAAGAAATAAATTGTGATCATCTTCACTGTCCAGCTTTTGAAGAATTTAGCTCCCAGTTAAATATTGGGACTGCAAGAGGATGAATGATTTCATTATCAAGCATATGAGCATTAGATACCAACCAACCATGTTACATTAATTGCAGGAAACACTGTTAGTGCTACAAATCCTTGGGGAACCATGGTTGTGATGAAGAATGACATATACATAAGCTCTGGTGCATATTTAGTCTGTAACCTTAAGTACTAATGCAACAGAATTGAATGTTTTTTTTATTCAAATGCTAACTGACAATGAATATGAAATCACTAACAAAAATCCTCTAACAACTTGCATACAATCATTGAAAAAACAATAGGATCAACAATCAGTGATGCACTAAACCTTTCAAATATCCAAGAAAAAATCAAGTTCACTGTAGAAATAGAAAAAGACAAGTATTTACCATTTTTGGATCTAAAAATAATGAGAAATAAAAACAGACTAAACTTGGGCATTTACAGAAAACCGACACAGACAACTACATAAAAGCTAATGGCTACAACCCAAGATCCCACAAACAGGCAATCTTCAACAGTTTAACACACAGACTGGTCAACATCCCTCTCACAGCAGAAGAATACAAGACAGAATACAACAAAATTATTGAAACAGCACAAAAAAATGACTTTCCCAAATCATTAGTGGACAAAAAAGTGAACTTAGCAAAAAAGAAGAAGCTACTAAAGGAAACCACAACCCTCTCAGCTACAGAAACTAATATGATTTTCAAAAAATTCACTTACCATCCATGGGCCTTTGATAAATTCAAAAAAGTCTTCAAAAAACAAAACATTCAACTAGCACCAGTCAACCATTTCTCCTTAAAAAACCTAATTTGCTCAAACATCAAAGATGCCATTCCATCTAACAAAAAATCTGGTATATATCAATTTGAATGTAGTGACTGTAGTCCAATTTATATTGGAAAAACCAAAAGAAATTTAGAAACAAGAACAAAGGAACACTTTAGGAACATAAAATATAAACAATTAGAAAAATCTGCAGTTGCCACACATTTTTGGGAAAAAAACCACAACATAAATCCAGGAAAACAAGAACTATCCACATGGGAACAAATCTTCATTTCAAAAAATAGGAACAAAGTATTCAATTTCGACATCCCCCAAAAAGATTTGTTCAGCAAGTTCCTTGAACCGCCACCAGAGGAGACCTATGACAAAATATCATCAACTACACCAATGAGAACCAGTCAATGGCCAGTTGAGGATGGAGGCAAAGTCTCTGAAACATGTTCCGGAAAAATTTAAAAGTAAGTGATGTTTAGTGTCATTAATCGACTCCATTTAAATTTAATGTTTTTTCATGTTCATGGTGAAAATCTGCAAACTCAGAATTTGCTCATAAAGCTGCAAATATGCCTCTTTTGCCATAAAGACATTAGAAGTTCTCAACTCCCATTCATTTTACGATCAATGCATAAAAGTTGGCAAGTATACCATGGTTTTACAACATACATACCTTTCAAATCTATCTCTGTGCGGAAGACTGACGTGAACTTCTCCTCTATACATCCACCTTCTTCACATAGATAATGCTCAGTGCGAAAATGATCTCGTAAATAGTCATAAGAGCTGTTACAAAGAATGGAAAATAGCTTTACTTTATTATTTACAACATTATTCTTATTTTTTATTTAAACCACAAATTTCTGGAATGTTACATACTTGACAAGTTGTGTATACCATCTCAAGTGATGGACAGAATGTAACACTGCCAATTAACTAAGTTCTTCATAAATAAGTACTATTAATAATAATGATAAGGGAATGTAATAGTTTAACACTTTTTTTTATCAGCTATTTAAATTCTTGGAAACCAAAGTAGTAATTTAAATTTATAAACACATCAATGTAAATGTTTCTATAGCTAATTTTTTCACATGATGTTTGATTGCTTGTCCATTACATCCCATTTCATTACTACATTGAGTTTAACAAATGTTGTCCAAATGTACAATGTAAAATTACCTTCTTGAGACTTTCATTTACCTGTAATATTGATGAAATCCATCTGCATCACAAAAGTGGCAGAACAAATGATCCCGTCTGAGATGTCGAAATAGCTCATCATTATCCATATATCGCTGGTCACAAAATTCACATAGTGGGTGACCTCTGTGAGATCTGTCATCTGGGTCACCTTTCCTACGATGAAGTCCCAGTTCCTGTCTAGTATAGCATCTTCTTTCTGCAGTAAATATCTAAACCAACAAAACATGTATTATTAAACCTGCATAGAGAAATTTTACTTCAAACTGACTACTCATATAAACAATACAAATAAACAAGCTTTGCTGCTTTTTCAGTTTTATTTACTGGGTAGTAAACTTAGTAGCTTAAACTGAATAATTTCAGACAGATCAGTTACAACACTTATAACGGGCAAAATGTCGATATTAATTTACATTTTCCACAAAGTAGGGATGCACATAACCTAGCCTCATGTCAATTTGCATCCCTGTTTTCCTTTTCACATTTCTATTAGCAAGTAATTATTTGAGCAACTCTAAATTGTCCTACCATAATTTATTATTTATGTTTCTTGTATTTATAAATGACATTACCTTCAGATTTTCCACACACAAGTCACAATAGTACATTTCATGCTCTTTTCTGACATGATCTTTTAAGTTCTGAAAAGTTCTGAATGCTGGTCTTGATGGACAGTTAGTACAGACATGCTCCAGCAATCGACTATAAGCTGCCTGAATCTCTGCACTGTCGAAACATATTTTAAATTTTTTATCCATTAAATAGCTGTTATTTTTAATGTTCCGAAACGGTTGTACGTCCTTGGTGAATATAACCTGAAAAAAAAATCACAATCATTAGCAAACAATAACAGAAATAATGTAATAAAACAAATAGACAAATACAAAGTAAATGCCTTACCTTGGGCATATCTTGTCTGCATATAGGACACTCATTCTGACGGCAAAGCACCCTCATTCTCGTAGAACACTCGAAACAGACTGGGTGATCACATTCTCCGATCGAATATATTGTGACATTTTTAAAACACACTACACAGGTGTTTTCGAGAAGTTCTGACGATGTATTCGACATTTTAAAGCTATTGCACCACACGTCAGTTATCAATATGCTTCCACCTCTTCACATTAGCAGCATGCGTTTCACATCTCCCTACTGCAACCGAGGATGAGGTAACAGTCTGGCCTCCAATCGCAGCAGAGTATCCCACATATGGAGATTTGCTCCAACGTCTTTTGGGTTAGGATTCCCTATGCGTGAAATAAACAAATCTGAAATTTTGACATGGTTTAGAGGAAAGTGAATGCGCTTACAACTACAAAACTCACAATATTGTTGCCAATGCGCACCAGCTACTCGCACTTTTTTAAAACCAACTCTCACGCTTTCTTCCCTCTCCTTCAATTTATTCACACTATACATATGGAGGTATATTTCTCTTTGCTCTGTTGACAACCCTATTATGGGTAATAAATCTGGCAAATGGGCACATAACATGTGCAATGGTTTCTTTTTTAATTCTTTACCTTTTTCTTTCTTTTTCATTTCTATCTTTTTGTTTTAATTAATGTCCTTTAACCAGATATATGAATGAAATGAGTGAAATGATGCTCAAATGAACTCAAGGTCCATAGACCTTAGTTACCCGATATTTATTTTTCAGGATAAGGGAAAACTCCCGGAAACATCTTATTCCAGAAAGCTCGCCCTGACCGAGATTCGAACTCGGGACCTCTTAAATGTGCGGCAGAAACCACCTACGCTACAGAGGTGGCATGTGATATGTGGAGGTGGTGGAGGTAGTAACATTTTAAACAAAAGCGCTGAGAATTTGTTTCACAGTATAGAGCTTGGACACCTAGCACAAGACAATATACGAATAAGCAACGAACTATTTCACTGTTTTATGTAGAGACTCAAAGAGGGTGATGAACAAATGATAACTGCACTAATATTTTGAAAACAAGGAAAGCTATACTCTGTCTCACGCTAGTTTAATCCTGCTGTAAACAACAAGACGAAGCTGGCTCGACTCACCACGTGTTAGACGCTACATGCACGCATATAAATTTTGCAACACTAGCAGTATATATAGTAGCGCTAACTTCTATACAATAAATAGAGTTGGTTACACATTAACTTATTAAGACTATGAGTTGGTTCATTTCTGAAAAAATAATCATGAACTTTACTGCGTAGGTATAGCACTTTTCATAATATCGTTGTATTTCTCCACACGCTGTTTGCATTGACGCTATTTTCCCGGATCCTTGCTGTTCCATTCTCACACTATGTAAACTACTTGCGGAAACACCAAGAAGATCACCAGTTTCCGGGCTTCTTTCTTTAAGCACCACTACACAATGCGCATAAGGAATAATTACTTCATGTTTAACCAAAAATTCTACAATCAAAAGGATTAGCTATGAGGAGCCCACTTTCGCCTATTTTAGCAGACCTATACATGAGCTATTTTGAAACACACATAGTAAAGGCCTTCCCACAGATTTATAAATTTTGGCAGAGATATGTTGATGATGTTTTTGCTATCATTCCGGAAAAACTTAGAGAAGATTCTCTAAAATTACTAAACCTGCAAGATAATCACATCCAATTTACTATGCAAGTAGAAAGGGACAACACCCTACCCTTTTTGGACCTCAAGATAACTAGAAATCGTCATGGTGTAGATTTTGGAATACACAGGAAGCCCACACACATAGATAATTACATATAGAAAAATGAATACAACCCAGTTTCACATCAACTAGCTGCCTTTAGAAGTCTAATTCACCGGCTATACAACATCCCACTGAGTAAGGATGAATTTTTGAAAGAACAACAACACATAAAAGACATAGCGGTATTAAATGGATTCAACCCAGCCATCATAAGGAACATGATGAAGAGAAAAGAAAAACTGAAGATAATATCAAAAAATACCACTCTCACACCACTTAAAAACACAAATTGGCAATATAGAAAATTCACCTACCATCCATGGGCTTTTAGAAAATTTGAACGAATCTTCAAAAGACTTAACTTAAAACTAGCACCCCAAAACAAATTCAGTCTGAGGAACCTGCTAAATAAACCACTGAAAAATACCATCCCCAACAATTTGAAATCAGGAATTTATCAGATTAATTCTGAAATCTGTGAAAAAGCACTTAGGAAAAACTAAGAGAAACTTGTTAACCAGGCAAAAAGAACACCAGAGGAACATTAAGTTGAAACAGAAAAATCTGCAGTTTCACACCATTTTTGGACAGAAAACCACAACATTGGCCACAACATTAAACTGTTAAAATCTTTAAGTACACCCATAGAATTGGATATTTGGGAAAAAATATTCATAAACAAAACCCGTGATAAAGTTATAAATTTTGAAATCCCGGCATTAAATGAAGTATTAAAACTTAGTGCCCCTAACAACAGATGGCAGAGTGATCGGAGCTCCGTAGTAGTGGAAGAAGAGTAAGGTTCATTTAGTCACCAAACAGCTGAGGATGAGATCGAATGATCTTGAAAACGTTTCAATTATACAACAACAAGTAAGTGAAGTTTCAGTGCAAACATAGTGACTCATAAATCAAACTTAAAAATGTCAAAATTATTGTTACCGCTCGGGACCCCAAAGAAAGCGATAGTGTGCAAGATCAGACTTGCTGAGAAATCCCAGCCCCTTACTTGCAAGAGAGCAGAAATTAGTATTAAAATGGTGGGGCACAAGAAGTTATTAGAACTCGGAGCCATCCCATATAACACAACTAATTACTAATCATAATCATAAGTAGAATGCTGAACCCCGTGTCCTCCCTTGTCTTACTAATGTACACGTGGGCTAGTCAGTACTATTACGCATATTTGCTTCAGGATTGTGAGAATATCATGACGCATTATATAGGCCGTATAATGGCGATGCTCGTGATAAATAATAGGAAAGTTTATACATTTAATAAGGCTGGCATCAAGTTAGATACAAATCCAATTTTAGATTATTCTTCAGTGAAATAAATCTCATTACTCGAAGACTCCAGTTATGTTAGCTAATATGCGCTATCGCTGGTCATTTGCAAGCGTCTCAATTTGTAGTACACAATTTATTTTGTTTACTTTATATAAGTGCTAGCGTCCAGTGATCTCGATGTGACATAATTGATTGTAAAAACTAGGATTCTGCCACTAGAGCTGCCAATAAGTGAGCATTTACCACTCCCTTGTTGTTATGAAATTGGTAAAGAATACTGAAAAGTAATCAAAGACTTCAAAAGCAATAGGGGTCAAAGCATCAGATTTAAAATGTTATGTCACTTCATATTGTAAGAGAGGATAACCGTAATATCTTCGTCATAACCATATTCTGCTGCTGCTTCTTTTCCTAGTTTCCATTTCATTTACAATTCTAAGGTAGAAGTCGTCGCAGAGCAGAGCTCGTCGTTGTTTTAAAAAACGAACACACTGGGATATTCACAATGCCAAACCTATACCTGCACATGTAGTGTTTGACTTAATTTGTATTAGCTTTATGATTATGCATTTCAACACTCTCTAAATTAAAGTAATAGTTTTTCGTTTTGTTGAATGATGTGATTCAAAACCCCTTTGTGCTTTAATGTATCACAGTGTTTTCAGACCGACAAAGCGAGAGATTGCCTTTGAATAATACTTGCAGTTTGCGTAAGGTGAACAAGGGTCTAGATGCCCCGCAATATTCATATTTATTGCAACTTAATACAGTGTTTGAACACAATTAAGCCATGTCATTTGTAATACATACTCTCTCTTAAAAGTAAACGATTAGAAATGTCAAAAAAATTGTCATTCATCTTCTCTCTCTCTCTCTCTCTCTCTCTCTCTCTCTCTCTCTCTCTCTCTCTCTCTCTCTCTCTCTCTCTCTCTCTCTCTCTCTCTCTCTCTCACACACACACACACACACACACACACACACACACACACACACACACACACAATCAGAGCCTTCTGGAACTAGACCAGATGTCTAATGCTTAATATTTCCACTCATATAACTAAATTGTAGTACTCCACACTAGTGGCAGTTTACAATACTGTCTGCTCCCTTTAATTCTTGCCAATATGAACACGCTCTAATCTGCTAGTTCAAATTTATAGGTATGCAGTTAAAAAAAAAAAGAAGTAACCTGGAAGTGTCTAGTCATTTTCAATTTTGGATGAATAATTGTGGGTTATCCTCAATCAAAGAAATTGCATTTTAATTAGGGTTCTAATAGGGCGCAGAATAAACAAGTATGATTTGGTGGACTCACTTTGTATTAGTGGTGAAACGTGCAATGAAGCCCTGGACGTGCCGCTTCCCCAAGAATTTCTGGAGAAAAAGAAGAATAACAGAAAATGCATGCCAAACAATATTTTATTTGCTCTGGATGCATTTTTTCAAAATTTATTCGCCAACATCCGCGGTGCTGCGGACAATTTGACAGCTGCTTAACACTCGAGTGACCACTTCCGCGAGCTCATTCAATACTGAATGTTTCTGTATTCTCGCATTCTTAACCTTGAATACTATGCTTCTTAGGTTTCTGGAAGTAATCACGACTCTTCGATAGGAGGTACTGACAGATTTTGTCACGTGAAGTCTCCGTAGCGTGTGAAGAAAAGCTTATTTATTTTTATGTGGCGCTTTTATATACAACTGTAAGTATATATAAATAACACTAGCAATAGTATTTCACGTAAATTGGTATTTAGTGGTGACAAACAGGAAATTATTGCGAAGTTTTAAGTTATTAGCAAAGTGTGCGAAGTGCATAGTTTCTCCATTTTAGGCTAACGGTTCACGCGGTGTGGGCCAGGGAACTCTGAGTGAAGAGGGGAAGCAGGAATATGTCTGCTGGTAGTGTGAGTAGTCTTGCAATACAAGAAGGCCTTAGCCTGACTGTACAATAAAAAGAGTACTGAGCCATTATTCTCTCTTATTTTATTGAAAATTATTATTTGGAGCTTCCCTCACTTTCCAAGTCATGGGTCACCACTGACGATACATATTTAAGAAATTATTGTATCCTAATTTTCTTGTAAGTGCTAGTGCTAGCCTATATATAATTCTCAAATCTTTAAAGAGCTACGATAACTTTCAAATTTCGTTCATTTGAAGGCCAAAATATAAAAAGGATAACGCCGTAAGGAGACCTTCCCAGCGACATTAGACATCACACATAATCGGATGCTCCTTTCGCAACTAAGCAGAAAGGTCAGAGTTCACCTCAATGATATCATGTGCAAGCATAGCAGGACTCCATGACCTGGCTGCGCATTGTCAATAAGAAAATGTAATGCGCAATGTGTAACGCCCGCTTTTTCTACATCTGGCACAGCAGGTGGTGACACTGAACATGAGATGAAGATGGAGCACCGATGAAGTGAGACGGAAACCGGAGATCCCGAAAAAAACCCGCCCCAGCACGGTGTGGTCCCCCACAAATCTCATTTGAGGTCGCCAAGATCGAACCCGGGCCACCTTGGCGAGAGTCGAGTGGTCTAAGCACTCAGCCACGGCCACAGGCCACGGCACTGCGCTGCGCATTGCCAGTGGATCGCAAAAGTCCACCGAAATCGACGAGGTCAGTACACATACCTCTTCAGGTCACACTCAAGCTAAGACCAACAATGATAAACGCACTGTGCGCGCAAGAGAAGAGTCCCGGGTCTTCTTTTTATGGACGTCTTTTAACCACTGTAGTTCTCAGTGTCCCATTTTATATTGAATGTGAAAGAATGCTTAATTTTGATCAGATCCTCTGTATCAGGCTTGAGGTCTACGACACGGTAACGCCGGCTTTACTTCCATTCCAAAGGAATCCATACATGTGAGAAAATTCATCGTTCTCCGCCTGTTTTGACTCCGCGAGCACGGGAACTAGAAGCTGGGATTATACTGCTAGATCTGGATGCGTCCGATTGATTTGTATTCTGAAGCCCTGGAAGCCACGAAATATCCGATACATCCTTCAAGCTATCGATCCATCAGTCTCGTTTCAACTCTCTCGAAACTGCTCGAGAGTTACCTTCTAAGCCACTTGTTCGGACGCTTAGTCGATATTGAAGCCATTTCCGACCATCGATTAGGAATTCGTCCTGGGCACTCGACAATCCAGCAGCTGCTGCGAGGATGGAGACTACTACCCTGGGATTTCAGAAGGGAACACGCATTGCCGTAGTGCTCCTGAATGTGGAAGTAGTTTTCTCAACGTGTCTGCTGCACATTCATCCAACTGGGATTCCCAACAGATTATCAACATTTTACACATTTTACTTCCCATATCAGTGTCATATCAAAATGGCCCATAATGGGCCATGTTCCACACAGATAAGCACCTCAAGATCTTCAAACCAGTCCAAAATACCTTGTCTCGTCCTACAGTGGTTTCGTCGCTGGCGAATGCCATTAACCCGGACAAGAACCACACCATTCTATTCACGAAACGCCCCATATCCGCCGACTACCTACCTTCACTCTAGAGGACGAATAATTTAATGGGAAAATTCTATTATCTACTTAGGAGTGTAGTATTTCTCACACCTTTTACACGTAGTTGGGAAAACGATATATACTGGGCAGCAGAGAAAATTGCTGTACTATAACGCATCACAGTTGCTTTTCGTTTGTTTTTGTTAAATATTGTTGAAATTTGAATGATTTATGATTAAAATTCCGTATATGTAAATTACAACAGGTTTCCTTACTACTATTAACAGGTACTGATGTGTTAATACCAGCTTGTCTTTGAATAGCACGAAATCAAGATCCAAAAACATTTACATTTTATATTTATTTAAAAGTAACAGAGCATTAATTTATCATCAAATGCTTCCAAGATATTAGTCTTATACCAAAGTAGAGAAGTGACGTAAAAATATAGAGGTGTTAATTTTCAGGAGCTAAACAAATTATGGGTAAACTCTCACGGTATAATTCGGGTTTTTCATATAGTATATAAGGACGGCAGGCCTGTAAGTAGATTGGGTCTCCTGTCAGGTCTCTCGAAAGTATTCGAGAGACTATTTCTGAAGCGCTTTTCACTCTTATTAGGTGACATTCAAGCCTTCCTTCCTCATCAGTTTGGTTTTCGTCCTGGGCACTCGACCTCTCAGCAGTTGCTGCGGTTCCAGGACAGGGCGTTCACTGTGGCAGTATCTCTGGACGTTGAGAAGACCTTCTCTACGACCTGGCATGCAGGTACCCTGCACAAACTCATCACCCTTGAGCTACCTACACACGCTATTCATCTACACTCTTTCCTAAAACACAGACACTTTTCAGTTTCGGTGGCAGGAAAGTCTTCTTCCAGAAGATCCATCAGAGGCGGAGTACCCGAAGGTTCTATACAATCCCCAACACTCTTCAACATCTACATGGCTGACCTTCCCACTGAGCTGCACGTTAACATAGCTCAATTTGCTGATGACATGCTGCTTTTTGCACAGACATCCACGCAGAGCCCTTAACCCCATACAGAGACACTTAAGCCTCATCCAGGAATGGTGCAAGCTCTGGCGATTGTTCATTAATACTTACCAAGCGCCGCATTCCCGCCAATCTTCCCACATTTACCTATTCTGAGCGAAGAATAGGGTGAACGAATTTCATAAAATACTTGGGAGTCAAGCTGGACAAGGGTCTAACTTTTAGGGAGCACTTCCAGGATCTATCGCATCGAGCATACGGAGCTTCGGCTTCACTATACCCGATGATGGGGTCCACGATGCCTATCCCTCTTAAGCTTTTAGTGCTTCCTGTTATGCTTTACGCGTGCGAAGTCTGGGGCATGACTTCGGACTCGAACATGCTGCTCTTACAACAGGTACAGAATAGATGTCTTCAGATTATCTTTTTTTTTTTTTTTTTTTTTTTTTTTTTTTTTTTTTTTTTGTAATTTACGTCCTCCAACGTTGTCATATCGGACGATGAGTGGAATGGGTGAAATGACGCTCAAATGAGCCCAGGGTACATACAGCTTAGAGTTACCCCACATTCGTCTATCAGGATAACGGAAAACCCCGGAAAAAACTTATCCAGGTAACTCATCCTGACCGAGATTCGAACTCGGGACTTCTTGAACGTGAGACAGACACGCTGCCATCTGCGCTACCGAGGAGGGTATTCATTCTGTATGCAGACACTTTCCCATGCGAGTACTCCATGAAACCTCATCTCTCCCCTATTAGCTGCCAGGCCTAGAAATTCTACGAGAGTTTACCTCACCATCAGAGCACCCTGGTTAGGTCTCTTGGGGATTATTGTCCCAATGAATGCTGCCTAAAGCGGTACTGGCTTGCCCGCATGGCTTATGGATATAACTGATAACCCTAAAGTTATTCTACCAACTTAAAATTAATTTCACCCAAGAACTGCCTGGATTATTCTAATTCAATAAATTTTTCTTTTGCTTTCAAAATTTTCAACAAGCGGTGCACAACTAGCTGCTGCACCTAATTTCTCAAACATTGAGCTGCCTTCCTACTTTCATCAACCTAAATTCAAACTGCCATCCTGCAAAACCCACATTCCTGTCATATGTGGTTAAGTCCCTCCTATGACAGGTACACACATTACACACCACGGGCTGTCCCTCAGCCTGCCAACAGGAATGAATGAATGTAGATTGGGGAGATCTTAAGTTACAGGGTCATTATACGGACTGCTCTCAGTTATCTACACAAAATTCAGATTCAAAGCTCAAGTAGAGAAAACAAATCACTTGTCCATGGTTTATAAAGTGGCACCAACCCCTGTACTATTTTACAATTACCCACTAATAAAATTATAAATTAACATTAAAACTCTCCCTTTGGCAAGCAAAGTTTTACAGATATAAATAATGTCAACACAATTCGTTTTTGACTAATGGAAATACGAAGTCAGGTTAGAATACAGAGCATCAAATAACTTGTTGTTTTAATATATATTAGTCAATACAATGAACCTTTATAGTACTAATACTATAATTATTCGAGTATTCCTTTCACATTAGTTTGTGATTGGTTTAATACAGTGCTTAATATGAACTCGGAAATAATTTGATATGTTGCTCAGACAGGAGTTTCTCTCCTCTACCAATTTACTGCTACAAATCCTTATTGAGTTAATGTTTATCACAATTAACATAGAGTAGATCAAGAATAAGCTTTTATGATCTACAGTTTTATGCTGCAGGATCTTATATTGTTTACGAGTTATATGTCATTCGGAATGCAGAGGACCTCAGAGGCTATTAGCAGATTTGATTTGTCACTGAAACATCATATTACATGACATTTTGATAAAATGAATAGCATTTCTTCTGAACAGAATACAATACTTCCCCTACCTTTTACACGTAGAGAAAAATAAATTATGTTAGGTAGAGAAAATAACCATAGCGTATCGCATTAACAAGTTCTTTTTGTTTCAGTTTTTGTTAAACAATTAACATTTAAATTTGGAAGCTTTATAATTAAAATTCTGTATATGCTAATTTGTTGCTTTTTGCTGATATGCAAACATAATGAAAATTCAAATCCATCACCAGATCTTAAAGGGTTGACCTTTACTTAAAGCCTACATCCTTTCATATTCTCACTGCAACTTAAAGGAAAAATATAATAAAAAGTATTTAAAGTAATGTTTAACTTCATTAACAAAGTATTCAGTATAAAATTCGTTTATGGATATGTGAGGAATACAAAGCATAAGTCAAATGTTTAATAACACTACCTATTTGTTAACTTTGAAATTCCATTAAATTTGAAAAGACAAACAACAGATTCATAAATGCACTTCCAAAAAAAACGACAGTCTTGAAAACTTGAAGCTGACAAGTAAAATATCTCATGAATGATTATCACCACACTAAATGATTATTTGAAACAGATCTGGTATTTTAAAGGGATTAACATATCTCACTGAAAACGTACATTTAAGTATGCTTGATGATGTATATTTAAGGGTTTCAACTACTGTCTACCCACCACAAGAAGGCAAGGGGGGCATGAAGAGGGACTGGGGTTTGAACTGTGTATCTACTCTAGTAGTACAACTTTCTTTTATGAAATGAGTGTATGAGTCGCCCATGCTGCCACATATAATGCTCGTTTCAGTAACTGCAGTGAGAGGTATTATGCATGGCTAAATTATGTGACAACACTCGGTATTTTACATGAACCTAGCATCCTTATACCCGGACGGCAAGCATAAACATCATATGGAGGTCAAAAGTTATGTTACACATTCCTCTACCTCGCCTTCTCATGTTGGGTAAACAGTATTAGGTCATCAGCACCCTTATTAAATAAATTGTGGATAATACAAGAAAAACAAGCTCCCTGTACAGAACTAATCATTGCAAAGGCCAGACATAAGCAACAGAAAACAAAAATCCTAGCTAAGTCCATAATTGGAAGTTTACTTTTGATTACGTAGAAAATGAAGCTAGCTACAGTGAAGCAATGAATATTACAAAGTCTTCAATTTCGACATCCCCCAGAAGGATTTATTCAGCAAGTTCCTCGAACCACCACCATAGGAGGCCTATGATAAAATATCGCCAGCTACACTACTGAGAACCAGTAGATGTCCGGTTGACGATGGAGGCAAAGTCTCTGAAACATGTTCCGGGAATATAGAATAAAAAGAAGTATTTCAGAAAGTGGAGTGCCATTGTTACTAAAATTAGGCAAGTGAGTCAACCTTATATATACTTTTCTCCACTTACAAGTTTTTTGATGAAGACTAGTTTCTGGGCGGACGCATCATCAGTCAACCACAGAACTGACGATAGGGAAGAGGTTCCCAGAAACTAGTCTTCATCAAAAAACTTGTAAGTGGAGAAAAGTATATACAAGGTTGACTCACTTGCCTAATTTATGTTCCGGGAAAATTTAAAAGTGTTGTTTAGTGTCATTAATCGACTCCCTTTAAATTTAATTTATTACAACAACATTGTTTTCAACACTTCCAAGAAAGAAATTATTGAATGTTGGTTTGGTGAACTCCTTGGAGGTGATAGGTGCAGCTCTGTTGGTATTTTGATGAACTTGAAGTCTGGGTTCTCATCAAAGGTGGTGTTGAAATTAAACAGTTTTTCTTCATATTTCTTTGTGAATATCTTTTCCCATATGGTTAATGCAGTTATACCCTGAACACTTTTAGTAAATGGATTTCTCGTTCTATATTGTGATTATCATTCCAAAAATGGTACATTACTGCCGATTTATCTATTGCTTTGTTCCTGTTGTTCCTAAAATGCTCTTTAAGCCTAATGTTCAAGTTCCTTTTATTTTTCCAATGTAAAAGTTGTCACAGCCTTTGTAGTTTATCCGGTACACACTGATTTTTTGTCTGTAGGTATCTTCTTCATATTACATGATTTCAAAAGGTGTTTTACACTGAATTTGTTTTGTGGGGCCAAAGTAATGTGTTCATTGAAGACTCTTTGGGAAAGCTATGCAACTCTGGGATAGTATGTCAATTTTCTGTATGATGTTTTATTACTGATCGGGGAAAGAGTAGTTATTTGTCTGCATCTCCGGTATTGTCTCCTAGGAGTTTACCAAACCAAAATTCAATAATCGGCATTAGCTGACGAAGTTAGGAAGGTTCTAACAAAACGCATACTAGCTAAACCAACAATATGTGGAGCACTGAGTACTAGTTTGACACAAAATTATAGTAAATCACGTTTGCTGTTCCGCATGAAATTTATGCTTGCCGTCTGGATATGATATACTAGGTTATGTAACATCCACAGTGTTGTCACAACTCACTCATGCATAATAACTATCACTGCAGTTATTGAAACAAGCATTAGATCTGGCAGCATGGGTGACTCATATGCACTCTCATACACTCACTCATAGTAAACAGATCCACTACCAGAGCAGATCTTGTCTTCTGGTTGTGGATAGACAGTAAACAACCAAGCTAACATCTTTTGGACGAAATATATGAGAGCTAGTTACCCTGTTTATTGGAATGTCCTTCATTAAATCTAAGTTTATTTCTGTAAAAAGCTGACCACTCACTGCATGGGCACTAACATATGTTTGTGGTCAGCACAGGGATATGAGGTGGGAATTGGTGGGTATAATCCTAGTTCAGCAAAAAGGCGTTGAGGTCAGGATCCTTTTGGTGTAGGATGCAACCAGGGACAAGCAGATTATGCTCCGGACTAGCGAGTTGTTCTCTGTTGTACGTACGGGTGAGCATAAGTGTACTCTGTCCCAGGGCCCAGCATTTATAATACACTATGCTTCCTTGTTGACTTCTCTCACCAGTTTATTGATAGAACATTTAGATCGTGAGCTTGCTCCCTTAACAAACTTGCTCATCACGATGTCAGTACCACTCTTTTATTCAAGTTGCCCACGTTTCACTTTCCCGCATCTAACTGTAATTTTTACTCTGCACTGTCCCGTCACTTTACGCCTTCATCCCCTGAAACGCCCCAAGATGAAGTGTCGTGCCTTTCCTGGTCTGTTCATGTCCTTTCCGACAGCGGACTATCTATACATGCCCCTTTTCTATTTCGTGACTGTTCTGCCCGTATCACGTGATGCATAGCAATTTTTATTGAAGGTTTGTTTCCCTTATATTTAATCCTATTGGTCTTTCATACCCTCCTATATGTAGGCAGTAGTTCAGTTTTTTGTCCAACCAGGGTTTGACCTCTCAGGTCACAGGAAGACATATTCTGACTTTTTCTCACATTCCTTAGGGGAACTTTTTGCCCTCTCGTCGCCCTTTCTCGGGTGTTTAGCTTATGTGACACATTCCTTTGTTAATATAGTTTTATCTTCTCTCACTTGCTTATACCATCGAAACCTCAGGTTTCCGTCTCAGATAGTAACATTTGGCTTTGGGAAACATCTAGGATGGAAAGAGAATTCTTGGATTATAATAGTTATTTTTTTAATTTTGAAGAAAAGATCAAATGAATGAAAATGTTTCAACACTTATTTTATTTGATGCAATATACGTCAGATATTGACTTGTCATTTGGTACATAACACAGTAATGTATTAAAACAAAAAAATGCTGCTTCATATAAACTAAGACAATGGCAAAAACATTCAAGACATACAAGACATACAAGACATACAAGAACTTAATACAATATTCCAACATTCTAACCAAACTATTAGCAATTATATTTATGGACAAAAATCAAAATTGTTTGGTGTTGACTTAGCTCTTTTGTTTTTAATAAATTGTCAGTTTTCTGTAAACTAAAACAACATAACCTCAAAAACGTGTATGTTGCAACAATTTTAAAGTTTTTCTTCTCATCACAAGAATTCAATTATGTTGTTTAACACAATCCATGCATGTGTGCTTGTGTGCAATCTTAAATTAATGGAAACAGGTGCGATTTATTTTAATGAAACTTAACTACAAACAAAGCAAACCTAAGAGAATATCTTTCTAACATTTAAGTGTTATTGCTTGACTATAGAGAAACTGATTTGTCTCAGCACATTTTTCAAAGCCAACATACATTTTCTGTGCAGTACCCTTAATTTTAATGACAACAGTTTTAACTTGGGTTTCTCTTATTGTGATCAGGGTTTTGCTGAAAAGTATGTATTCAACAACAGGCTTGAGCGACAGTACCATGTTTCCTGTCATACACTTACATTCCTACAACATATTAGACTATGCTTTACAACAATCTTTATTCTTTGGTCAGTATATTATTTACTGCATTAATGCATTCATAAGTTATCTTTTATTTTTGTTGCAATGTTTTATTCATTATTAGATTTCTATCTTGTGTTATATGCAAAGCAAAAATAATGAGATTTGTTACGACAACAGATTTTTGATACAATATTTACATTGAACATCGTCTACTTTACAAAACCACCCGTCCCATAAAAAAAGTATAGAGTGTGTATATATACATATATATTACTTGAACATGCAACAGATCACACTGCCTGTCGGTAACTTAACTACAGACATGCAGTTTTTGCCATACTGGAATGTACCTTATTATTTGCACATAGTATGTGTTTTTACCCATGCACAAGCAGAGTTACGAGAAATATGAAAACGCAAAACAATAACTAAAACTACAAATATGTAGAATTACACTTAGCACTAACTTTAGTAACAAACCAAAGGACAGGATTTGGTTTCGTTGTCAAACATTTAAAAATATACATTGTACAAATGAATGCCCATTTGTGTCATTTTCTGAAGACCTTAACACCAGAAGGACTGCACCGATCATTTTGAAAGATAGCCTATCATAAAAAAATATACAATAACATCTCTCAAGTAATTTATTGTAGAATCGGCTACTTCCAATAAATGCTTTTAAAAGTACCTATCTGCAAGGATTATTTGTAATTAACAAAACATTTCTACAAGATGCCTTTAAATTGATAAGCCTCTATGGTAACAAAACGACAGCATACTACCTCTTTTAGACTTGAAGTTAATCAGAAACATTGATAACTGTTTAATCTACAGAATGATAAATGTATCATTAAATAAGTCAGAATACAATAAAGAATACACCAAAATTGCAAATACAGTAGAATTTTAATGGTCAGTAAGGATTTACTAAACAGTGATTTAGAAATTTAAAATGCAGTAGCAGTTTCTAAAATATATTCAATAAACACCTTTCTTTAATCCTTTAAAGCTGATTTTCTTAAAAAATAAAACAAACTGCTAAAATCAACCAAAATTAACAACAAAATAAAAAAAAAAGATTGGAAATATTAAAAACCAATCATTTTTCCAATTGTGATCCTGTATATATTGAAAACATAAAAGGAAGTCTGATAGCAAAAACAGACAAATTTGCAGTAGATAAGCATTTTTTAATGTGTATCACAACATGAACAATGATTATAAACTATTATAAACCCATGAAAACCAAGCTATCAACTTTACTTTAGTCTTACGACAGAACAGACTAACCTCCACTCAGAGAACATGAGGGATCCAAAAGTTAAAATCAGTTGAAAACAATTGACAGAGCAACAATCTACTACAAAAACATGCATGTTTTAACACTTTAAATGTGCCTACAAGATCATAACAATGGATCTTTAGCCATAAAGTGTAAAAAAAGATCTTCACACCAGTTAATCTTAAGGACAAACCTTTTAAGTTGGCAAGTATGTTAATAATTGCCAAAGAAGTCAACCACACCTTTGCTAGTTCACTTCTAAAACTAAAGAGGAAAACATGCATTGTCTTCAGAAAATGTTTACCTAGGATTATTTCAAGGAAACTTTTATCAAGGGCAAAACATAAAACTGAGTGCAAGGCACTAGAACACATTCTACATTTTTAGTACTGTGTCACCAATTCTATTCAAGATTCCTGTCACAGAAAAGAAGCTACAGAACCCGAACTTCTATGATGACACAAAAACCTCTTGTGGCTGATTTGTAGTAATAATGAACTCTTTCCGTCAATAAAAATACATAATGAAAGTATAGATGTTCAAAATGTATAAAAATCATATGAGAAACTTTTCTGCAATCCTATTTGTTCAATTTTTGTAACCGTAGTCCTCCTAGTATTAAGATATGAGTAATGAACGAGAAATGGAGAACTTATGTTTTACATGTCATGTTTTAAACCAACTATGTCGCAATGCACATCAGATGAAGAAGCCTTCATAATCATTTAATGAAAACTATGTTTTTTAAAATGTAAATGGCACAGAAAATGACACATTGTAAAAAACCAAACACGGGTTGATTGTATAATTATTTCCAGAATAACTTCTTGTTAAGTTGGCAATACTCTGCTACAGAGGTACTTCCTAAGATGCAATGATATATGCTTTTATATAATATCATATAATCTTTTTTTTAATTCTTTTACTAACAATGCCCCACATAAACATCACACAACATCAACAGAGACAAAAATTCTAATGTACACTTCTTAATATCTAGTTAACATCCGAGAACTGACTGTCTATTACAGAGGAACAAACTCAAGGTGTTAAAGAAAAAAATTGGTAAGCTAATATATACTACAAGTCTTCTTTATAAATAAACAGGAGCTGACTCTAAGTTTTGACTAGAACGACTGCCAACGATTTTTTGCAAAAATAATAAGATCTCCAAAATAACAATACAGTGTTGGCGAAAAGTCCCAATACTTTTCTGTCTGCATTTACCTTCCATGCAAAACAAATTCAAGGGTACCAAAAAATTTGGACACTTTTTAAAAATTGTTATGCAAAAAGGCATCAAATGTAGTACTGTTTCCAATTGCAGTTTTGCTCTTCTGGTCATTTTTTGTCATATGCAACATCAAGATGTTATATCAAAATGTTAATGACGTTAAGTTCTGCTGAATTTCTTTCAATTTGTCTATATATGTTCTTTGAAGGTGGATGAATAGCAGTTTCTTTTTTTTATGGTTTTAACAATTTAATGCATAATTAACTTTTGGGAAACTATAGATGTGTTCTGGACTCTTGACCTTCACGGGATGAGGTGTGGGTAAGAGGGGAACCGTTGTCCGGTTACGCAGCAAGTGAGCAATACAGTTAACATTCAGCAATCACCTGCAGAAAGTCACATAGCCTACTTGAGTAACAAGATGCAGAACTAGTTCAGTGCAGTAAGATTTACTAATCTTCTCACCATTTCTGAAGATGTTAAGAAATTTAAGGTTGTGCATTCAGAAGAGCGTGAAATTATAAGTAGCATTATAGATAAATGTGATGAAGCTTTGAAAAAACAATATTCATATCCAGTGTCACAAGCTACACAACGGACTGCCGCTTGTGTAATAAGGTAGGCTGCATGTTATCTTTCCAGCGTTTCTATCTGTGCGCGACTCATATATCATTACAACACCGTATCTATACGTGTGTATGTCCATAGTGAACGCATTCCTTTCAGAGTTCTTAAGGCCAGAACATACCAATAAAACAGGTTTATTCTTTCTTCCAAGAAAGCTTTTAATGTTAAAAATAATTTAATATTTGTTTCTAGAGAAATATACAAAATTTAAATCTTTAAAATTTATCATTTACAACTGACTCATCGTTCATTTTTGGAAAATTATTTTCTAACGAAGTTATCTACAGTAGACTTGTGACTAAATGAGAGAAATCTGAGAGAATAAACATGCAACCTTAAGATCTGGAGACAAGGCATTTGTAGCCTTGATTTCTTAACAGGTTCAGTTGTATTGATCCCCAACTTTTACCTGTTATCTCTTGTCGTTACCTTAACAAAATAAGCCCTTTATTTTCCAATATATACTACTCATACGACAGCTTTTTAGCTTTCGTGCAGACTAAGGATGTTTATTAGGGCAGTTTTGTAGCTTTCATCCACTCTAAAGATGCTTGTAAGATGCCATTATGATTAACCCTTGGTACAATAATTTGCACAGTGCTTTATAAATATTAAGTTGAATTTTTATGCACAAATATATTCTGCAGAAAGAAAAGTCAGATTATTTTCGCCTGCACTCTACTAAGAAAAATACTGTGTATTATGGAAATTTAAAGTGTGAGGAGCACCAGCTCAGAGTGCCAGGTATTACAATTATCAATGTAATGGCACAAGAACAGCAAATATGCTATGGCAACTTGGGTTTCAAATGCCATCATGATTCTTCAGGCAGCATGCTGAGCAAGTTAAGAGTGTTCTCATTCAAATAACTACCCTTTTACCATCATGAGGGATCAAAGAATAAAGCAATATTATAGCCAAGTACTGAACACACTATTGGATGTGGTAATGCCAGACTTACTGGCTATGGTTTATGAGAGGAATATTATCTACATTTGTCATGCTTTTAGATTTACTGAAAAGGAGAGGTTCTATATCCACGATACAAAACTGGTAACTTCTAATAGGTCTATCATGCTTCTCGTAACACACTACATGGTCTTGTAGTGACATGGTCTTGTCCATCTTCCTGTTTACTTGCAAGTATGGAGGAAATTTAATGCCACTGAGGTGGGAAAGAAAGACAAAATAAACAATTCAACAGATTAATACTACAGGTAATAATTTATCCCAAAATAATATGACCAGCTACTCAAAAAAGCACTTCAGTCTTTTATGAATATCTGGTGTACCTTTTTATTCTTCCGTGTGCATGGGTCTGAATATAATAAACCTCTTGCATACATTGGAACAAAACAGTTTGGATGTAAAAAATGCAGATGCTTCACTTCACAACATTAACTAGTAGAACGCAAATAGCTGCTCAGTTTGTACTTCAAATAATAAACTTATTTTGTTTAGAAATCATTAGGTTCAGGAGTGCTGCAATTTATTCTGTGAGATTATCTCTTTTTGCAAGCTATTTTAATTTAATCCAAAACAATTTAAGTTTTATGCACATCATTTCTGTGATATTTGCTAAATAAAATCACAGAAAGGAAGATCAAATTTGCCTAGAAGTGATACTGTTTACATTATTTTTATTATTAATGCATTCATTTCTAAAATTTGATTTAGCAGATGGAAGTCAAAGGAAGGCTTTATTGCAAAACAACTATGCAAAATAAATGTTGCAATATCAGAAAATTTTAAGTAATAAAATCCCACTAGTTGGCACCACAAAAAACATCCATCTCTAATTAAACACAAGCCATAACCGTTCATCCCAGAAGAAAATACCTCTGGTCATTCCTGCATGTTTAATGTTTAAAAATAAGAAAATATTTGGAAATAAATCCTGCACAATTTTTATTATCTAAAAAATGCTCTATCTTGCTTTCTTACTGGCCTTTAGTACAGGGTGCGGCAGAACCAACTAAGCAGTTTCTATCGATTACAGCGGGAGCTGTGGTGGGGGTAGGCAGTAGCACGTGGGCTGCATTTGTTCAGTAACTAACCCCATTTCAGCAGCCAACATGGTCTGGATTGGTACACAATGTGGTTTTGCCATTCACGCTTATTATGAAAACAACAGATCTGTGATCGCTACACAATGAGCTTTTCAGCGACAGTTCAACATTCCACGCAACAATGCCATTCCTAATGCAAACACAATTCGGTTCTGGGTTCGGCAGTCGGAGGAAACTGGTAGCACACTAAAAACAGATACACATGGTCGAACACCACAAAATGTGCAGCGGGTGAGAACAGCAGTTCAACAATTGCTGCAACTTTCTGCTCGACGACATGCTGTTTCATTGGAGATTTCAGACTGCAGTTTGAGGATTCTAAAATTTGATTTGAAGTTCCATCCTTTCAAAATAATGATTACTCAAAAGTTACACCCAGCAGACTACACCAACCGTCAAAATCCGTGTGAGCAAATTCTTGCTCATATTCCTCTGAATGCAGCTTTCTTCAGTAGTGACGAGGCACATTTTCATCTTATTGGGTGCGTGAACAAACAAAACTTTCGCTACTGGGCTGAAAATAACCCCCGAATTATTCATGAAAGAGCGCAACATTCTCCTAAAGTGACAGTGTGATGTGCCATATCACAATTTGGCGTGGTTGTCCCTTACTTTTCTGAGGAGGAAGAAGTGACCGTGACAGAGAATTCCACACATTATGTTTCAATGTTGAGAAATTTTCTACAACCCAAATTGGACGAGATCGTTGAACATGGACTGGGGGACTTGTGGTTCCAACAGGATGGATCTACTGCTCACACAGCTTGAATTTCACTTCATGTTTTGAGAGAAATGTTTCCGGGGCGCCTCGTCTCTTTGAGGGGTGATGTTGGGTGGCCTGCGCAGTCACCAGATCTGAGCATTTGTGACTACTTTCTTTGGGGATCTGAAGGAAAAAGTTTTCAAAAGCCACCCTCACACCCTAAAAGAGTTAAAAGAGTGGATTATTGATGAAGTGAATGCCATACCCCGTTATATGTTTACAAGAGCTGCTCGAAACTTCAGGGATTGTCTACAACAATGTATTGATGATAACGGTTGCCATCTTCAGGACATTTTCAAAACTAAATAAATGCAAAATGTAATAATTTAGAAAATAAAAAATTTTTTTCTCTATATATCCAGATTTACTATTTATTGCTCCTTAGAACTCCTTAGTCGGTTCTGCCACACCCTGTATTTCTGTCTTTCTCACAACAAATACCTCAAGATCCAATACCATGTGAAGAAGTTTAACATGTTAAACATGTTAAGAGTTGAACATCATAATGTCGCAGTATTTCTGTGAAACCCTCAGGCTAGATATATCATTACACTCAAATCCATGCTTATGGAAGTGCAAAAATATAGTTGGTATTGCTGCTATATGGGAGGAGGAATTATCTGTGTTTTTATTTCTTATTTTTTGCAGTTAAGAAGTTGCACAGATAAACCGAAAGTTGCAGCTACTTGTGAACTAAATAATTTTGTGTGATAAGACTAGTTCCAACAAAAAATGTGTATTTCTACTACAGGTACGCACAGAGTTGAGATCATAAAGCCAAAAAAATACTGTTCAGTTTCAAATCCAACAAAACCTACTTGTTCACCCTGTTGCTTTAAAATTGTACTAGTTCTATTCAAGGCCACAATTTTTCTAACCATCTTTTATTATTTTCTGAAAATAAAAACTTTACATAATGACATACATTCTAGATGTTCTTGGGCTTCAAGCCAGGTATAAAGATGATTAATCACTAATGTTTCAGGAACGTACATCTCTCCCATCATTTCCAAAACATTGATGGCTAATCATCTATACACCTGGCTTGAAGTCAGAGAACATATTCGTCGCCAGGAAAGTTTCAGGTCTTATTTTATATAATGACGTTTTTAAAACACCCACCATGTTAAATTACCTTCTGAGGGGTGGTTTTGTTTAATTCATATTTTTAAATTCAATTAAAAGGTACAACTCTATTTAACAAATACAATGTCTTCATTTGCAAATCAAACCAAGATAAACTTGCTTCAACATTGCCTTGAAGTTTCTTACAGCAACAACAATTACAGTAATTATGGTATTAAATAAATAACCTATGAACACAGCAGAAAGAGACTTCACCACTTTTGTTCAGTGAAATGCTTTTCTTTACATTCACTATTTAAATATCTTTTATGGGTATAGCTGTAAAAAGCTATAATCAGCAAATATTAAATGCATCTTTAGTTCTGTTATCCATTTATAAAAGGAGACACACTAGAAATTACATTCTGATGATTCAGAAGTTACTAACTACATAATACATAGGACACACAACATGAAAGTTATTCTATTACAAAATACTTCTATGTTCAGGTTAGATTATGAAAAATACATAGGTTAAAAAGACATTGAATCATACTTATTGAAACTTAAAACTTCACTCATATCACTATGTCTTTAATAGTGATGTGAGGAAGTTTTAAGCTTTAATCAAGTATGACTCAATAAGTATTTTAATAAGAAATAGCTTCACTTTTAACTATACTTTTATTCATAACTATTTCAATAAATAGGTTACTATGTCAGTAATATAATTCCAAACAGAAGACAGCACATTTCACCAGTGGATGTCTCCATACATCAGGAAGCCACTTTGCCTCTGCTGAACATGCATAAGAAACAAAACTAGATACTGCAAAGCCATGGGTTTCTTCAACACATCCAGGCAGAAATAGGACATTTACTGTAGCATATGAGGGATGCCAAGCCTCACACCCAGCATGCTACAGGGCCATCAAAAACCTGCAGTTTTCCATGTAGTTTTCCCCACCACCCGTTGCAACCATTAGTCTTGGCTGGGCAGCCATTTGGGATGGAGCTTCCTATCACTTCCGCCACCACGTGCGACTTGCATGCAGTGATCTATTTTTTGAGTGCCAAGGGCACTACCGCCCCTGAAATTCGTCAGTTTTGCGAAGTCTATGGGCCACAGTGTATGGAGATCAAAAACGTGCAAAAGTGGGTCAGAGGGTTCATAGACGGCTGGTCAGCCTTTGGTTTCAGCTGAAATAATTACAAAAGTGGAGCAAGAAATGCTTAAAGATCAGTGTGTGACAGTTCGTGAGCTGGCGAACTTATCCCTGAAGTCAGTAAGACTACGATTGACAAGATTTTGACTGATTGTCAATTTCATGTCTTTTTACTGCAATACAGAGTGCTAAATTTCTGCAAACCAAACTTTTTGATTCTACGTAACCCTAACAGTCACAATACCACTGGAATTAAAAGCTCAAAATCTTTAAACATTTGGATTTTAAAACTGGTATCCTTCCAATTACTGTCACAACCATCACCGAGGAGTGGGTGTAGAGTGCAAATACACCTGAGGATAATGCTTGTGCTGAGCTTGGAGCACTTATTAGAATAATGCCTAACTGGGGTTTACACTGTCAAGAAGCAGACTACCACCTCCAACTAGTTGGTTTAATGTTTTCAAGCAAATACAATTTCCAGCCAATTTTCTGAAACATGGCCTTGAATTTAATAGTTTACCATTAAGCCTCCAGTATCATCCCTGAGTATTTTCCTACCAGACAAGGGTACACACTAAGATGTTTGCAACTTAATTATGACACATTGTAAGCTCAAACTGGAAGTTAGTTTACACATGAAATATTCTTTGCGATTCTCCCCATGATTACTTATGGAAATAATTATAACTGTTGAAGAATCTGTAACAATGATCATCAGCTTGTGGTCTCAAGCCTAATACCCAGGCAACACATATCCTCTAGCCAAAATGGTTTTCACAATATCCAGAGATCTCTAACATTCCCAGATCACTATTTTTGTGAAATATACTGTATTTTTCTAAAACTGAGCAGTAACCAGATTTGATGCTAACAGTAAAAGGAAAAGTTTAGAAGGATGATATGACAAATTACTCTGACTGTTCTTGGATTAAGAACAGCTAGAAAAAAAGGTGTTTTATGATTTTCAGTGATCAAATCTTACCATTCTCTAAGTATGCAATATTGTTTTGACAATTACCAATTGTTTACCTGCAAAAATGTGAGTTAAGTATAATGATTACACAGGTTTTAAAATATGCAGAATAAAAAAACGCACTGTTGAAAAGATGTACAATATTGGCGGAAACAAAGCCACTTGCTCTTTATAGCTAGAGAGTTTTCCTGTGAGTTTTGAGGGCTGGAAAATGCAACATTTTCAGGACTGCTGATTTACATTGAAGTGCTATAAAATGATGGCAACACTTCAACATAGATTTTTCCCTTTAATTCTTCAAATAATTTATGCTTAATTTTTTTTACATAAAAATGTGCAAAAATAGGGTCTTTTCTTTCTTAACTAGAAAACCCACTCACAATTAGGTGAACCAACAAAACCAATGCAACCGTCTAACAGTCACCATAGTTGGTTTTACACTTTTGCAAATAATTACTAAGTATTCCAATGTGTAAGGACTATGATACAATGAAGCACAAAATTAATATAATTTTGAGTCAAACTAATACTCAATGTTAAATTAAATTAATTGGGAGTCGATTAATAACACAAAACAACACTCACTTTTAAATTTTCCCGGAAAATTAATACTCAATGCTCCACTTATTGCTAGTATTTACCTAGAATGCGTTTCATTAGGATCTTCCTAACATTATCAGCTGTTGTCGACTCAGCTGTAGTTGACTCAAAATTATATTAATTACTAAGTAGTAATAAGAGAGGGACACAAGAAGTTGTTTTACAGCAAAAGTGGCATACTGCAGATATTTAACCCCAAAAGATTTCTCTCTGATTGTGGATTGGAATTTTCTACTGGTGAAATAAAGTGCAACATAAGCAACACATACACTTTTCCCCATTTACAAGTTTTTTAATGAAGACTAGTTTCTGGGAACTTCTTCCCTATTCTCAATTCTGTGGTTGACTAGTTTCTGGGAACTTCTTCCTTATCCTCATTTCTGTGGACAACCAAAGAACTGAGGATAGGGAAGAAGTTCCCAGAAACTAGTCTTCATTAAAAAACTTTTAAGTGGAGAAAAATGTATACAGGGATGACTCATTTGCCTAATTTTAATAACAATGGCACTCCACTTTCTGAAATACTTTATTCTATATAAGCAATGCATTTAAAAGAAAAGTAGAACATCAAAATTTATGTAATTAAGAAAAATATAAAATATGGCACCTATAAAATATCACAACAAAGTTAGTACGGTAGATTCGGATTACAAAATTCAATGTCATAGTGAGGATTTGAACCAATTTGATTCAAATCCTAGCTGTATAATCCAACCTAGACATGTTTGAACAATTAATTACTATCATAATACAGCTGCTAATCTTTTTTTTCATTGGTTTGTCTCCTTTTGCAAATGGATACTACAAAATTCAAACTCTGATTACTAAACAAAGAAAAATCTAAATTTAACATTCAAACAAATTTTGAAATATAAGACTTAAAATATGATTAGTTTTACTAAACAGCTTCTAAAACCTCTTTGAGATCACAGACCAATAATAAAAAGAAAAGATTTATCCTGACATTATACAAAGTTATTCAAAAATATTATGTAGAAATATTTTTATTTGTACCCTCTTAATATTGGCCAATGGATATGCTTTTAACCTAAAGAATGAAAACATATCAACTAAAGAAAATATAACAATTTATCACAGACCATCTAGAACATATACGTGGTGCAGTGGTGAAATATCTCGCTTACACAAAACGATACGTCTTTCCCCAGTAATAAACTTCAGTGCCTTTTCTGCTCTTCCCATCACTTTGCTTTAACTTCCAAAATACTTAACAAAGGAAGCACAAAGACGACAGGCTCCTATGGTAGGATTAAGACATCAAGGTCAACATAAAAAAGGTTTCACTTCGAACAGAACTACCCGAGCAGGTGGATGTGTGATCACCCTGTTGGTAAACAAAATTTGCCCAACTACACAGGCTGCAGGTTGGAACATACAAGAAGAGTTATTACAATTTTCACCTTTAATTTTATGGCATAAAGTGTACTCATGATCATATAAAAGAGATATCAATAAATAACATGGCTGTTCATGGATGATGGTTTCCAACAAATGGCACGATGGAAATATTTTAAAAACAAATGTTAACAGCTTGCTTCTGTCAAAAAATATTTAAAAAATAATATTTGTAAGTACAATAGGTTTCCAGAAAATAAACCAAAACTATTCTCACCTTGCAAGCCCTACTACCTGTAACTGTTATACAAAGCTCCAGACATTTTACCTACAGAACCACCTTTCTGTTGACTACTTGAGTGTGCTGATTATTACCATCCACTCTTCAAGATGCTACGGTTTGGACATCTGCTAAGTGTTGTTATTTAAGGCTGAACACATTATTTTAGAATGTTTCAGTTGTCAGCCAAAAATGTCCAATTAAAAAAAACTGGAATTTTCTTCTCCTTTTTAACTACTGGGAAACTGCTTGCAGGCCAGAGTTTTAATAAGCAGGTGCCTGGAAATCTGTACCTACAGCACCTGCAAAACAAACACAAACATCTGAGTGTTGCATTCACATAACTTGCTTTATTCACACACTATTTATATAAAGCTTATTCTATCTACTTCTTGTTAATATAAACCTTCATTACACATTTACACGTTTTGCTGAAGGGAAATCAGGGTATATCCACTCACAATGGAGGCAGATCATATCAAGTGTACCTCAAGGATCAGTTTTAGGGCCATTCTATACAAATATCTAGCCATAAACATAACTGGTAGTCCAATCTTATATGCAGATAACACAATCGTAACTATAAAAACAAAACTTTTCAAAACCTAAAAATCAACATAAATAGTGCCATAGAATCTTTGGAAAAATGGTTTACCCACAATGGTCTGAAATTAAATAAAACAAACACTAAAATAATCCACTCACTTTCTTCTCGGGCAACCAGCCAGGTGAAGATGATTAGATATCAAGATGATTAGATGGCTGCCCGAGAAGAAAGTGAGCGTATTCGTCGCCAGGAAAGCTTCAGGTCTTATTTTACTAAAATAATCCAATTTATCACCTCAGGCAATACACAAAACATCTCAAATGTAATTGCAAATAATGTAAAAAAGGTTTTAAGGATAATTTTAGATGAACGACTAAGATGGTCCATCCACATTGATTATATTGTAAAAAAAGCTAAATACGGCTTTCTTTATACGTATTGCCTTACACAAATAACTATTCTAGAAATAAGAAAGACATTACATTTTAGTTATTTTCAATCAGTACTTGCATATGGCATAATTCTATGGGGTAATGGTTCTGGGTGGGAAAAAGTATTTAAAATTCAGAAAAAGGTAATAAGGGTAATGATGCATGTAGGTTATAGAGAGTCATGTAGACCATTATTTAAAAAATTACGAATACTTACACATCCATCATTATATTTATACAACTTACTCGATTATGTACATACCAACCAGGACAATTTTTTGATCAGTCAAAACCACCATAACTATGATACACGACATAAGAACAGCATAAAATTTCCAGCCCATAGACTGGCCTTGCTTGAAAAAAGCCCCTACTATATGGGAATTAAGGTATTCAACAAACTACCACTGTCAATTCAGAAAGAAAAAAGTAAAACACTGTTCAAAAAACATTAATAACCAACTTATTAATAAAGCCTATTACTCTGTTAAAGAATATATGCAAGATGACAAAGTAATTATTGATTTTGTTAGCTATATAGTTTTAAGCAGCAGCAAACATATTTATTCTTTTATATTAATCATTAATTTTATATGTAGTTTTTATATTTTAATATGTATATTGACGAGACACCAGTTTACGAGTTTTGCTCAAATATGTAAATGTTATTGTGTCAAAATTTGATTTGATTTGTTGGAGGTACAAGGGTCATTCAGTAAGTACTGCAACAGCAGTTTTTTTCTCTGCCAATTTTGGTTGAAAAAATTGAAATTTTATGTAGGATATCTTTAAATATTTCTGCTTGACTTCATATAGTTTTATTAATTTCCGATAGGTGGCAGCGCTATAACTAGCTTTCAAAATGGCATCTGTTATGGAAGTACGTGCCAAATACAGAGCAGTTAGTTTCTTTTGGTAGAAAATTAAAGTATCACAGGTATTCATAGGCGCTTGCAGAATCTCTGGAGACCTGACAGTGGACAAAAACATGGTGAGTCGTTGGGCAAGGCATCTGTCATTATTGATGGATCACAATCAAACACCTCACAAATGAACTTGGCATTTCTGTTGACAGTGCTGATACACTATTACTTGTTTCACATAAGCTTGCCTCGTATCTCTTAATGGTCACGTGACCTAATCACCTCTCATTGGCTGTTATTGTAGTATAGACTGTTGTGCGGTAAAACTTAGTTTGTTATTTAACATGGTGATATTTCTTTATATGTTGGAAGAGAAATGTCAAATTTATATTTTCGTAAGTGCTTGAATTAAATATATTACGCAGCAGAGTTGATTTATCTGAAATGCATGTTAATTCTTAAACAAAGTTAAGAGGAGGTTCCTTTGCTTTCAACCCCGCCTTTCATATGACACGATAGCACGTGCTTTAGTGGTAGTGGTGACATATTTGTTTATGTGACTTTTATCACTGACCTTGTTTTGAACTGGATTAGTCATATATTGCCATTCGAAGGTGTGCTGTGTACGAGAGCTAAATTATTTTATTGGTCATTTATCGATCATGTACTTATTATATGTACAATGGCAGAGTCTACCGCCAGTTTTTTGCTGAAGCATTGCAAGGGAAAACCTTTACAAAGCGGCAAAAAAAGAATTGTGGTGCATGTGTTTAACGCACTAACAGAGAAGAATCCGTCTTTGTCAGTGAGAGAAGTCGAACAGCTGTGCTCTGAACTTACAGGTGTGAGTGTTAGACCCGTAGGAACATCACAACATGAAATTGAGACAACAGGAAAACTTACCACTCCACGCAAAAGCAGAAATAAACAAAAGCGCGTGCCCGGAGAATACAATGAGTTCGTGCTGTGTGTCGTCATGTGCATAGTTTTTTCTTAAGAAACGAACTCCCTAACATAAATAAAATGTTGTCTGCTGTAAATGAGGATGCAGATTTACAAACTTCAGCAGATCTAGTCTGTATAGATTGCTTATAAGTTGGGGTTTGTGAATGAAAAAAGAGGCAAGAAAAATTTGCTAAGAGACAGAGGCGATATTGCTGTGTGGCGAAGACGTTATTTAAGGACAATCAGACTGTACCGGGATACAAGTTGCAAAATATACTACCTTGACGAGACTTGGGTGAATGAAGAACACATGAAAAGTAAAGTATGGTGTGAAACAACTTTTAAGACTGAAAGACAAGCATTTTTGCAAGGTATTTGTGCTGGTTTAAAATATCCCAGTAGAAAAGGCAGAAGGCCTTTCATTATAAACTTGTTTCAGTTTCATTGCTCATTCATTCAGTTTCAACTTGCTCTGTTTCATTATATACTTGTATTTTTGCATGCCTTCATATCCTTATTTGTATGATTTTATTTATCTTCTTGGCAATTATTATGACGTTTACTGCAGGTTTAAATGTGACAGGAAGGCACCGCCTGTGGCCTGTGGCCTATGGCACAAAAGCATTAGCCAATTAGGATGAGGGGGGAGGTAGTTGCACATGGAGTGATATATGTCAGCGGGGCAAGATTATATGAAACAGAGACTAGTCTACCAGTTGGAGTACGCAAAGGTTTGTACTCGTTGGTTTCCTCGAGACTGACAACCATAAAGATCACAAAAGGACTAAGTGTGCAGAATTGCTTGCTCATTACGAGGCTGAGGGTGACAATTTTTTGTCAAATATTGTCACAGGCAATGAAACATGGGTTCATCACTTTAAACCTAAAACAAAATAGCAATCCATGGAGTGGCAATACACCAACTCTCCTTTGAAGAAAAAGTTCAAAGCTGTACCCTCAGCTACTAAAGTCATGATTATGGTTCTGAGACTCTGCAGAGTCTATTCTGTTCAATGTCCTCCCTCATGCTGAAATGATCAACTCTGAAGTGTATTGTGCTACTGTAAGGAAATAGAAAGAAACTAATTCAGTGTAATCATAGCCACAAAAATGCAAACAAAATTCTTATTCTGCATGATAATGCAAGGTCCCACACAACTCTGCACACCCGAGAGAAGCTCACAAAATTTCAGTGGACTGTTGTTCATCCACCCTCAGCATAGATCTTGCACCTTCCGACTTCCATCGTGAAGTGGACTTCTGGATGCATTGTGCGAAGCACTACATGGATGATATGGAAGTTATTGATGCAGCAAGACATTTATTCTGAAGAGTAGAATGGTACCATGCATGCATAAAGGACCTCCCATCAAGGAGGCTTAAGGCCGTAGCATTGAACAGAGATTATGTTGAAGAATAGTTCATTACCCAAAACATTGGGGAATAACAGCTCTATTTGTATCCTGAATAAAACCAAGCTGTTTTAAGAATGAAAATGTGTTGCATTACTTATTAAACACCCCTCATAGAAACAAAGTATGACAACACCCGTCATATAAACAAATTATGACAAAGTCATAAATAGTCACATATTTAAAGAGGTACTGGCTTTCAAATTTCATGCTCCTTGTAACACCACAAGATAACAGTGAATACAAGTCGAGAAACATGTAATGTTTCATTTAACAGTTTAGGACAGATTTTTTACACTTCTTGTTTAGCAAAATGTTTTGTCTCTTATACAGCTTATCAATTATGCTAAACTTTTTCCAAATGTGGAGGATTTTACAAACTATCCCAGAAAATTCAAGATACACATTTTATTTGGTATGTGCATTATATACACAGTGCCCTGACAAAAACAGATGGAGAACTGACAGCACAACTAGTCACACGTTATTGGGAGGCCAGAAGGAAAATGGAAATTCTCCAACTCCATTTGCATTAGCAACCAACCAACCAACATATACACTTATTGTGTGTTTCAAATGGAAAGTGTACTGGACCGCAGCGAATCAGACGCCTTAGCACACTCAGTGTTGCCATCTTGTTACTCCCACTCTTTTCATATTTCCCTTTCTCACACTATCCTATAGACCATGAGGTCTCGTTGGTGTAAAAGTAAGGAAACCCAAAGTGAATTATCCAAAATTTTATAATAATGCAGTTGTGGAAATCACAATTACAACATGGATATTCACATACTGTGCACATGTTTTAAATGATACAGTTTCTAATCCAACGGAACTACCAGTGACGCATCCATATAGCTGTGAATGTCATGTATATCAAGAGAAAATTTGTCATTGTCACTGTCTTTATTGTTAGAGTATTGCACATTTATGATAAGCTCCAAAATCTCGTCACAAGCTATTTCTTTCCAAAAGTCATTTTCTTATAGTTTATCTGCATGTCTCACACAATTTTCCCAATCTTGTGTTACCTTGTCAGTTTCTTTGTGAATAAGTTGTTCAGTTTAAAAATATTATTTCTGTTTGCAACATAATTTGTGCCCATATTAAATCGACTGGATTGTACTGGCAGTGGTAAGGGGGAAGGCAGATTACATCGTGTCTCATTTCAATTGCAAGCTGATCCACTTTTCCCTGGTTTTTAAGCGGAAGAACTGAATAATATGGATTTGAACATTCTAGAGTAAATAGAGATTATGAACCATTCATAAACATAATGTGATGACATGTTCTGTCAATACAGCATTCTACAAGCCAGCAGGAACTGTACTCAAAGTATAAACTTGAAAGAAGCGTAGGGACAGTGAAGCACAAATTAATACAAAAGTGAATCGAGAATATATTGACACATTGCTTCACTCACACTGTTTATTCACAGGACATGTTTCAAGAGCTCTTGCTCCTATCCTCAGCTGATACTCGATTAGTGAAAGTTGTAGTGGTTTCTTCTTTCTCCGTATTGTCAATAGATGGCGTGATGTACTTGTCAAAGATGTCCGGTGGTGGAGTTTCAAAATTCATGACTCTATGACGATTTTTGTTAATGAAGATTTATTCCCATACGGAAAGGTCTATGGGGTGATTAACGTATTTTATTAGAGATGTTTCCAAATTGATGTCATGTCTAGTATTCAAAAAATGAAAAGCCACTGCTGATTTTTCTGTTTCACCATTTTTAATGTTTCTCATATGTTCTTTAGTTCTGATGTTAATATTTCTTTTTGTTTTTCCTATATAAATTTTAGGGCAAGTTTCACATTTGATCTCATAGATTCCTGGTTTTTCTTTGGTAGTGATTGAATTTTTGGGAGGGCCTTTTAACAAATTTCTGATATTAAACCTATTTTGAGGTGCAAGAGTTATGTTGTGTTTTGAGAAGATTTTTTGGAATTTTTTATAGGCTGATGGGTGGAAGGTGAATTTTTTAAAAAGTTTTTTCTCTTTTTCTCCTGTAGGTTCTAGGGTGGTGGTTTCTTTTATTTTCTTAGTTTTTTGAGTCTGTTAACTGTTTTGTCTACTAAATTTGGGTTGAAACCGTTGGATATAGCTACTTTTTTTATGTGTAGGTATTCCTCTTGATAATCTTCTCTGTTTAGTGGAAAGTTGATCATCCGAAAGATTAAACTGTTGAAAATGGCATGTTGGTGTTGTTTTGGGTTGAAGAGGATGGTGTTCTCCCCTTTTTGGACATCAAGATCAAAAAAATGAACAACAAACTCACTTTTGGTATTTACAGGAAACCGACACACACAGATAATTACATTAAGAACAACAGTTTCAACACAAAACAACACCAACATGCCATTTTCAACAGTTTAATCTTTCGGATGATCAACTTTCCACTAAACAGAGAAGATTATCAAGAGGAATACCTACACATAAAAAAAGTAGCTATATCCAACGGTTTCAACCCAAATTTAGTAGACAAAACAGTTAACAGACTCAAAAAAACTAAGAAAATAAAAGAAACCACCACCCTAGAACCTACAGGAGAAAAAGAGAAAAAACTTTTTAAAAAATTCACCTTCCACCCATCAGCCTATAAAAAATTCCAAAAAATCTTCTCAAAACACAACATAACTCTTGCACCTCAAAATAGGTTTAATATCAGAAATTTGTTAAAAGGCCCTCCCAAAAATTCAATCACTACCAAAGAAAAACCAGGAATCTATGAGATCAAATGTGAAACTTGCCCTAAAATTTATATAGGAAAAACAAAAAGAAATATTAACATCAGAACTAAAGAACATATGAGAAACATTAAAAATGGTGAAACAGAAAAATCAGCAGTGGCTTTTCATTTTTTGAATACTAGACATGACATCAATTTGGAAACATCTATAATAAAATACGTTAATCACCCCATAGACCTTTCCGTATGGGAAAAAATCTTCATCAACAAAGATCGCCATAGAGTCATGAATTTTGAAACTCCACCACCGGACATCTTTGACAAGTACATCACGCCATCTATTGACAATACGGAGAAAGAAGAAACCACTACAACTTTCACTAATCGAGTATCAGCTGAGGATAGGAGCAAGAGCTCTTGAAACATGTCCTGTGAATAAACAGTGTGAGTGAAGCAATGTGTCAATATATTCTCGATTCACTTTTGTAGGAACTGTACTGTTTGCTCTCACCCAAACTTACCAAACACCTTGATTTATTCAAGTAATTCTTTTATCACATCATATCAAACATTTACATTTCAGTTCTGAGTAATTACAAATACACATACATGCCAATCAATAATAATGTTCATTAGAGTACTTATGTCGTGATACAAGTTATGATATATTCGTACTTAATTTGTATTAGGAAAACTATTTGAGCCAAAAATATGGTGGAGTTTTTATGGTTATGTTAGACATATCACTCTCTACCTTCTCCGTGCATCACTTTGCATCACTGAATTTTTGTCTTAACGCTAATAGTATTAGATATGGATTCATTTGGCATTCATCACACCCCACTTATAGGGAATGAAATATGACAACATTGTAGGACTATGATTGATTGCTAACCAAGTAGTGTTCAACAAACATCACCCCATTTGAAAAAAATAAAATAAAATAAAATATTGCATTTTAATCAAATGTGAAAAAACTTCAGAGAAAAAAATTTTATTCCATGAAAAGGGTAGTGGAGACTTTCTTAAAAAGCATGTTGCTTTCTTGGATAATACTGAACTTAAAAATGTAGTACCTAAACAACTTGTTTTCAGCTATGCTCTCGCTCTCTCTCTCTCTCTCTCTCTCTCTCTCTCTCTCTCTCTCTCTCTCTCTCTCATTCACTGTTATAAGCATGAATGTTGAAGGACCTGTAGCAGTAAGGTCTCAGTATCCACTCAATTGACTTCAAAATGATTCTAATATGTATATACAGAAATCTAATTGGAAATTAGAAATACTGAAGTTTGCTTATGAAGTTAGAAACTATTGTAGATTTCTAAAGGCAGTAAAAAATACATAGTAATTGTAGGAGATGGGAATATAAACTATTTAACAGAAAATCCAGGTAAAAATCAACACCAAAATCTGAATATGTACAGTATAGAGTTAAAAGAGTACTAACTGGAGTCACCAACTTTAGCTGTAGTTCAATTGATCAGATTATTTTAAACACACAGCTCAATTACACAGAAAATGAAGCTAGTTACAGTGGAGTAATAAATATTATACAAAAAAAAATATTTAATAATCTTCCACTTATCTTAAGAAGTTGATGACAATACTTCTATCTTCTGATTAATTTCATGAGCATTTGCCCACATCTTCAGTCAACAACAACAACAGCTCACAACAAAGGGAATACAAAGTTATGCTTACAAATGATGAAATCTGAATTATCTAAATTTTTTATTATAGAAAGAGACATGGGAAAATGAATATGTAACCTAAACACTAAATGAAGCAGTTCTTAGACACATTTGGCTCTTACTATGAAGCACCTATACCAGTGATCAAATTCATACAAATGAATAATAAACGGGCCTGAACTAGTACATGTAAAATCCAGGGAATTTAACTAGAATATAAGACATACTATCAGTCTGAAGTTAAAAAACAATATAGTCAATTTGGCGATTGTGCAAGTCTACCATGAGAAAGTAACATGTCAAGGTCAACCATTTGCTGACAATACAAGTTGCCATGAGAAATAAACACATGTCATAGTTAATGTCAGCAAGCAAGTTGTATTGTCACTGCGCAAAAGACCTTTCGTGACTGCAAGTCAAGAAGGATCTAATTCCAGAAACATCTACCATGCCTATAAGGTACATAATAGCCAATAAAGAGCCTGGAGCAGTCAGATTAGTGAGTAGAGTAGTAGAGTGATTAGTGTGGTGCTTCGAACTGAGTGTAATATATATATATATATATATATATATATATATATATATATATATATATATATATATATATTACTTCACTGCTTAAGGCAAGCCCGGGTGGCAGCTAATTAATGGAAATTAATCATTTCTTCACACTAGCCGTGTATAGGCTAAGGTCTTTAAGAGATAAAGTCAACATGAAAAATTCAATACCATGGCCGGGATTTGAACCACATCTCCTGGTTTCCATCCAGTCGCTCTAACCCATTGAGCTACCATGGCCAACGTGCCGTCCTGACATTAAATTCTCCATTTGCCTCGTATATTTCCCCGATAAACCACTAGGGGGTCTCGCATCCCAGATACACCGTTTGTGGTGACTTACTATCATAAGTACTTTAGTCCCAGGCTTCATCATTTAACTCTTATTTTGGTTAATTGATGTAAATTAATCATTTCTCTACACTAGCCGTTTATAGGCTAAGGTTTTTGATGGACAGAGTCAACATGAAAAATTCAATGCCATGGCCGGGATTTGAACCACATCTCCTGGTTTCCATCCAGTCGCTCTAACCCATTGAGCTACCATGGCCAACGTGCCGTCCTGAGATTAAATTCTCCATCTGACTCATATATTTCCCTGGTAAACCACCAGGGGGTATCGCATCCGAGATACACCGAGATACTATCTTACGATAGTATCAAATATATGAGTCAAATGGAGAATTTAATGTCAGGACGGCACGTTCGCCATGGTAACTCAATGGGTTAGAGCAACTGGACGGAAACCAGGAGATCTGTGGTTCAAATCCCGGCCATGGCATTGAATTTTTCATGTTGACTCTATCCATCAAACACCTGAGCCTATAAACGGCTAGTGTGAAGAAATAATTAATTTCCATCAATTAACTAAAAGAAAACAAACATTTTTAAACATGAGTAGAATAAAATGTTTGATTTCAGCAAGTAAATTTTTCTTAAATCTAACTTACTACATCCCATTTTAGTTTGCACAATGTCATATTTGACTAGCCATTTCTCCAGAGTCAAGGAAGCTAATTTTTAGGGTTTTTCAAGACATTTCTAATGTTACTGCTAAATCATTCAGTGATGTTTCCAAATCCAACTTATTGCCTATACACTGTTAGTGTGAAAATGCAGTTTAACCCTAAAAGTTAACATTAACTTTAAAGCCCAGAAATGTAAAGCCCTTGCAACACCTTTTGAGAAAGATATCTCTATTTGAAGGTTCAATGGGTTCCTGAATCAGATGAGAGAGTTCAATGAATATATGGGCATCTCATATAAGGGCATTGGCACGCAAAGTCAAGAATTCATGGATGAGTCCCAGCTGCAGAACTGACAGCTCAATTTAATGGTTTGGGATGTAGAATCATAATCCTGGAGTACATATTTGGAATCAAGTCAATGCATTATTGTAAACGTTCTTTGAATTTTTTGGGCAAGCAGCTAGGAAGTTTAAAAACAGAATGCAGTTTTCCTTTACCTCTGGTTTGATTTCCAGAAAAGGGAGGCTCTTGGTATCCTGCATCGGCATCTTGACCAACAGGATATGAAGCATAAGGTGCACCACCAGGAATGGCACCAGGTTCCGCTTCATAGCTTGGAGCAAATGCAGCATCTGCACCTTGTCGGAATCGTTGGAAAGCAAGCCAAGCACAGCCAGCCTTTAAAAAGACAAAGCTTCTCTCAGTTACTCATTACTTTGCCTAAGACATTTGCTTTATAAAATTCAATAGAAACAAATACTTCTATTAACTTTAATTTCTATTTCTTCAATTTCAATTAACTTCTATTCTTAAATGAACTATTGAATTTGCTGTTTAGATAAAAAATTGTTCATTTTTAATAATCACATATCAATCATAAATGTCTTAATGCTCCCAGAAAGTTGCTAAATAAATTTCAATAAAAACCTTGTTACTGTCTGGACAACTTGGAAAAAAAGTTGCTTAGCATAGTAAATAAAAGCAATTTATTTTAAATAGAGGATAAATTGCTATTCTCAGTAGATACATTATTCAAATTCTATTGCAAACGGGTGAATTTACTGCACACACCCCCACCTGCTTGGAACCAGGTTGGTAGAAACCTTTGATAAAGTCATCAAAAAAGTTGTGGCCTGGTATGTGTGACTTGACAGAAAACAAGACTGAATAAGAAAACACAAGTGTGGAAAAAGATTTTAGACATTTTTAAAAATATGGATGGCTGTTCCGATGTTGATGAAGAAGACAATGACAATGACGGAGTTTATAAACCAATTACAGAGAAAGCCATCATGCAGTGTTACTGAAAATGAAGAGTGGCGACTTACTATTGTAAGTACTTGAGTCCCAGGGTTCATCGTTAAACTTGTATTATTTGATGGAAATTAATCGTTCCTTCACACTAGTCATGTATAGGCTAAGGTTTTGGATATCTCGAATGGTGTATCTGGAATACAAGAGCCCCTAGTGGTTTATTAGGAAAATATACGAGTCATTTGGAGAATTTAATGTCCAATGGCACGTTGGCCATGGTAACTCAATGGATAAGAGTGACTGGACGTAAACCAGGAGATCCGTGGTTCAAATTCCGGCCATGGCATTGAATTTTTCAGGTTGACTATCCAAAACCTTAGCTTAGTGTGAAGGAACAATTAATTTCCATCAATTAACTTAAAATATCAACATATGACTTCAACATTTAAAAATTTTTTAAGTTATCTCTATAAAGATTAACAAATGTTACAACACCTATGTGAGCACAACAATGTTGCAGAGGAACAGAGATTGAAAATGTCAAGAGGTTTCCTTGATGCCTTCAGCTTTGTATTACAAGGATCATACCAAAAGTCATGAGTAATCCGTTGTTAAATTCAAATTCCAACAATGTAACAAACGCAACTTCAGAATCATAAGCTTACAGATTTTATACATGTCCTGTTGTGATTCCTTAACTTCTATCACGTGACCAGAGGCAGTATCTAAAAAATTACAGATAATATTTTGTTTCAACTGTGTGCTATCACTGAATTTCTTGTTAAAGAGGAAAAATCTGATGCATTTCAATGTGCCTTGGAGAGTATGCATGAGTGCCAGCAATGTTGAGATGGGTGAAACATCTCAAAGATGGAAACACGAGTACCTATCTAATTAGAGCCTCTTGGAGGTCACCCTTGAACTGCTTCCCTGGAACACAGCAATTCAAATTATTGACTGGTGGGATTTCAAAGTTCATAACTCTGTCCTTAATTTTCCATATTAATATATTCTCCCATGTCAGTTGGTTTGGTTTATCACCCCTTTAAGTAATTTTGAATTTGAGTCATACCACGGGTTTTGTTCCAAAAATGAAATGCTTCTGCTAATCTTGTTTCAATTTGATGTTTCTGGGGTGCTCTTTGATTCTGGTTGTTAGGTTTCTTTTAGTTTTACCTATGTATCATTTTTCCATCCTTACAATTTATTTGGTATATTTTGGATCTATTAATTGGTGGGATTTCAAGAAATTTAAGATCTATTAACTATACTTCAGCAGTGGTAGAGCACAAGGTATACCAACCTCGGGAGAAGAATAAAAAAAAAATGTTTTTCACATTTTCTTTTAAGGAATCTTTCCATCTTTTGTTGCACTTAATCAAAATTTCACAAACACATTTTCACTTTTGCTTTTTACTTTTTGATTTTAAAATGAGTTCATGAACTGCAACACATTTGTATCACATTTCAGTATAATGATCGCAGTTTGAATCAATTTTGTATTTTCAAAACACATTAAATATTTGTTTGTTTACAGTTTGTGAAAAATATAAGAGTAGAAAGTCCACATAAAATGGTAAAAGAAATGCCACATCTTTAACTACTCTACTTTCCTTTCACTGTTGTATAACACAATGCATTTTATAAGACACAGATAGCAACATCCTATCAAAATGAGAGTGAACAATCAATGAGCAGAAAGGAATCTTTTAGCAATCAGCTTTAAATTATTTCTAATCAAATCATTATCACTATAAGTAACGACAGCGGTCAAGAATCACTAAACCCACCTGAGTGCAATCTGCAAATACCAAAACTCAGTATAAAGAATGGAGCATAGTTTGCTGCCTATAGTCTAGAAACAGTTCAATCTGATTTCCTTCCATCCTAGCTTTAAGTGCTTGGAAATTCCTATGCCTGCTGATGAATAACCATAAAACCAAGTTGCATTTACCTGAGGTACTCTTCATTTTATCCTTTCAAATGATAACTGAACCAACCATTGTGAAATTTGTTATACAATATTTGTTCCAGTTTTTGCGGCATTCCTGAACAATCCTAGTAACAAATCTCAAGAAAAGTTGCCTATTTTATCAACTGCCAACTTTTCTTCCTTTTTTGCTTGTTTTTATTGGTGTATGAAACATGGAATTTGAATTTAAGACTGAAATGTTTAGAGTAGTGATTCCAACACAAGTTGTATCTGCTATTAACTAGTTCAAGTTCCTTCTGCGTAACATGTCACCATTTTAGTTATATTCCAAAGGGAAAACAAATTTGACATGTCATGTGCCCTATATAAACTGTCTGATTTCCGAATTTTGACACCACACTATGAGGGTGGTCTGAAAAGTTCTCGGCCTCACTCAGAGATCACGGCACTACTTGCATTATCTTTTTTCCTTATGTTGGTACACATTTTAATAGACTTTATGTAAAATAGCTAGTCATTCTAGACACTCTGTAGGGGAGGGGATCCATCCCCTTCAGCTGCTGTGGTGCAAGCGCTGCGGACCCTTAGCATTCGTACCTCAGACGTTACTAGAGGAACCTCGGAATGAACATTCAAGCCCCTCCTTGAATGGGAGTTGTTCGGATTGGGTTGGACTGGATGGGACAGTGTGTTCGGGACACCCGCGGGAGATCGGGTTCTTCAGCCAGGCTTCGACCATCCGGAGTAGGTAGAGGTTTGCCTAAAAAGTTCCAGGTACTAGCCTGCAGAGCTAGTAGAAGGTGTGCTACATCACCAGGCAGCCCCACCAAGGTTATTCGGTAGTCTTCCCTGCAGGGTTGACGCGTGTAAGTGGTAAGTGGTGTATCCACTACCACCCGTCTTGACATTGTCGATAGGGGGCTTTTTAGACTCAAGGTATTGCCCCAAGGAAAGAACCCTGGAGTTTTCCATCGCTCCAGGCTGATAGAGGCCGCAGTCTTCGGACTTTTGGGCAGATCTCATGACAAAGACATTCTAGACAATAGACTGTAAGCAGCTGTTTGAAGGAGTGGAAATGCACATTGCTTTGACAAACAGAGAAATTTCAGTATCGTGCTATGACAAAATTCTTCACAATACAGAAATTCATTTTTGGATTGTAAATTTGTATGGTGACTCTTCACCTTCAGTTACCACTGTGAAGAAATGGGCATCCAATTTTAAACGTGGCCATGAGAGTGTCCAAGACGATCCACGTGAAGGACATCCAAAAACTGTAATCACACTGGAAATCATTGAAAAAGTGCATGACATGATTTGGAAGATCTGCATACAAAGGTATGTCATTGCTAATGCTCTGGAATTTAAAAGGAACACACTGGTCTCATGTTACATATGGATTAAACGTAAAAAAGCTTTGCGCAAGATGGGTGCTACATATCCTCATTGTGGATAACAAACACATTCGCACGACACTTTCTGAAAAGTGCTTGGCGCATTTTCAGAAGAACAGAAGTGACTTTTTGCACCAATGTATGTCACAATGTATATATGTCACCAATATGTCACAATGGATGAAACATGGATTGACCACTACAATCCCCAATCCAAACCAACAGGCGAAGCAGTGGACAGAGGCTGGTTCTTCAGCTCCAAAGAAGGCAAGGACGGTGACATCGGCGGGAAAGATCATGGAATCGGTGTTTTGGGATGCCAAAGGAATTTTGTTGATTACTATCTCTAAAAAGGTAAAACCAACTGGAAATTATTACTCTCAACTTCTAACCAAACTGAATGATTCATGAAAACAGACCCTGGCTAAAAACGAAAAATACTGTTTTCCATCAGGACAGTGCTCCTGCCCACAAGTGTTTTGGCAATGGGGAAATTGAGAGATCTATACTATGAAGTGCTGGGACATCCATCCTATTCCCCAGATTTGGCTCCCTCAGACTTACATCCATTTCCAAAACTGAAGAAATTCCTCACTGGTAGGTGCTTTTTGTCCAATGAAGCAATAGCAGCTGTAAATGGGTACTTTGCAGCATTTTCAGAGGAACACTACAAAGAGGGGATAATAGCATTGGAACACCACTTGATAAAATGTATTGACATTAGAGGAAATTATGTTGAAAAATAAAACTACTTTGAAAGCATGAGTTATCACTATCAGGCCGAGAACTTTCCAGACCACCCTCATACTTGCTTTTTCTTCATGAAAGACTTTTCTGAAGAATACAATTTTTGTCTTACTAAATATCATATTCACAAGATGTTTTGCTGCTTAACCACAGCTGGAATATACAATATATATTAAATTCCATCATTAGACTCATATGCAAGCAATAATGGCAAAGTGACAAAATTTAAAATTGCTGTGTTTTACAACTATACTTGTTGAAGGTTAGCAATGTTCGGCAATGGAACACTTTTGTTTGGTGTCTTCATACTGCAAGTAAAACAGGAACACCATCCTCATCTAGATAAAGTAAAATAGTAAGTAACTTCATTTTCATTTCTTTTATTCACCCATTTGAACATATATATATATATATATATATATATATGTTGTGGAGTCATTACTATGTTCTGCCAACAAGTATACACTGTACTTCTCTCTTTGAATATCAGAAAGGTTAATCATTACTACAAAGAAATATGGTATTTTTATTATAAAAACTTACCCAAGTGAAGATTGAAAAGAAGGAAAATGTAATTGCTGCTTGGAGATTATTTACTCCATAATTTCCCTCTGGTGTTTCAGAATTACTCCACTGGTTTGTCAGGTAGCAGAAGCCTACAAAGTACAAAAATGCCCAGAATCCTGCAAACAAATGATAAAGTTTTATTACATGTTTCTTGATTTATGAATACACAACATGCTACGTTCAACAAAGGATCCTAAACAACCACTCTCCTCTGCAGATATCTAGTGTTCCTTACTTGTGTGGCTCTGTAGATACAGGAACCACTCAATGCATGTTAAATACATATATTAAAGAACATAAGAGATGCTGCCGTCTGGTTCAACCAGAAAAATCTACAGTTGCAGAACACACTTTACTGCCACCAGCGGAATGTATACACTTTGTAGATACAACTATCCTGTCTTCCACTGTCCATTATTATGCTTGCTTAAGTCATGAAGACATTGAAATTTTCAAATATAAATACAACTTCAACATAAAGGAAGAAAACAAGCCCTTAAATAAAATATTGCATCCAGCATTAAATACACACAAAAAACCAGACCGGAGTCATATCCTGGATTGCACAAGCATGGACTTCGATCCATCTATTATGTGAATTGCTCTTTTCCTACTTTTGCTTCACAAAGCCTCAGGTCTTCCATATGTGGAGGATGAAATTAGGTATCAGGCATCAAAATTTTATGCTAGTTTGCCATCTCATAAAAGTGCCCTAGTTAGATCACTGGGATATTACCCCACTAGATGCCAGGTACCCCGTATGGCTTGGGGGCACCCAAGAAAACAAAGGAGATAACCCTTAGAGCAATTAAAGCTGAGCTCCAAATAATCCTTCTAAGCTGTCTGGCATCAACATTTCAACCTAAATTAAACATTTATGAAATAGAACACCAGGGTGCATAAGGTTTTGCATCCTTTGCTTCACCCAGAGGAACTAGTGTTACCTCAATCAAATTCAACCTAATAGCCCCATACTCTACGACAAAATCCCTAAACAAAAAACCCTACCTGCAGTAAACACCTTTACGAGTAGGCATGCAGCGAAAACCTCCAGGCTTTATACAGCCTACCGGCACTACAGACAGACACTCTGTATCAATTGTTGCTAGCAAAAGAAGACTACAATCATGTCACTGAAGATGTTTGATGCAGCTTTGAATGAAACTTCTGGAAAGAGAGCTTCCACTGGACCACAGTCCACAAATCTGTATAATCATTTTCTAAGTAATGACACTGGCCATGAGAGCCTATTCATTTGAAATCTGTTAATGTTTTTACTCTGAAGAAAGTAAAAGATTATAATTTTTTGAAAAATTTACTTATCCTTGTGCTAGTAAGAAATAGATTTTTAAAAACATTTAAAAAATATTGTGTTGCATTCAAATTATTTCTACTCGCTCTTATACAAACTATTCACATAAGAGTTCATTCTTTTGTGTTTCATTACACATTTACACATTCTGTTGCAGGTATAAGAATACAGTAGGCTAAAACAAGTCAAATTTTAAAAAGTGACTCGCTGTGTATACGTCAAATTCCTGCTCTTTGAGAAAAAATAAATAGTGAATTACTAATCGCAAAAACTATTTGTAGTTGGTTTATTGATACTCATCACTTACCTTTTCAAATTAATGGGAGACTAGTTTTAAAGGCAATCGTCTCCATTTTCAATCTCTTTTCAACTGGCATCTGTTCTCTCTCTCTCTGGGGGTGTCAAATTATCTACTGGTGCGATTTCAAAGTTCATTACGCTATCCTTATTTTTCTATATGAATATGTTCTCCCATGTTGTCAGTTTATTTTGGTTTATCACTAAGTTCATTACGCTATCCTTATTTTTCTATATAAATATGTTCTCCCATGTTGTCAATTTATTTTGGTTTATCACTCCTTTTAATGCCCACCTTGGTAGCGTGGATGGTAGCTGTCTGCCTCACGTTCAAGAGGTCCCGAGTTCAAATCTCAGTCAGGGTGAGTTACCTGGATAAGGTTTTTCCGGGGTTTTCCCTTATTCTGAAAGACGAATGTCAGGTAACTCTAAGCTCCATGGACCCCTGACTCATTTGAGCACCATTTCACCCATTTCATTCATCGTCCGATAGGACTTAAGGTTGGAGGACGTAAATTACAAAAAACCTCCTTTTAATAATATTGGATTTGGATCAATGTCATGATTTTCATTCCAAAATTGAAATGCTACTGCTGACTTATCTTCTTGTTTCAATCTGATGTTTTGAAAGTGCACTTTGACTCTGATTTTATCTTTTGTTTTGAATTTAGCAATTTTAAAATTGAGTGTCTATTAGTAGGTGCCAAGACGATATTTTGTTCCTTGAAGATCTTTTTAAATTTATTAAATGTTTTTGGGTGATATGTGAATGAACTGATTATGCTGTTGCTTTCTTTTTCTTTTGTAAATGTGGTTGCTTCCTTAATGATTTTTTTTAGTAAGTGACAAGTAACAATAAACCAACTACAAATAGTTCTTGCAATTAATTTTGACGTCACTGTTACTAAATTCCTCCAAACAGATAGTTGGCAATGAAGTCATTCGTTCTCTTGCACTCCAGTATTTTGATGTTATGTTGGTACATTGACTAAAGGTTGGGTAATGGAGTAGGTGGTTACCATCCATATTGTCACCCAATTGGCGGAGGGTGTGACGGCGGCAGCTGTGAGGAGGCCGGGGGCGGCCGAGCCACGCCTCCCATTAGTCTCTGTCACTAACTGAGGGGGGAGATTAGAGGAAATGTCACTTGCGCGGGCGGCCCCTTCCCCCTTTCCCATGGCCATCTGGAACTTTCGGGTGGAAACTAGAGAAGTCGGGAAGAGACGGCGATATTCCTATAAAAAGGGGGTTGCAGACAGACAGTCAGTCAGTGACGTGCTAGCAAAGGAGTGCCGTGTTAATGAACGAGAAGATTGTGCAACGGAAGACTTTACGTAACTGTGTATGTGCATCGGAGTTTACGTAATCGCAAGTACAAGTGAAATTGTAACGGACGAACTGGTGAATTGTAATTGTGTGCAGCACGTAATTCTGTGTAATTGGCAAGAGTTTAACTGTAAGTCGGTGGAAATAAAGAACATTTTTGAGTGGTGAAATTGGACTTTTCATTTCACGAACCCACAAAGTCACAATATCTTCTTTAAATGTACAGAAAGGACACAGAGGAGATCTCACTATACCATGTCTGAATAAATGTTTATTGAGACAGTCATGGCCTGTTACAAGTCTAAAAGTTGCTACACAGGATTTTCCTGGTAGTGTATTGATTCTAGTCGTGCTGTTACATAAATTTTCCCATAGTTTTCCTTTTGTTTGTAATATATTAATCTTCTAATATACGTAAAATATGAAGCTATTAACAGTGAAGCAAACAAACATATACAAATATACAGTTTGTAACTTGAAAAACTTCACTTAGCCATTCATTGGTAGGATATCTTAAATGTATTATTTGTGGTGTCATTTGTTTCAGGACACACGAAGAGGTTTCAGATTTTGTAACTTCTACACCTAAGTGTACATAGTGTTCAATACCAAACAGTTCTAAAGGGTTGTTACGTGTTTGTAAGTTTTCTTTTAAGAAAGGAAGCTTTAATTTTTGGAAATTTAATCATTCTTCCACACTATCCATGCGTAGGCTAAGATTTGGTCACTCTTAACCACTGAGCTACCATACCAACATGCCGTCATAACAAATTCTCATGACTCGTATGTTTCCCAGTAAACCACTAGAGTTCTCATATGCTATGAGACACGCACCTTTTGTGGTGACTTACTAAGCTGTAAGTACTTAAGTCTCAGGCTTTATGGTTACCACTATTAGGTTAATTGATGGAAATTTAATCATTCTTCCACACTAGCCATGTGTGGGCTAAGATTTGGATAGATAGACTGAAAAATGCATATGAATTTTTCATAAACAAGTACAGCAAGTATTAGGGTAGTTTTGACAGCTCCAGTTATTAGACAAAGAATTTGATTTTGCAGAATATTTTTTTTTTTTTTTTAATTTATGTCCTCCAACGTTAAGTCATATCGGACAGTGAATGAATTGGATGAAATGATGCTCACATGATTCCAGGGTCCATGGAGCTTAGAGCTACCCGACATTCATCTTGAAGGATAAGGGAAAATCCCGGAAAAAACCTTATCCAAATAACTCACCCTGACCGAGATTTGAACTCGGGACCACTGTTTTCTATATTTGCAGTTATTAAGATCTCGTCACAACATTTAAGTGTTGGTTTAATATACATCTTGTTTAAAGTTTGTGTAGTGCTTCCCCAGTTCTTGCCTGCCAATCTCTTTAATTGGTAATGTTTTCTCAGAGTTTTTTTTTTTTCCGTATATTTATCAATTTGGTTTTTCCATGTTAATTTTGTATAAAAAACAATACCTAAATATTTGGCTTCATATTTTTTCTGCGAGAGTTTTTCCTTCTAGTTGAAGAAGGAATTACAAATAATATAAGTGGATGCGAGATGAAAAGAGCAAGTTTGTGACGAGTGTGGTGAGTGCTGTTACTGCATGGGATTGAAGATGTCTTGTGATGAACTCTCCAGCAAATGAACTGTCTGGAAGAAGTGACCACAACAGGCATCTCTCATTGCACCATTTCATCACGGGATGAAAGTGCAGTGGCAATGTGAGGTAAGCAAACTCTTGAGAACATTGGAGATAATAACAGTGACAATGATAAGTGGCGTTTGGAAAAACTCACACAGCTGCGGCAGATCATTTTTGGTTATTTAACCATGAAATAAATCCAGAAATTAAATTATTAAAGCAATTAAATGAACCAATAAATTTAATGGTTTAAAACAAAATCTTTATCTTAAAGAATACAAATCGCATGATGAATTATGAAATACCACCAATTGATTCTGTCAATAAGTTTCAATATACTTTCAGAGGTTAGTAATATAAAAATAATCCATCGCCTTGTAGCGATGGCAATAATAACCGAAATACACAACTCAGCTGCAGAAGCAGATGAAGTATATGCAAAACTAGTCCTTCGAACTGTGAATAATTTATAATTTCTTAAACAGATAAGTGAAGTGTGTAACAAATTATTATATTTTACTCTAATATTTGTATTGCTTCACTGTTATTAGCTTCAGTGTTTACGTATTAATCTGGCTGTTGATTTACAGAGAACCTTTGCTCAGAATTTCAATGCCAACATAGTACACAATTAGTCAAATTTTAATGTGTACGTACTAGTCAAATTTATATATGATGCACAGAAGTGATCCAAGAACACTTCCTTGAGGCGCATCAGATTTAGCTGCATGTAATTGTAATGGTGCATATTCACATTTTATACAATAGGTACAATTAAATTTCCTGTAATATCTCAAATATCAACCATCACAATACACAAGATGTAAAAACTCGGTCATACAGGAAAGTTCATTCAAATAGATTTTACATGATTCGCAACAACAAACTCAGTTCAATTTAATCAACTGCAATACATATTAGTTTTCACTTGTTTATTCATCAGGTTTAGTCCTTGTTGAGCCTAAACCGACTTTATCACACTATGATAATTTGCAGCTAGGAATGTCACCTAATGTGAGAGCGTACCAATGAATTTGGAAAAAGATGGAGGGGAAGCATGGAGAGGTTCTAGAAAAAATATGCACATTTTTTCGTATTCAATGACTGACCAAAAGGGTGATTATCAATATCTTAATAGCATATTTTCAGTATAATTTCAGAGCTTCCCAAGATGAAGATAGTTCCAGATTACATTTTTATCTAATATTCGTTTCAGACAAAAATCATTTAATATCAACCTCACTATGCTGCTACTTCCTGTGTTTCCCTCAAGTATTGCACATGGCACAGTACAGCTGTGAGAATGTCGAACACAGCTTGTGGTAACTTAAATTTACTATATCAAAATTTAACTGTGTTGGAACACCACAGTGAAGCAAAATAATTATTAAATTATAGATGAGTCGTACTTATTACACATCAGCTTCACTTACGTACCTAAATTGAGGACATGTTTCACGAACCATCGTTTGCATCATCGGCTCTAATGCAACTGAAGCTTGATCAAGTGGTGTGGGTAGTTCAGGAGTTGCTGCTGCCATCTGTTGATTTTGTGATGAGTTTACTTGTGGGGTGGTCTTCTGGCAGGATTTCGATGTTCATTAGTTGGTTTTTATGTTTTTCTATGTATATTCTCTCCCATATGACAAGTTCACTATGTTTTTGTACGTATTTTAGTAATTTGGTACTATCTTCAATTTCATGATTTTCAGACAAGAAATGAGCTGCTATTGAGGACTTATCAATAATTTTGTAATACTGATAAGATAAAACCAGAAGAAAAGTCAGGCATTTACAAGATTAAGTGTAAAGACTGAAAAAAATTATATTGGGAGGACAAAAAGAAATATACGCACTAGAAAGAACATTTTAGGCAACTAAGATACAAAAATATTAATAAGTCCGCAACAGCAGCTCATTTCTGGTCTGAAAATCATGAAATTGAAGATAGCACCAGATTACTAAAATATGTACAAAAAATAGTGAACTCGTCATATGGGAGAGAATATACATAGCAAAATATAAAAACCAACTAATGAACTTCAAAATCCTGCCAGAAGACAATCCCACATTTAAATTCATCACAAAATCAACAGATGCCAGCAGCAACTGCAGAACTACCCACACCACTGGATCAAGCTTCAGTCGCATTAGAGCCGATGATGCAAATGATAGTTTGCAAAACATGTCCTCAATATAGGTACGTAAGTGAAGCTGATGTGTAATAAATATGGCTCATCTATAATTTAATAATTCATATTTACTGTTATAGGGTGATTTTGTAGGTGCAGAAAACGGAGGTTATTTACTGGATTTGCTATTACGAGGAATTATTAATGAAGTGTGTTCAAGCAACATTCATGCAAACATTAATGAGTCGAAGAAGAGGAAGAGCTAAAATACTGAATGATGGCTCATCATAAGTTGATATTACAACATGATTTTCACAGAAACAAATAGCCATTAAAAATGTAATCTGGTAGCACTACTGGAATGGGAAGTACCAAAAAGTGAATCTCAAAAACTATTTGTAGTTGGTTTATTGATACTAGTCACTTTTTTATATTAATGAGAGACTAGTTTAAAGGCAATCACCTCCATTTTCAATCTCTTTCCAACTAGCATCTGTTGTTGTCTGCTCTCCTCTCTGTGATGGTGGAACTATGAACTTTTTTGTAAAATTATCTACTGGTGGGATTTCAAGGTTCATTACGCGATCCTTATTTTTCCATATGAATATGTTCTCCCATGTTGTCAGTTTATTGTCACCCGATCGTTGGAACACCCTATAGAACCAGCTGGGAGCGGGCGAGCAGGGGAGGTCCATGTTAGCCACGCCCCCCCCCCCCCCCCCCCCCCCGTTTGTCTTATAGTGGTGACAAGGGGCGGCTGGGAGAAAAAAAAACATCACTGCGCCATCTCTTTCTGTTCCACCTGTGTTCTCGAACTTACGGGATATTTCATCTAATCTAGAACATTCTCAATCCCGCAGCTGACCCCATATAAGCAACACGCCGGGCAGTAAGTGAGTCAGTCAGTTAGTCAGAGTTCTTGGCGAGCAGTGTAAGAGTGCAGTTTACGACGAGAAGACTGTGTACGTGCATCGGAGTATTGTATGTAATTACGAATGCAAGTGAAATTGTAACGGACGAACTGGTGAATCGTAATTGTGTGCATTACGTAATTCTGTGTAATTGGCAAGTGTTTAACTGTAAGTCGAAAGAAATAAAGAACATTTTTGAGTGGTGAAATTGGACTTTTCATTTCACGAGCCCACAAAGTCACATTATTTTGGTTTATCAGTCCTTTTAATAATTTTGGATTTGGATCAATGTCATGATTTTCATTACAAAAATGAAATGCTACTGCTGACTTTTCTTCTTGTTTCAATCTGATGTTTCTAAAGTGCTCTTTGACTCTGGTTTTTAGATTTCTTTTAGTTTGACCTATGTAGCATTTTTCGTAATTCTTACAACTTATTTTGTATATTCCGGATCTGTTAACTGATGGGATTTCATCTTTTGTTTTTGAATTTAGCAATTTTAAAATTGAGTGTCTATTAGTAGGTGCCAAGATGATATTTTGTTCCTTGAAGATCTTTTTAAATTTATTAAATGTTTTTGGGTGATATATGAATGAACTGAATATGCTGTTGCTTTCTTTTTCTTTTGTAAATGTTGTTGCTTCCTTAATGGTTTTCTTTAGTTTAGCTTTTCTAATTTTCTTCAACAACAAACTTTTGTTATCCATTTTCTTCTGCTATGTGTAATATTGTTTTTTGTTCTTTGAAATATTCTTCTTTTTCCATGGGTATGTTGACTAGTCTGTGTGTAAGGCTGTTTATTATTGCATGTTTATGTGTAATTGGGTTGTGGCTATTATTTTTTATGTAATTTTCTGAATGTGTTGGCTTCCTGTAAATTCCAAATTTTATTTTTGTATCATTCCTGATGATATTTAGATCCAAGAAAGGTAGTTGTCCATTGATTTCCTTTTCTATTGTGAATTTGATAGTCCTTTCTTGCAGATTGAGTAATTTTAATGCATCATCTAAATGTTTACTTGGTACAATTGCAAAGATGTCGTCAACATATCTATACCAAACCTTGAAGATCAATGGGAAGGACTTTTTAATTTGTGTTTCAAATGCACTCATAAATAAGTTAGCCAAAAAAGGTGAAAGTGGATTGCCCATTGATAGTCCTGATTTCTGCTTGTAGTGTTTTCCATTAAAGGTGAAGAAGTTTAGTTCAATGCATATTTTTGTTAGAGAAATGTATTCCTCTGCTTCTATTGCTTCCATTTCTATTGTAGTTAGCCATTTTTTTAATACATTCTGTAATTTTTCTGCTGGTATGCTTGGAAATAAAGATGTGACATCAAATGAAACCAGTTTGTCATTTTTGTCCAAATTTATCTCTTTGATTTTTTCTACTAAATCTAAAGAGTTTTTTAAATTTGCAGTTTCAAATTTTGGGAATCTATTGTATTTAGTAACCATTTGGCCAAATTATATGTGGGGGCATTTATGCTACTAGTGATAGGTCTCATGCTTTTCCCTGTTTGGTGAATTTTTGGCAGCCCATATACTCTAGGTAATGTTGGATTATCTACTTTAATTTTGTGAAATTCTTTTTTGTTGATTATTTTGCTCTTTTAGAGTTTTATTTGTGATTTCAATGCAGTACTTTAATGGGTTAGTTTCTAAGTTTTGGTAATTATTGTCTTCTAACAAATCTTACATCCTCTTCGTGTAATCAACTAATCTATAAACCAACTACAAATAGTTTTTGAGATAAATTTTGACGTCAATGTTACTAAATTCCTCCAAACACATATTACCAAAAAGTTATTTAAAATATATTGATAATTACTTTTACAAGATGGTTACTTTTGGGCCAATCATTGGATACAAAAAATGTGCATTGTGTAATAACACAAAATACAATTCTTTGCCTAGGTTAGGTTCTAGTTTAGTTTTTTCAATGTTTATGCTTAGGTTTACTCAACTTTTGTTTCAAAACAAGATTTGGTTCACTAAGTGAAGCTAGTAATTCCCATTGCAATGCAGGCTGTACTTTAATTCAAAGTAAAAGTTGGCCATTTTGAATTCCTGGGAACTGCCATTGTTTCCCCTGCGCTATGCATCTGAAACAGCATAGTTTAACTGCTATACCACTCACAAAAGTTAAAGGCATATGACACTGGCCAATGCTCAAACAGTAGGTGTACCGGCAGAGGTTCTGTACATAGCATGTTCTACATGCCAGCAAAGGTTCTGCCTATTTTTCCGTAATTAAACAGCACATTAAATATTTCTTAAACATTACAATCTTACCTTGACATACGTCACAGCAGTGGAGCACGGTTTCCAATTCAGTAACCTGCTTTCCAACCTCGTGGGTCTTTCCTGGAGATTGAAATACAGGCACACTCCTTTTTTTCTAAGCATGAAGTTGCTTCACTAAAATTTGCGACACTATATATGCACTACCTCACCAAAAGCATCTACTGTTAATTGCTAGGTTTTGAAAAATCTACACTTGCTCTGTATTCTGGATTGGAGAGCTTTCATAAAAACTTGTTCATATTAAATATAATTTTTCTGCCCTGAGAGTGAATCACTTCACGTTTGTTGATCGAAAAATAACTTGTCCCAGCTTTGAGAAACATGTTCACACATTCGGATCACAAACACTGAAGAAAATATGTGTATAATAATTTAATGTAATATTAGCAATATTTCAGCTCATACTCGACTCACGACTTAACAATGCCGTTCACAATTCCTTTCTTGGAAGTGTTGAAAACAGTGTTGTTATGATAAATTAACTTTAAAGAGAGTCGATTAATGACACTAAACAACACTTATTTTTAAATTTTTCCGGAACATGTTTCTGAGGCTTTGCCTCTATCATCAGCCAGCCCTCGACTGGTTCTCATGGGTGTAGTTGACGATATTTTGTCACAGGTCTCCTCTGGTGGCGGTTCAAGGAACTTGCTGAACAAATCTTTCTGGGGGATGTCGAAATTGAAAACTTTGTTCCTATTTTTTGAAATGAAGATTTGTTCCCATGTGGATAGTTCTTGTTTTCCTGATGTATGTTTAAGTAGTTTTGGTTCTGGATTTATGTTGTGGTTTTTTTCCCCAAAAATGTGTGGCAACTGCTGATTTTTCTAATTGTTTATATTTTATGTTTCTAAAGTGTTCCTTTGCTCTTGTTTCTAAATTTCTTTTGGTTTTTCCAATATAAATTTGACTACAGTCATTGCATTCAATTTTATATATACCAGATTTTTTGTTAGATGGAATAGCATCTTTGATGTTTGAGCAAATTAGGTTTTTTAAGGAGAAATGGTTGACTGGTGCTAGTTGAATGTTTTGTTTTTTGAAGACTTTTTTGAATTTATCATAGGCCCATGGATGGTAAGTGAATTTTTTGAAAATATTAGTTTCTGTAGCTGAGAGGGTTGTGGTTTCCTTTAGTAGCTTCTTCTTTTTTGCTAAGTTCACTTTTTTGTCCACTAATGATTTGGGAAAGTTATTTTTTGTGCTATTTCAATTATTTTGTTGTATTCTGTTTTGTATTCTGCTGTGAGATGGATGTTTACCAGTCTGTGTGCTAAACTATTGAAGATTGCCTGTTTGTGGGATCTTGGGTTGTAGCCATTAGCTTTTATGTAGTTATCTGTCTGTGTTGGTTTTCTGTAAATGCCAAAGTTTAGCAACGATATGTAGATGACATCTTTGCAATAGTACCAAAAAAACACATCAGTGATGCACTAAAACTTTTAAATATCCAAGAAAAAAGCATCAAGTTCACTGTAGAAATAGAAAAAGATGAGCATTTACCATTTTTGGATCTAAAAATAATGAGGAATAAAAACAGACTAAACATACATTAAATGAAATATAATAAATGAACATTTAACAACAGCTTAGCATTACTATAACACTTTTTTTTTAAATATGTCTTTGTCTTTATGAGTAGGGTGAGCCCCGCCCCAAATTTGCATTAAGTATTTTTGTAATTAACATTTTTAAATTATTTACAGTGAACAAAACATAATACAATATAAATAATATTTTAACATAATTTGTAAATGAGTATATACAATTAAAATGAAATAACTGAAATTTTAACAAATTTATATATACAATTTATATACAAAAGAATTCTCTGTTTTGCCGTTCATGTTGGATTTGCCCACATAATTAATTTTTTTAGCTGTCCTGTATCCATGACAAAGTTCATACTCGTAACTTTTGAACAGTTATGGTGATACATTTTTTTTAGTTGGCTAACCTGATCTTTGCAAGCATCCGGAACTTGGTAAATACATCTTTTGTTTTTATGTATATTATAACGCTGTTTGAAGGTTAGGTTAGTTGTGTGTTCAAATCTTTTACAAAACTTTAGCAACATTGTTTCGTGTGGTGTATCATACATGTAACCAATATGACCTTCATTGTGTATTTGTGTTTGTGGGAACATTTCGTGTACATATACATTACAGTTCACATCAAAATACTTATTGTTTGAATTTGCAACATACATCTTCTGATAACCATCTGTATTATAACATTCATTGTTTGGTAAGTCAACATCTGTCTGTAAATTTCTTATTTCTTGGCTAACTAGTTCCCTTAGTTCATTAGATTGGCGATTCTGCACAAATTCTAACCTCTCTTGTTGTTCACTTAGGTTAGTTATATCTTTCTCTTGTGATCCTAATTGATTCACATTATCTATCTTAGCATCTAATTTGCTACTGAGTTCTGCATTCTGATTTTCTATCTTCCTGGTAAGATCTGCATTTACACTTTCTATTTTCCTACTCAAATCTGCATATTGACTTTCTATATTATTATTTACGTCTTCTAACTTGCTACTGAGTTCTGCTATCATCTTCACTATCTGGTCTAAGGTACTTACATCTATTATGGGTGCATTATAAGTTGGTGATTGACAGTTGAAGGAGTGGGGAAGGAGAGGGGATAGCGCCGTTGCCACTTTACCGTTCCTCTCCACGTGATAGGCAACGAAGATGGCGGGTAGAGGGGAGGAGGAAGTTCGACTGCGGTAATGTACACGCACATATTCCTAGAAATTTGCGTATTGCAGTATTAATCATAAGACTGCCGTAAGACTGTCTACACGTTTAAGTGAACAGTTACCTAATTACAGCATACAAAATCTTCGAAATGAACAAAAAATAAATGGTTAGCTACAGTTAAGATTTAGAGAAACAAAAGTGCCATACCTACACAGAATTATGCATTCTATTCTAAAGGGAATATGCCGCTCATCTCAGAGTCGCTGCTGTCATTGGTACTGCTTTTCTGATCGTTGTCGCCGTCGTCGTCGCCGTCAGAGTTACTGCAATCTCCCACGGAAATCATGAGTTCTTCCACTTTCTTCCAAAACGCCGTCGTTTTCCCATGCTGCTACTATAACTTTTTTGTGTGACAAACAGCATCTTCCCAATTTTTAGCACTTATTTTTGCTATTGCTTCTGTTAGTTTTATAACAGATGTTATAGTGAAATATGTATTGTTGCGTGCTACATATCCCTTTATTTGGGCCCAAATCAACTATTGCATTAAAATAGCAATGGTAGGGAGGAAGTCTATTAATTTTGTGGCCTTTTTCTGCAGCAATTTCATTAAGTATATATTTTGGGAACTGTGGTTTGATTTTACCGGTTCTAGCAATTCATACTTTTTTTGAAAATGGTCTTGAACACGCCCATATAATTTCCCTTACTTGTCCTTTAATTGGGATTCCATACCCAAAAACATTTTTGGTGGTCTTCACAAATAATTTCTTTCTGTCTGTTTCTGTAGCACAAGTGTTTGTGACAGCCATTAGTAACGATAATTAGCTAAATATTAAAGTTACACTGAAACACTAAAGTTCATCACCGAAACACACGAATTATGTTGCGAAAATGTAAAGCTGTTTGCACCCTGTGAAACATTCATTACTTGAAGTAGTACACTCTTAGTTTGGCAGTGATGACAGGGAGAAATACCTTAAGTACCGTAAAGGTTATTCATGTTAGAAATGGACCGGACAAAGGCAGGTAAGAAGGGTTGGTCATTAAACTGAAAAGGTTGGTCATTAACGCAGAAAACCTCATAAGATATTCCTTGAAACTAAATCCACACCTGTTCCCTTCCAACAACGCATACCGTCTCATACTAAAGGGCAACGAACGACGACGACATTGTGATACCGCTGATTCATACAAGAAGCAGCAATAGTAGCAGTATCTGCTTATTGCAAACCTCAACATGCCAATAGAATAGCGTCATGCATAAAGTACTTGGTATAGTGCGATAGAGTTGGCAACGTAGGATAAGCGTGCCGGGTTGCTATGGCAACAGTTTACTTTTGATTGGTGGATTGTTGGTTGCTAGGCGACCGCAATGACGTGTCAGTGACATGTTTATTCCCTCTCCTTGTTTTCGCAGCTGAATAGCACGTGGAGGCAAAATGCCAATCACCAACTTACAATGCGACAATTATAGTGATTCACTAACATGTCCCTCACCCTGTGCAAGCACGTTTGCTTCATGCAACTGTACACTAAACTGATGGCAATGATCCATCCTTTCTGGCAATTTACGTCTGCTTCGGAGTCTCATATATTGAAGTATTTTAACTTGCAGTTGGTCGTCTTGATTCTCTAACGATGTGTAGATAATAGTTGGAAGTTTCCTTTGACCGTTGTGTAAATAAACTTGCTACCAATTCGAAGCCCGGAAGTTGGGACGCCAAATTTGTGGCATATTATTTGGTCGTCTTGTTTCTCCAACTTAATCAAGCCACACGTTCGAGAGCCAAATTTGTGGCGTATATATTCTCCAGCTTAATCAGCCCCAAAGTTGGGATCGATCTTTGTGACCGTCCCTCTTAATCATTGCAGGTCGAATTGTTTCTTGATGATTGAGTTTGATTAACTGTATCATTTGATTGTATAATCTAGCGTCCACTTGTCACTATTACGAATGTCGAATAACTCTTTTTTGAAGGTTATTAACTTTCCGTTACAAAACTTTTATATTCACAGTGACATTTTTGCTTTGTCATGCAACAAGACTGAAGAACATATATCTCAAGATTATTGATTTTAGGTAACTATCGTTACTCCTCTATTAATTTTGTTTTTAATACTGTCATTACATGGCCTACTAAGTCATATCAGAAAACAATATTCATATAAAAAGTTTTAACTAAAACATATTGTTACAAGATTCAAAACATTTAAGTGAAAAGGGTGCACCTAAAGCAGGCTTAGGCTTAAAAGGCTGCAATAGGTAGGAGAAACAAAATTAGCCCACCTCGGTAGCGTGGTGGTAGCGAGTCTGCCTCACGTTTAAGGGGTCCCGAGTTCGAATCTCGGTCAGGGTGAGTTACCTGGATAAGGTTTTTCCGGGGTTTTCTCTTATCCTGAAAGACGAATGTCCGGTAACTCTAAGCTCTATGGACCCTGGGTTCATTTAAGCATCATTTCACCCATTCCATTCATCATCCGATATGACAACGTTGGAGGACATAAAATTACAAAAAAAAGGAAAAAAAAAAAATTGGACCTTAAACTGGAAAAATTGAGAAATGTTCTATGGATGGATGAAATACATTAAAAATTCCGTTTGTTGTAACTTAGGCTTTCAAGGCCGGCATTAATCCAGTAAGATAGAAGTTTCTGGGTTTACTGACTGTGGTCTAGTAGGACAAACAAGGAAACCTAAGCAACTGTCGGTTGGGAGATACTGAAAAATCTGCTGTTGCTGAACATCCCCTTCTGATGGGACGAATCTAGTTCCAGGAAACAGAGGTTCTCCACAACACAGCCCAGCATCACATCAGACTTTATCGGGAGGCTATTGAAATCTTAAAACAAAAACATAATTTTAACAGGAAGGAGGAAGCTGCACGTTTGCACACAATCTGGTTTCCAATGTTACAAAACACAAGCACGAAACTGTTCACATGAGCTGGACAAACCAAGACACAGGCCCAGCAGCCATCATGTGACTGGCGGACGCACAGCCAATAGGAGGCAAGTAGGCGGTCTCTATCCCGCCAATATACAAGGGCTGTTCAATAAAGAATGATCATAATTTTTTTACGGTCAAAATTTTTCGCACTAAAATTCAATCCTATTATATTCTCTTAGCTTAATGTGAAACAAACACGCCGTAGTAGTTGTTGGTACTCCTTGTTCCCACCTGTGAGAACTGTGCAAGTTCAGACATGTTCAGTATCACCTACCGCTGCAATGGAGGTAACATGCAAGGAACGATATCGGCTTTGAAATTCTGCTTTCGTCTCAACAAATCTTCAGTTGAGGCCTATACAATGTGAAGGAGGCCTATGTAGAGTCTGTTCTTCCCTACAGCACAGCTCGAAGATGGTTTTAAATATTTAAAGAGGGGAGACAATCAATTTCAAAGGAAAGTGGACTCGCTGCTCCAGTTACTGCTCTTACAGAAGGAAAGTGGACCCGCTGCTCCAGTTACTGCTCTTACAGAAGAAAACATCAACACTGCTGCTGCCATTGTGAGAGAGAATCAACGAATTGCCTTAAGATCACTTTCTGAAATATTGAACATTTCATTGGGTGCCACACACACGTTGGTGACAAACATTACACATGAGATGTGTTTGTGCGCGATGGGTTCCAAGACTGTTGATTCCCGAACAAATGGACATTTGTATGCAGGTCTGCATGCAGTTAAAGTTGATGCTAGAGGAAGATCCAGAGTTTCTTTCAAACATAACCACTGCTGATGAAACTTGGCTACATCATTTTGATCCTGAGAGCAAACTGCAAAGCTCAGTGCAGAAATCTCCTTCATCACCAACCCCCCAAAAAGCAAAAGTGGTTGCTTCTGCTGGGAAAGTTATGGTCATCTCATTCTTTGATATTCATGGAATGGTTTATCACCATGTTGTACCTGCACACATCACTAACTGGACAATACTACAGGGATGTCCTGAAAACATTGCAAGTTCATATCAGGCGCAAAAGACTACATTTTCGTAAAGCAGGCTGGATGCTGCACCACGATAATGCACAGCTGCTTATTGCCAATGTTGTTGCTGAATATCTTGCAAAAATCAACATGAAGTGCATCCCTCACCCTCTCTATAGTCCAGATTTAGCCCTATGTGACTTTTTTCTATTCCCTAACTTGAAGAAACGCCTTCGTGGGAGGCATTATCCATCATCAGAAGCAGTGATGAAGGCTACGAAGGCGATTTTGATGGATCTCTCAAAAAATAAGACTGGAAGAAATGCTGGGACAAGTGCATCGCATTCAGGGGAGACTATTTTGAGGACCATCAAAATAATGAGGATGAGTAAAGGTACGTTGTCAAAAAAAAAAAAAAAATTGTGATCATTCTTTATAGAACAGCCTTCGTATAACAGTTGCACTATGCCATAACCACTCTAGTTTACCATGGGCCCTCTGAGGATGATCGACGCACGCATGAGCAAAACATCAGGAACTTCAGTTTTTCCTACTAGACTACAGCCAATAAGCCGAAAAACTCTACATCTTACTCAGTTTAAGTTGTCTGCAGTATGTCTGCCAATACACTGCGGGGAGAATACTTGAAGTATGTTTCACTCAATCTGTGAAACATAGAAGTGGAAATTAATAGTAAGGGGAGTAGAACAATGACTTCAGTGTCAAAGTGAATGGCATCTTTCGTTAAAAATAATCAGATCCATTTCTGCCTCTGGTGTAACATTTATTGAACATGTATTTTTTTTCCCCTTTTTTTTTCCAACCAGATAAAGGACCCTATACACATATCAAGTTAAATTGAATAAATTTTAGTCACTTGTTAAAATTTACTTCACTTGTCATTCAGATGTTGAAATTAGGAAGACGTCTTTTCAGATGCCACTGCGACCATCCTCAGCTGTTTGGGGACGTCTTCCTTAATTTTAACATCTGAGGGGCAAGTGAAGTAACTTAACAAGTGACTAATATTTATTCAATTTAATATTATGCTTCACTTTTAAAAAATAGCTTCCAAAGAATTAATAATTTTTACACATCAAGTTGTATGAAGAACTATGTGAATAGTAAAGAAGAGGCAAGGAGTGCTAAAATCCATGACCCGATCCCCACAATCTCCTAATTTAGGGAGCAGCTTGACAGGAAAGCAAAGCAGATTGTCCCCAATAATGTGGATGTACTGTGGCAGTGTCTTTTGTAAAGCCTGGGGTAATATTAACTCCAATGGTGCTAAAAAACTGACTGCAAGGATGCCCCAAATTTGTAACACTTATCAAAGCAATTAATAAAACCTTTGAACAATATCCTTAAAAATATACATAATTTCTTTAAAGATAAGTGAAGTTTCTGTTACAAATAATTGTATTTGTGTAATATCCTTAAGGATTAAAAAAAACTACTAAGAGTATAACTTGTAAGTTACCATTAAGGTAGTTGTCTCATGTGTTTATGAGAACTCCTAGTGGTTTACCGGGAAAAACATGAGTCAGTTGGAGAATTTAACGCGATGCCGGCACATTGGCCATAGTAGCTCAAGGGTTAGAGCGGCTGGATGGCAACCAGAAGATCTGTGGTTCAAATCCCAGCTATGGCATTGAATTTTTCAGTCTGCCTCTATCTTTCCATACTTTAGCCTACACACGGCTAGTGTGAAAGAACAATTAATTTCCATTAATTGACCTAATAGTGGTTAACTATAAAGCCCGGGCCTTAAAGTACTTACACGTTGTAAGTCGCCATTAAGGTAGTTGTCTCATGTGTTTATGAGAACACCGAAGTGGTTTACCGGGAAAAACACGAGTCAGTTGGAGAATTTAATGTCATGCCGGCACGTTGGCCATAGTAGCTCAAGGGTTAGAGTGGCTGGACGGCAACCAGATGATCCATGGTTCAAATCCCGGCTATGGCATTGAATTTTTAAGTCTGACTATCTTTCCATACTTTAGCCTACACACGGCCAGTGTGAAAGAACAATTAATTTCCAGTATAAAAAAATGTTTTATGCTAATGCTTTTTGTTTAGTTCATATCAATATTAACTCAAGTTCATTGCAGAGCAAAATAAGCACTTAATCTCCACTATATTTACATAAAAGCATAACAAAGTGACTAACAATTCTGCATGGAGAGTTTAAATTTCTGTCATTAGTGGATATCTTGTACAGTTTTTGAAATCATTGGATTTGAAAGAAATTCACACTCCTTAAAACCATTTAAAAGTAGTTTTAAAATATTGAAATCAATCTAGATTTGAACTATGAGCTTTCATTGTGACAAACATACTCTTAAATTTTATCAGACTGAAAGCCTGATAAAGTAGATGACACTAACATTTTGGGAGTGTGCATCTCTCCTGGCTTAAGGGTGCTGAATACTTAAACTGATTATAGGGCTGCTATATATACAATGTCCATCATGGTGACTCGCATGGACCTACCATAAAATGTCAGATGTTTTGCAGTGTTCATTGTGGCAGTCTTAGCAGAAAATTAGATTATAGCATCCAGAATGTTTCTTCAGTTAATGGGGAAAGAACACAATTTAATACAATACAATAATAATACAATTACACAATTTAACAGAGCATGTTCAAAACTCTGGATGTTAACGCTTATGGCTAGATGACTGCAAGAATCAATCCGCAATCCCTTTACAAGAGTTTGTGAAAATATTGGACAGTTCTAATATGTTGTATAACATTAAATTCAGTTAAAGTTTATGTTAGAAGTGATTTAAATTAGTGTGCAATGTGCATACTAGTCAATGTAATTTTGGGGAAAAACTATGTTCAAAGTTAACTAGTCAGTGCAATTTAGTGATAGAAAAAGAACGTTGGCTTTATTGCTTTAGTGAAGCAAAAAATGAAGATTTAGCTGCACCGTATTTTTCAATTTGTTACATACACAAAAGGTAAATAAGAAGTTAACTAAGAACATGTTCCCCAGTTTAAATTTACTCAAAAAAGTAATTCTAAATACACATTAGGTAACAAAATGTCAAACTGTACTTGGAAAAACTATGTCACTCAGGTTGGACTTAGAAACTTCCTGCACCACAAGTTGTTTAGATGTGTTATTTAGGCCGGGAAAGTTTATGCAATAAAAATAATTTGATTTACCTTTCAAATATGAATCAATGAAAAAAAAAAACTATGTAAAGTGGTGTAAGACATTGTATACATACCTGAGAAGCCCAAATCTCCAAGAACATAATGCTTTCTTGTTTTTACTGATGACATCTGTTCGAACAAATATTCGCCGGCAAGAAATCCTATTGATGCCAGGAAAGCAATCACCCCAATGCCAACTCCATAATTACAAGCATTGCTGTCACCATTATAGAGACAGACTTCTTTGTTTTTTTCTGGGTCATGTAGCCATCCTTGTGAAGATATGCAACCAAATACTATGATTGCAAAAAGCTGAAATTACAATAATAATGCTATTTTAGATTTTCAGTAGGAGTATACTGACAGTGGTACCTGAATAAACCCGATCTTAACAAATGTTGGTAAATTACGTAACAATATTAAGTACACATTTTTCTTTAGTTTAGAAATAAAACTCTATGACCCATATAATAAATTTTGGTAAAAATCAATATCATCCCACAATCGACTCACCCCCACTTTTGGTCAAATCATGGCGACCCTTATGTCAAAATCGATTACGGAATGTATTATATCTTAATATAATTGATCTAATTTAACCTGCATACATTTTTTGTTTTCTTTTTAATGCTTACCAGACAAACTGCTCTTAAAATAACCTGAGGTCTTTGTACAAATTGTATAGGATCAAAAGCAATGCCAGCTTTTCCACCACCGTAAGCCCCACCACCGTCCATGTTTTTGGGCTACAAAGTGATCGTGCGAAGAAGTTTTTTATTACGTCGATGATATTACTATTACACAGAAAGTTCATAAGTTGAAGACAAAATAAAATAAATTTATATATTTTATAACAAATTATTATAAACCAAAGCAATCCATATGCTCATTTAGACTTTACAAAATGTACATAGTGCAGAAATTGTTTTACATGTTCACCAACCAAAGCAGAATTTGTAGCTTTGGAAAGTCGTCTCAATTGTGCATCAAATCTTTTCATTCGCAAACTACATTTCCACATTACCTCTTATATATAACAATGAAATAAAGTTAAATGGGATTCTGGTAGTAGAACGCTTCGAGTCTTTTTTTTTTTTTTTCAATTTTCTCTAAGGATATACCCTGCTGTACATACAATTACACAATTTCCAATTAAATATTTCTTCAGTTAAAGGGGCAAGAACATTCAGATTCTTTAAATATAATTTAGCGGTGATACACAACATATTTTTGTTCAATTTTTTTAACATTCAGAATCCGAACCTTTTACCAGAACACAAGCACACAAGGACGAACAAATATACGAGCTTCACTTAAAAAGTCTGTGTTCCGTGAGCGTAACCTATGAAACTTTCATTTTAACCAAAGCATTATTTTTATTTTTAAAAACGTGAGAACAAAAATGAAGAATATTACTTAACCAGGCCAAGAATAAATAACATCCCTTCAAAACATTTGTATAATTTTGTTTTATTCTGATTAAACGGACAACATATACAAATTATAAAATAATTATAGTGATCTGAAGAAGACTGAATTGCAATACTACGAGTGTTTTAAATTTCCGGGATTTACAATTAACCACAATTAGGATAATTTGTTAGTTTAAAATCCATGCCTTTAGACGTTCAGAACATTTAACGCAAAAGCTGTTTCCTTCAATGGTAACTATAAAGTGGCAAGAGCTCAGATCTCACTATATATGGTTATACTTCCTGTCATTGGCACCGAATAATTTACCTGCCTCACGTTCAAGAGGTCCCGGATTGGAATCTCGGTCAGGATGAGTTACCTGAATAAGGCTTTTTTCGAGTTTTCCCTTATCCTAAAAGACGAATAATGGGTAACTCTAAGCTCTATGGACCCTGTGCTTATTTGAGCATCATTTCACGCGTTTCATTCATCGTCCGATATGACTTAACATAAATTAAAAAAAAAAAAGATTTAGTTTCCCTAAGTATTACCAATTGAGATAATATTCTATTCAACCCGAGGTTACGACGACTTCCTGAATTAAGTAAGTTAATAAATAAATGAATGAACAAAAGGTTTATTAAATATCAAATTTCGTATTTTTTATTCTTCAAAGATAAGACACTCAAAAACAAAGCCTCGTTATTCCGAAGTACCCAATTACGTTAAAAACATTGATTAAATCAAAGGTGACCTAACGGTTTTACCCTAAGTTGAAGATATTTTCATGAAAACAAATGGATATTGTCACGAGGCATTGTTTGCGGCTGGCCGCAGCCAGCTGGCCAAGCCACGCCCATACGTGGGTAAATGGTTGGTATTTGCTGAGGGAGAGACGGGGCGGGGAGATGGGGAGACGGAGTGATGTCTGGATAATTCTTTTCTTTCCCTCGCCAGCGTGAAAGATCGTGTTAGTTTGGTAACTTTCGAGAAAGATGGTTCGGTTATAAATAAGCAGCAAGGCAGCAGTAGCAGAGAGGAGTTGGAGTTGCGAGCCAATGAGCTGTTTGGACATTTGAACTGTACCGAGTTGAGTCGAGAACTGATAAATGTGTTGTGATTTGAAGGGGAATTCTTTTGTTTGTTTACGTGTGGTAAAGCCACGAGAGACTGTGTTGATGTATGTTACATCATCCTGCTGCAAAGGGGTGTACAAACTGTCTTTCTACGGAAATAAAGGACATTTTGAATTTCTGCAAACTTGACTTTTAATTTTTCAAACCCACAAAGTCAAGATCTTGACTCTTCTGGGGATAGCTTCTGCATTCCTCTTCATTGTGAATTACTTTTGACGGTTACACGGATAATCTTATTATACAAAAAACATCATTAATGCATACGTTTGTTTTAAAACTATTTATGTTGATATGACTTTTCCAGCATTTATATATTTCTCAAATGGGAAATCATTCTATTCCCCCATTCTTTCGCCATTTTCCCCATTCACAGGAAGTGAAGCCGGTGGTAAGTTGTAGATTTACGGCATGTAAACGAAACCAAGTTTTATAAAGAGGCCTCTCAGCAAAATCAATCGGTATCACACAGCGGTTACAGAAGGTCTATACATAAAAAACCTAGATTTCAATTTTTACTGTAATCTCTAAGCTGTCAATGAATCAGAAGAAGAATACGTGAAGTGTTCAAGTTGGTCTCACGACAAAGCGCTCTCAGGAAACTATCTGTAAGCCAAATCCCTATTTATAGCACGATAACATTTCTGACTTCCGCACATATAAATACTTAGGTCACTTCCTGTTGATAATTTCACAAATTGATATAACGAAGAGATTTCATTTATGGTCTGCCCAATCAAAAGGCAAAGTTCATATTGAAATGGTCTACATAAAATATGTATCTTACAAAACGATTAGAATGCTCCTCACACACTAATGCGTGCAGTATCTAGGCATGACTTCCAAAACGAGGGAAGCTCCAAGTAATAATTTTCATTAAAATAAGAGAGAATAATGCCTAAAAGAATTAAGGCTACTCTCCAGTACTCTTTCTATTGTACAGTCACATGTAGTTCCAGTAGCCAGCCGCGACTTTCAAAGCGAGGGAAGCTCCAAATAATAATTTTCATTAAAATAAGAAAGAATAATGACTCAAAGAACTAAGGCTACTCTTCCGTACTCTTTCTGTTATACAGTCACATGTAGGTCCAGTAACGAGGCGTGGCTTTCAAAGCGAGGGAAGCTCCAAATAATTTTCATTAAAATAAGAGAGAATAATGACTCAGAGAACTAAGGCTACTCTTCAGTACTCTTTCTATTGTACAGTCACACGTAGATCCAGTAGCGAGGCGTGATTTTCAAAGAGAGGGAAGCTCCAAATAATAATTTTCATTACAATAAAGGAGAATAATGACTCAGAGAACTAAGGCTACTGTTCAGTACTCTTTCTATTGTACAGTCACACATAGGTCCAGTAGCGAGGCGTGACTTTCAAAGCGAGGGAAGCTCCAAATAATTTTCATTAAAATAAGAGAGAATAATGACTCAGAGAACTAAGGCTACTCTTCCGTACTCTTTTTGTTGTACAGTCACACATAGGTCGGGTAGCCAGGTGTGACTTTCAAAGCGAGGGAAGCTCCAAATAATAATTTTCATTAAAGAGAATAATGACTCAGAGAACTAAGACTACTCTTCCGTACTCTTTCTGTTGTACACGTTGTACAGTCACACGTAAGTCCAGTAGCGAGGCGTGACTTTCAAACCGAGGGAAGCTCCAAATAATTTTCATTAAAATAAGAGAGAATAGTGACTCAGAGAACTAAGACTACTCTTCAGTACTCTTTCTGTTGTACAGTCACACGTAGGTCGGGTAGCGAGGCGCGGCTTTCAAAGCGAGAGAAGCTCCAAATAATAATTTTCATTAAAATAAGAGAGAATAATGACTCAGAGAACTAAGGCTACTCTTCCGTACTCTTTCTTTTGTACACGTTGTACAGTCACACGTAAGTTCAGTAGCGAGGCCTGACTTTCAAAGCGAGGGAAGCTCCAAATAATTTACATTAAAATAAGAGAGAATAATGACTCAGAGAACTAAGACTACTCTTCCGTACTCTTTCTGTTGTACAGTCACACGTAGGTCGGGTAGCGAGGCGTGACTTTCAAAGCGAGGGAAGCTCCAAATAATAATTTTCATTAAAATAAGAGGGAATATTGACTCAAAGAACTAAAGCTACTCTTCAGTACTCTTTCTGTTGTACAGTCACACGTAGGTCGGGTAGCGAGGCGTGACTTTCAAAGCGAGAGAAGCTCCAAATAATAATTTTCATTAAAATAAGAGGGAATATTGACTCAAAGAACTAAAGCTACTCTTCAGTACTCTTTATGTTGTACAGTCACACGTAGGTCGGGTAGCGAGGCGCGGCTCTCAAAGCGAGAGAAGCTCCAAATAATTTACATTAAAATAAGAGAGAATAATGACTCAATGAACAAAGGCTGTTCTTTAGTGCTCTTTCTATTGTACAGTCACACGCAGGCCCTCCTCACACTACAAACGTTTATTCCGTCAAGCAAGTTTGAATGCAAACTCAAACAGAACGCATGCTTGGGTGTATGAAAGTATAACATTTACATTACCGTTGAACAAAATTGTAGATATCCATTTGGGTATCAGGATAGTTATTTTTAAAACTGTCGAAGGTTTGTTTTAGCTTGCACAAAGACATAATTTTTTATTCTCACCATAACCCTGTTAACATAATCAGGAATGTAAATCGTTAATCTGTTCCCAACATGGAATATTCGAACGGTTTACCAGATATAGTTTCAGGAGTCCACAAAATGTTCCCCTCCGAAGTTGATATTTTTGCACATTTTATATGTGGTTCGGAACTTTTTGTTGTTGTTGTTGTTGTTGTTGTTGTTGTTGTTGTTGAGGTTATTCGGCACTGCGACCAGTCTTGGTCTATTGTACCTTATGCCCCCAAGTGGGGCATCCCCGGGAGGAAGGATGAGGCGAGAGGAGACACGGGGCAGCCGTCCCAAGGAGCCACCAGGGTGCATAGGGCAGGGTCCCTACATTTTATTGGATGGAAACCTCCCCCGGCAGGCCAGGACAACGGACATTCCCCCGGACTGTGGTTCAAAGACGGTCCCAGCAGTCGGTTCGGAAACCAGCAACTGACCTACCGGAGGAAGAAGTGGTTCACTCTGAGCATATTGTGACTTTGTGGGTTCGTGAAATTAAAAGTCCAATTGCACAAACTCAAAATGTTCTTTATTTCCACCGACTTACTGTTGAACACTTGCCAATTACACAGAATTACGTAATGCACACAATTACGATCCACCAGTTCGTCCGTTACAGTTCCACTTTGCTCTCGCAATTACGTACACTCCTCCGAGGCACGTACACAGTCTTCTCGTCCGTACACTAGCACGGCGCTCCTACGCTGCTCGCCAAGAACTGAACTCACTCGTCACTGCAACCCCTGTTATAGGAATATCGCTGCTTTCTCGAAGTCTCTCGTTTCAGTGAATCACCGCGAAGGTTCCAGACGGCAGGGGGAGGGGGAAGAGGCGGCCAGCGACCAGTGACCTCAGTTAGTGACCGAGAAAAATGGGTGGGCGTGTCCGAATGCCTCTGGTCCCCTACTCAGCTGTCAGTTGGTCGTGCTTTCCGATAATTGGGTGACAATATCATCCTTCCATACACCGCCGAGACTCCCGCCGACACTTCTACCCCGAAATAGACCACCAGATGAGTGATGATGTGAAATGATAATGAGATGAAATGGAGGGACAGGAAATTCGGGGGATGTAATTAACCTAACCAGCATTCACTCGGGAAAACCCTCCGAAAGCCCATGGGTCAGGTAGATCGGCCATGGGAATCGAACCCGGGCCTGGTTCGGAACATTACCAAAATTTTTGGTAATTTTGTTGTAAATCCAGTTTTCAGAAACAGTCCAAATATGAATTTTTAAACTCGTATCAATTGTATTATGGAATCTATCGAAATCTGTATTATTTTTATTTACGTCCTCCAACATTAAATCATATGCTACGGTGTATGAAGTGATAATCAAATGAACTCAGGGTTCATAGAGCTTAGAGTTACCACGACATTCATCCCTTAAGATAAAACACCGGAAAAAACCTGACCAGAATTCGAATTCGGGACCTTTGAACGTGAGACAGCCACGCTATCACCTACGTTACAGAGGCTTTTTTTTTAGTTATTAAAACGTACGATTCGTTTAATACTGATATGAAACTTCGAAATGTCAACGCTGCTTGATTTCTTATCATTTTCAATTTTAACACGTTTTTAATAACTCAGTCACCTCTCTGAGTCCTGCGCCGTGGTGTAGCTGGCTAAGGCAGCACGCCTTGATCCCTGGCCACGGAAAGCGGCCCGGGTTTGATCCTATAAGGTGCGGATTTTAAGTCCCGGATGTAGGGCCGGTGCCCACTCAGCATCGTGAGGAAAGTGACGAGCTTAACGCTAGGTAAAGCTACGTTCCGGCTGGGGGATGCAGAGATGCTGACTTTTTTTTTTTACATCCTCCAACGCTGTCATATCGGACGATGAATGGAATGGGTGAAATGATGCTCAAATGAGCCCGGGGTCCATAGAGCTTAGGGTTACCCGACATTCGTCTTTCAGGATAAGGGAAAATCCCGGAAAAAAACTTATCCAGGTAACTCACCCTGACCGAGATTCGAACTCGGGACCTCTTAGCGTGAGGCAGACATGCTACCACCACGCTATCGAGGCGGGCCATTTCCTCCCTGTATCGGTTGGATGATCGCCCACCTCTGCCAAGCGCAAGAAGGCGTGAAATCGACAATGAGCCTGCACAACAAATTGCTCATATACAAGCAAATACTCCGCCCTGCACTAATCTATGCTTGCACAGTCAGGGGAGCTGCAGCAAAATCCCAACTCCACAAACTCCAAGTCTTTCAAAACCGCTACCTTCGGATAGCAACAGCTTTCGATTGGTACAGCCCTAATGATAATATCCATGCAGACCTCTCCTTCCCAAAAATCACAGACTACATCCTTACCCTATGCCATGGTTTTTATAGCAAGCTCCCTTCCAGCTTCAACAGTCTTATCCGAGGTCTGGGGGATATGACCTCGACCCTAGTAAAACCTACAAGCGACTCAGACTAGTGCTAGCACCACCATAGATCCCTACAAACCATATCTGAGCTATCCATTACACTTCCAATCCTTAACAGCTAATTAAACAACCATTACATTACCTATTCACCACCATCTACCCACCGTCATATCATTAAAACTCACCACCATGCTAGTAAGGGACAATGTCCCAAAATGGCAAAATGTTGAAGGCCCCTCCTCAACGACACCACTGTGCTGCTGCATGAGGCTGGCAGTCGTGTTGTAGGCCTTGGCCCACGAGGGGCTGTCATGCCAGTGGTTAACATGTTATACTCATTTCCCGATAAGTCAGGGCCCAAATGTCCTTGCTGTCGACGGGCCCTAAAACACCACACACACACACCCGATAAGTCAGTGAGCTGAAATTTGTAAAATAGCTCATACTGGATGAGAATGCAATAATAAGTCACTTTCCAGAAAATCTGCACCCCCCCAAAACTAACCTTTACTTAGATATATTCTTAAATACTCTCACGATGAGCTGGAGCCGTTAAGCTTCAGACATACGTAGCTTAGAACTGGATGACAGTGCAATATTAAATTCACTTTCAAGTAAATCCCTGCAATCCAAGCTCTCTTTACACGAAAAGTTTACAAATGATTTAGTTAGCCATGAGTCCTCTAAGGATGCTCGATGCATGCACGAGCAAAAGTCAGGAACTACAGTTTTTCCTGCTAGACCACGCCAGCAAGCCCGGAAATTTCTCCATATAACTTCATTGCCTACTTTTTGTGTCACTGTCATCTCCATTAAGACATAATAAATTTCCATAAATTGCTATATGGCCAGTCAAAATAGGCCTGTGAGAAATCATTGTGACATCTTTGCAATATAATTCAAGAGCAATCGATGAACTCCATCGGTTCATAAACGCAATTGGAGAGAATATCTGAGGCCTTTTGCTTCAAACTCATTCCCAGAGATAAACAATGGATGAAAAAAAAAAAAAAAAATAACAAAACAATCTCGGCCACAGATAAATAATCTTGGCTGAAACATGTAGGCCTTCGAAAGGATGCTGCGCTACACCCGAGCTTGTGTATTATGGGCTACTTTTACTTCTGAATTCTACTGCGTGAGTAAAAAGCATGGAATAATGTCTGAAAACTCACTGTTACAACTCTGTGAAGTGATACTTTTTAGAAAAAAACTGTAAGATGTCAACATGCCCTCATATTACTATGATTACATATAAAGGCTGTTTTTTGTGTCTTTTTTTGTTAAATGGCAACATTTCTTTTTTCTGCTCTCCTCCAGTCCTCAAATCTCAGAACGTACAAACAAATACCCTTTCAAACAGCAATTTAAATTTATTAGAACCTTACTACATGAGTACTAAGCAAAGGAAAATACATCATTACTTCAAATTGAGTAGGTTTTGAGTTAAATGATACAGTAGGCTACTTCAATATGTGACTTTGGATTAAACAAATACAGACTAAAGCTAATATAATAAGGACAACAATGCTTACTTCACTGCAAAATCTTCCTGAAGGAATTAGTCATATATTTATGACTTCTACAAAATGAAATAATTCCTGTTGTGCTACTTTATTCCCAGGAGAATAAGGTGGAATTCAAAATGATATCTCATTCCATCAAGATGGTGCCCCTGCACATCTTGGAAGGCATGTGGTGAATTACCTAAATCCAGGAAGATGGATTGGCAGAAGAGGAAGTATTGAATGGTCTCCTAGACCTGACCTGAACCCCTTAGAGTTTTTCTTGTGGGGATTTTCGAAGTGGAGGATTTACAAGGACCAACCAAGAGATCTTGAAGAGTTAAAGTGAAGAATTTGGCAAGAAATGCAGCTGATCAGGCTAACAGTGTTGCTGCAAACATTAACCAAATTCAAATACAGACCTTGGCATTGTTTGGCAGTAAATGGAGGCCATTTTGAGTAACTTTTGAAGTGAATTCATCATGTGTTACAACATAGCAGCACTAATTTTGTTATGAATGTGTTTTCTTGGTTTAAATTTTATGTTCCATAATATGTCCTAATAAATTTAAAATTACAGTTAAAAAAAGCATCTGCCTGTATGTTCCGAGATCAGTGGACCAAAAATATGAAAAAAAAAAAAAAAAAAAAAAAAAAATGTTGCCATAAAAAGAAGTCATGCCCTATTCACAATCCTAGTAATATGAAAACATGTTGATATCTTACCCTTTTCTAAAAAAAATATCACTTCACAAAACTATAACAATGAAATTAAAAGCATTGTTTCTCACTTTTTACTCACCCCTTATAAGAGTGCAGAGGTGAATGGGATCTTCAGCGATTCTATGAGTATTTCTCTAAACTCAATCAGAATATTTCAAACCTCTTCAGGCAGGCTAAAGTGGCTGTTATACCTAAGCCAGGCAGACAATCCTACTGCAGGCCTAGGGATTTTCGTCCTACTAACTTGATACCTTTTATGTTGAAGCCTCTGGAAGGGCTGATTGAGAGACATTTAAAGATAGAATGTTGGTTCACAGATCCCCATCAATACGCCTTCTAGCTATTAATTCACAGAGTTGGCGCTTTAATAGCTAGTCATCAGACTGGATGGAGCACTAGAGCAGTTAACCAGGATATGGTAAATGCCTTTAGTAACATTTCTTTAGGCACCACCAGTAAATTCTGAAGAGCAGAAAAGCCAACCCAGTGGACACAGACCGAATTATAGCCTTTTTGGAAGGCTGGCTATGGTGACCCTTAGAAGCTAAGATGTGAGGTTGCCCTCAAGAGGAGGGCATCCATGTCAGCCATCTTTTGTTGTCTGGTCGTAGTTGAGCTACTGAACAGACTCCACAGAGGAGACAGAATACATGCAAATACTTACACCTAATAGGTACAGGAAACATTTATCTGGGCCCCTTACATACAAAGAGCACTGGTGCAAGGATATAGACTTGTCTGTTAATCAGGAAAATAATGGTATTCCAAGGAGGCTAGCTGATTTAGTAGTGTTCCTTTTCTTTAGGAAGAAGCTGAACTTAACTAGATCGGATGAGTATCTGGGAATTATCTTGGATGCAGGACTGATCTGGAAGAACTATGTAAAGTATTGGATGAAGAAGGTGTACGTGCTTTCTGGGATTGTAGGAAAGCCCTGAACTGAGATGGGGCTTCCAACCCAAAATATTCAGATGGCTAAACACACAGTCATAAGGCCCTCTGTATCTAAGCAGCATTGGTTTGATGGCCAACCTCTTTTATGAAAACAATAACTGCCAAACTGAATTCACTGCAAAGCTGACTTCTCCATTGATAACAGGGATGATGCATACTATCCCACAGTCTTTCTTGGAGGTTTTGGTGGAATTTCCTTCTTTGCACTTGTTTTTGAAGGAGACTGCAAGCGCTCTAGAAGCTACACCTAGAAAAGTTACTGGTGGTGCACTCATAATTCCTGCCCTGCTACAATAGTGCTGGTCGGGACAACCGCTTGTCAATTCCAAAGTCTTTGTTTCTGTCTTCTTGGAAAACTTCGTCATCAAGAAGTTTCTTATTTCTGTAACCATTCTAATTGTTTGCTTAAGCTATACACACTTTACCATACAGATGGTTGGAGGTTGGTATTTGCTCAGAAAGTATTACAACTTTGAAAGCCCAATAGTGATAAAAGTCACATCTAAATGTGTATGGCAATGCTGGGGTATATTAGATAAATATAGGTTACCAGGGTATTATTGTATTAGATGTAATGGAGTGGTGGATGCTTGGATTAAGATGGGTGCAGTCCCCAATATTTATAGAACTTGAGTCCATTGGAGTTTCCTCTAGAAGTGTCAAGTATGAGATAACCTAACAGAGAAACAAGCACCAAGCAAGAATCAACAAGTACGAAGTGGGACAAAAAGACGATGATAGTGAGACCAGTGCAGAAGTGTTTGGGGGACAAGTAAAGTGAAAATGACACAAAAGTAGAAAATAGGAATAGAGAAAAGAAGAAGTAATAATGACACGCCAAAACTCCCAAGGATTCACTTGCCTTTGGAGCCTAAGTACAAGCTCGTCCCTCTGTAAACAGGAAGCCTTTGCTCTTATAGGATGTCTATAGGCTAAATTTATTATTATACACAGATATATATTATTTCTAAAAATACTTATTTATTCATTAAATGAACCTCAAAACATGTATTTTCAATGAAATGTTCATTTCTAATTTTTGGTGGAATGCAATACTGTCTCTGTATACTTTCTTAAAGTTGTCTAAATATCAGACAAAGTAAGAAATCTGATATGGTTCACACAAAGCCTCTGTTCATTACAGATTTACATAATATGTATAGAGAAATACTTCTACTACATATATAATACTTATATATATATATAATACTTATATATATATATATATATATATAAAATTTGACACAATTTGAATATTTCAATGAGCTGTTCATCATTTCTAAAGTAAGCTTTAATCTATCCTTTATGGTCGACTACTACAGAAGATTACACGAAATTTGCAATAGAAATATAATATTTGAAACATTTGCTTTAATAAAACAAACCATTTAAGTCATTTTTGGAGAAATAAAAAGTGGTGAAAAATTATGTAAGTGAAGCGTACTTTGTAATGGTTTGATAGAGTCAACTTGAAAAATTCAATGCCATGGCCAGGATTTGAATCACGGATCTCCTGGTTTCCGTCCAGTTGCTCTTACCCATTGAGTTACCCTCCTGACATTAAATTATCCAATTGACTTATATATATATATATATATATATATATATATATATATATATATACGAGGGTGGGTCAAAAAGTAATGCCAAAAAGTAATTTCTCTTTTTTTTTGCCAAGAAAATTGAATCTAATTTACAAAGCTTGAAAGCTACAACATTGACGATTAATTTGTCACTATTCAATATAATCTCTGTCGTTTTCCACAGTTTTGGAAACGGTCTTGCTTCCTAAGTCATTGACGCACGGACGTTTTCACAGCCTCCTCATCTTCAAAATGAATCCCACGATGAGCTTCCTTTAGTGGCTCGAACAGATGGAAGTCTGATGGTGCCAGGTCAGGGCTGTATGGGGGGTGAGGTAAGACTTGCCATCCTAATTTCTCAATTTCTGCAGTGGTGTAACGGCTGGTGTGTGGTCTTGCATTGTTATGCAAAAGAAGAACATCCGCCATAGTTTTTGTTGGGCGAACTCGGCGAAGACGTGCTTTAAGCTTTTTGAGAGTTCTGACGTATTGGACAGAATTTATTGTGCATCCCTGCTCCAAAAAATCAATCATAAGCACACCCTCTGCATCCCAAAACACTGTCGCCATAACTTTCCCTGCCGACCGCTGAGTTTTGAATTTTTTTTTCTTCGGTGACGTTGTGTGATGCCATTCCATTGACTGCCTCTTTGATTCAGGTTCAAAAAAATGAACCCAAGTTTCGTCTCCAGTAACAATTTTTTCCAGAAACTCCCTCCCTCCAAATTGAAGCGCTGCAAGTGTTCGGAGGCTATTGTTTTCCTTGTTTCTTTGTTTTGGGCGGTTAACATTCTTGGTACCCAACGTGAACAAACTTTTGAGTAACCCAGTTGTTGAATAATCGCCATCACACTGCCTTTTCTGAGGGAGGTAATGCGATACAATTCACCTGGTACCCGGCAATCACCACGAATGATGTCATCGACTCTTCGAATGTTGCATGGAGTCACTGCAGTCACCGGCCTGCCGCTTCACTTTTCATCTGCCAATGGTGTTTGCCCTTCAGCTTCGTTACAGCGATGAACCCATTGTCTAACAGTGCTGACATCCACCGTTGCATTACCATACACATTTTTTAGCCTTTTGTGAATGCTAATTGGCATTTCACCTTCCGCAGTAAAAAATTCAATCACAGAACGCTGTCTAATACGAATGTCGATGTCAGCCATTTTGCAAGAGGATGCAGTGCTGCCACCTGGTTACTTAGGAAGTTACTACTGCAGGGGATTGGAGAAGAAGGTTTGAGGAATTGCGCCAAATTCAAAGTTTTCACATAACTTACTTAAGGAAAAAAAAAATAGGAGGCATTACTTTTTGACCCACCCTCGCATATATAAATATGTATTATTTTTTCCGGTAAGCCACTAAGGGCTCTCGTATTTGAGATACACAGCTTTTGGCGACTTACTACTGCAAGTACTTGAATCCCAGGCTTCACCATTAAACTCATTATTAAGTTAATTGGTGGTAATTAATAATTTCTTCACACTAGCTCTATACAGGCTTAGAGTCAAGTTGAAAAATTCAGGGCAGGAAAAAAAGAAAATATATATGAGTCAATTGGAGAATTTAATGCCAGGAAGGCACGTTGGCCATGGTGGCTCAATAGGTTAGAGCAACTGGACAGAATCCAGGAGATCCATGGTTCTAATCCCGGCCATGGCATTGAATTTTTCAAGTTGACTCAATGAATTCAAAACCTTATTTTTACTGGCTTTACTTATTTTTACCTCATTTTTACTGGCTTCTTAAGTTAAGTGGAGAATATTTACTAAATATTTTTATTTCTGTACTGGTATCACATTTTCGTATGATTTACAATGCTACTTGAATCAACCCAAGTAAGTGCTACAAAAAGCAAACAATTTAAATTCTGACAGATTTCAATTCTTGGGATCAAACCTACAATATCAATATTAAAATATTGCATAATTACACAATGTTGCCAAAAATCATATTCCAAAAATTTTTTAACACTTAATTTGGTTTATGTAATACTTCTCATTTTTAAAAGTCAACTTTACTTTCTTTTCAACTGCTTATTGATAACATTATACTTCTTGGTCAACCAAAGGAACAAGGATTGGCAAAAATGACAGGATCTATACAACTTCAAAAAGACACCCATACACATATGTCTAAATTTATTTGACCAATATAGACAAAATTTGGGCAATTATGCTTTAGGAACAGGTACAAATTGCAAACTATTTACCGCCAAAATCCCCCTCCCCAATATTATGTTCAACCCCTCATTTAAGAATGTAATGTAATGCCAGGTAAGACATTTACAAAGGGTAAAGGGGAGGTTAACCATAAAAATCTTACAGATTTTTTATTACAGTAATTTCATAAAGAATGGGCTTGGAGATAAAAGAAATTAATTGGACATTTAAGTTGAAAAAGCTATCTGTATGTACTTTGGGCAGCCAGCTATTATATACACAAAAACAGAAATGTTTGACAGTTATATTAAGTTATACATCCAAAACTGAAATATTTGATTAAAGCTTTATTATAATTATAGCTTTAACACTGTAAACATCTCATTAAATATGGGTAATACAAAAACTTTATACTGTACCTTGTAAACAAGAAAGCCATGTACTTAAATACTTCAATATGAGCAGAAATGTTTATGACTACACTGATTCAAATACTGTACATTGCTGCATTAGCAGCTTCAAACAAAATGCTTTTCCTGCATCAATGTGACCTTTGGACTAAGAAGTCTTATCTTTATAGCTCTATCAGTAGTAACAGAAATGTAGTTGTGCAGGTCTGACTGTTTGCTTAACTTCTTCTGGTGAGAGAGACTTAACCAAACCACTGATATGTTATTAATGTTGGGTTACACAAATGAATGGAGATATGCACATACTGGATTTTCATTTCAAATCTTGGCATTCTAATTAGCTATTTCATTTTAATTTAATTCAAACAAAACCAAATGTAGTCTCTTTAATGCACAGACCTCTATTTTTCCCCACATAAAATTAAGTTAATAAGTAACAGGTAGTACCATTCAGTTGTGTGATGTTTTTTAAACTTAACTTGGAATAGTTCTAAATTTAATTTTTTTTTTGTATTTATCTGTTTACTTTTACAGAAAAATAATTCTTTATAAAGTAGGAAAATTGCAATGATTGTATTCTTTCAATAATTTAATTGCATCATTTAATTATGTATTATTGACATATTGTATTACTGACTTATTGTATTCTTTCTTAGTTATTGCATCCTTCTGTTCTTTCTACTGACATATCCCATATCATGCACATGATCAGAGGATGAAATAAAAATCAATTTATCTTCAAAAGTTTATTATCCTGTCTACTTCTTGCTAATAAAGAGAAACTTTCATTATCTATTTGTACACTTTGTTATAGGTAAAAGGAAACAGTAGGCAAGTCAGATTCTTAAATGTGGGGTCACTGTGTGATGGCCTTCAAATTTCATGCTCTTTGACCAACTTTGAGTGGATTATTTTGGAGGGAACTTGGCACAGAAGTCCAAACTTGGTCTATTGTACCTATGCTAAGTGGGGCAACCGGGAGGAAGGATGGAGCGAGAGGAGACAGAGGGCAACCGTCGCAAGGAGCTACAACAGTGCAGAGGGCAGCCCCCTACATTTTACTTAGATGGAAACTTACATCTGCAAATTTATATTTAATCCAAAATACTTAACAAATTTGAAAAAATAATTAAGAACTTCAGCATAAAATTAACTCCTCAGAACAAACACAACATCCACAACTTACTAAACCATTCTCTAAAAAATGGCATACCCAAAACTCAATTATAAGGCATTTACCAAATGAGCTGTCAGGATTGTAACAGGATATATATTGGAAAAACTAAAAGGAATCTAGGAACAAGAATGAAAGAACACTTTAAAAATATTAAATTCAAAGACATGGACATGTCTGCCATAGCACATCCCTTTTGGTCTAAGAATCACAACATAGCAAGACATAGAATTGATCAAACAGGCAAAGAAACCTTTAGAATTGCAGATTTGGGAAAACATTTAGTATGAAGAAACAGAACCTCTTGATGAATTTTAAAATTCCCACCATGGATAACATCACCAAACTTACCAGATTATCAGATGGCAGCACAACACTAAGCCAGACGCAGACACCGGTTGCACCATCAGTCAACCACAGAACTGAGGATAAGGAAGAAGTTCCCAGAAACTAGTAATTAAAAAAATTGTACTAAACGTGTACACAAGGTTGACTCATTTGCCCAATTTTATTAACAACAAAATTTAGTTTTTGAGTTGTGCTGTTTTAAGGCACATCACATGTAAATACACAGAAACAGCATTCAACATGTAGTGACATATGGAGTGCCCCAAGGTTCCGTTCTTAGACCTTTGCTATTCATAATCTATGTTAACCTACCAAATATCTTTAATGGAAAAATATTTATGTATTGTCGCGAAGCCGTTATCTACGATAGTACGGCTTGTGTACACAAAGAGCCGGCAAATAAAGATAGCTGAGATAAAGGACTTGCCGGCATTGATTAAGTTATGCTTCTGGAAGGTGATAGAATATTCGATTTCTTTATTGTTCTGGAACAATCTCGAATTTATCAATGGGGTATTTAAGAAGGTGACGACTCGCCAAGAGTGTAATGAACACATGTTGTGTAACAAGGGTGTTGTAAACAGAGATTATCAGAACGTTTGTTATTGTCATCGACCTTGGTAGATTGTGGTGTGTATGTGACATAATGCTGTTACATGAGAATTGATCAGAGTGTATTTCTATGGAAATAAAGAACATTTGGAATATCTGCAACTTGGGCTTTTAATTCTACAAATCCACAAAGTCACAATTGGTGTCAGAAGTAGGATAACGACATCACCGAGAAGATGGAAGAAATGAAGGCCGAATTAACAACAAAGACGGAAGCTGCAAATAGCAACTTGCCTGCGACGATGACCGCGAAGATGACCGACACCAGGAAGAGCAGCCGGAAGAACGAGTAAGGCCTGGCGTGGTGAGGAGCACGTCGGCGCCATCACCACCATCCCCTCAAGTGACACTGCATGCCGTCAGCCAGCGTATGGATGACAGCTTCATCGCAGACGGTTGGGTGAGAGGGAAGCCGTGCCACGTGCTCGTAGACACTGGGGCAGCCGTGACCATCAGCAGACCTGACGTGGCCAAGGGTTTGCCTTCGAGGAAACCAAACCGATCATACCAGCTAGTGATGGCATCGGGCGACACCTTGCCCGTGGAGAGGGAGGCCCTGCTGCAGTTGATCTTGGGACGGAGTGCCATGCATCTGTGAGTGTTCGTTGTGAAGGTGGCTGAGGAGGTTATACTGGGATTGGATGCCCTCAAGAGCCACAAGGCGATGGTTGACGACGGCAGGAAGGTCCTGCGGCTCAATGGAGAAGAGGTCATACTCTGGCAACCCGAAGAATGCCTTGGAATCTGCAGGGTTATCTTAAAGGAAGGTGTGGTTGTCCCCGCAAGGGGCGAGGTGGTGGTGACGGCGCGACTGGAAGGCCAGCGGACGAAGAACATGATGCTGGACCAGAAGAAGCCTGTGCACGGACTCTGTGTAGCCAGGACATTGTTGCCGTGCCGAGAGAAGGTGCCCTGAAGGAACAGCCTCGAATTTATCAATGAGGTATTGAAGGCGACAACTCACCAAGAGTGTTATGAACACATGTTGTGTAACAAGAGTGTTGTAAACAGAGGTAATCGGAATGTTTGTTGGTAGATTGTGGTGTGTATGTGACGTAATGCTGTTACTTGAGAATTGATCATAGTGTATTTATACGGAAATAAAGAACATTTGGAATATCTGCAACTCGGACTTTTAAATCTACGAACCTACAAAGTCACAGTATGCTGCTGATACGTCAATAGCAAATGCACGAACAAGTTTACAGGCTCTGGAAAATACAACAACACAAAATGCAACATAGATTATACATTATTTTAGCACCAATAATTTGTACATTAACTTAAATAAGACAAATTACATCCAATTTTCAAATGTTACAGGATAGGTCAACTACCAACACTAAGATGGTTATTGAAAACACAGAAGTAAATGAAGCAGATAGTACTAATTTTCTAGGAGTAATCATGGACAAACATATGACATGGAACCAGCATATAAATGATATCAGTAATAAGTTGAACTCACGGTTATTTGCAATGAAAAAAATTAAAGAATCTAATGAAAGCTAAGAAACAGACAATAGTATACTATGGCTTAATCTACCCAGATTTAACATATGGGACAACAGTGTGGGGACGTGTATTAAAAATTATACTAACAAAGTATTCCTGCTACACAAAAGCAGTAAGATTAATTCTGGGATTGAAACAATCAGATTTTTATAGACAAGCTTTCAAAAACCTAACCATCTTAACCCTATACTCTCTATACCTCTATGAAATAATATTGCAGTTATATAGCAGACAAATTGTAGGTATAACACAGAAGCACTTCACTAGTAGAAACACAAACTTTCATATCGACTCACACAGATTACAAATATATAAAACCAAAGCTACTGCTGCAGCACACAGTTGTATAATAAGCTCCCTACCTATTTAAAAATATGTTGTTGTTGTTGTTGTTGTTTTCAAATGCTAGGCTTTGGCAATGAAGCCATTAGCTCTCTTGCTCTTCAATATTTCTGTGTAGTGGGTCCGGCAAGTAGGGCTTCACAGGCTAGAAGATGTTCTTCAGTCATTTCCCCTTCTTTGAAATGTGAAGTGTTTAACGCCTGCTTTTACTACATACGGCACCGCAGGCGGTGACACTGATGATACATGAGATGAAGATGGAGCACCGGTGGAATAAGATGGCTGGGGAAACCGGAGGTCCCGGAGAAAACCTGCCCCAATGCCGTGTTGTCCACCACAAATCTCACTTTGCGGTCACCTGGGATCGAACCCGGGCCGCCTTGGTGAGAGCCAAGCGGTCTAACCACTGAGCCACGGCGTGGCCTTTCCCCTTTGTTGTCAAATGCTAGGCTTTGTCAATGAAGCCTTTAGCTCTCTTGCTCTCCAATATTTCTGTGTAGTGGGTCCGGCAGATAGGGCTTCACAGGTTAGAAGATGTTCTTCAGTCATTTCCTCTTCTTTGTTGCACAGAGGACAATTTGGACTTGTATAAATTCCTATTCTGTGTAAGTGTTTGGCCAAATAATCATGTTCCGTAATTAATCTAAAATTTGCTACTGCAGTTTTACGTGGAATTTCTGGATTTTTAATTAAAATGCTCCATTTTTTATATTTGACTTTGTTAGATATTGATTGGTTTTGTTTGTTTTTATATTTGCTTTTGATTAATCTTTTTTATGGATGTAAAGGGTAAGTTTTTACTTTTGTTCTGAATTAAATTTGCACCTTTTTTGGCAAGAAAATCAGCTGATTCATTTCCAGCAATTCCACAATGAGCAGGTATCCACTGTAATATAATTCTTTTCTGTAGTTTTTGAAGTTGTTGAATCATTTTATGACATTCTTTAATTTGGATTGACCTCATTTTATATGAACTTATTGCACATAATACTGCTATAAAATCAGAAAGTATGACAGCATTTTTGAATGTATCTATTCTGTATAGGTTTTGGAGTGAAATATGAATAGCTGTTACTTCTGCATCAAAATTTGTTGTGTGGTATCCTGCTGGTTGATAGAATGAGAACAGTGCACACTTAATTCCTGCTCCTGAGTTGTTGTCCAAGTTAGATCCATCTGTGTAGATATGTAACCATTCTTCGGATGGGTATCTATTGTTCACAGTTTCTAATGCTAGTGCTTTTAGTACAGGTTTGGAAGTTTCAGATTTTGTAACTATTTGTTCTAAATCTAATTGAATATTAATTGGTTCAAAAGTCAGTGGGTTTTCTTTAAAAATGTTTTCTTTAGAATTAGGAAGATTCAGATCTGTTTTTAATTCCATAACTTTGTGTAGGAAACTTGTTTGTGTTTTCATCTTGATTAGTTGTAGTAATCTTTTCTCCCATTTTGTTGTTTTTAACTGCAACAGTTTTTTCATGTTGTATTAGTGCCCGCTCCTCTAAAGTTAGATGCATTGGATAGTTCAGCATCATGAGGAAATTGAGGAGTTATGCTAGGTAGCAGCCCTGCTCTAAAAAGCCAACTTTCCAGCTAGAGGTGCCAAGACGCTGACCACATCTGCTCCATGTACCGGTTGGATGATCACCCACCTCTACCTTGCACATGTGGGCATGAGGCCAGTAGTTGGGTTGGCAGGCTCAGACCCTCTTGGGCTGTTACATCATGGGTTATGTTTATATGGTTATGCACGTGTTTCAAAACTTACATAAGAAATTCATGTGCCAGCAAACAGTATGCTTCCTACTGCCAAGAAAATTCCCATTAGGCTCGCTACATGTCCGAACAAAGGCTTGTAATTATTTCTGCTACAGGATTTCATTATGGGAGTGAGGTTTAAAGAACTGTTAATTAAGTTTTGGTTTTTTAATTTTTTTATTAGTATGATCAGAGATTTTATTAAATTCAGAACTGAACAAATTGCTAATTACAGTGTTGCTATGCTTTCCAATGAAAAAAAAAATTTATTGCTAAATTCCAACAAGCACATTTTAAACAATTTAAATGATTTAAGAAAATTATATCTAAAGTTTATTGGCAAATGACTGATAAGTTTTCACACAGTTCAATAAAATGAGTCTCAAATTAAAATGGCACTTTCTATGAAACAAAAACTCCTGCTCATAATTACCTTGATAGAGTTCATTTAGAGAAAATGTATAAAAAAACAGGAACAGCACAATAAATATCAAGCAAACTATTAACAATGACAACTTTTGTTAGGTTCTGTCAACTATGTTAGTGGCACAAATGAAAACATAAGGACTTAATTCCATATAAAAGCAACAATATTTCTGAAGAAAACTATCTAACCCAAACACTGGAAATGCTACATTCTACGAATTCAACCATTTCTTTAAAAGTTTCCTACTAATATGTACAGCTAGCAGCAAATGTTTTGTTATACAAATAATTGCTTAAGAATCACACATGAATCACACAAAAGCAGTTACTGAACACCAAGACTCTTGTAACTGGAAAACAAAACACTTGAAATTGGAAATACTAAATAAGATTAGCAGCATCTAATTTGGGTTCAAATCTCATGTGGTGAAGTATCTTGGTATTTTCAGTCATCTGGGGAATATTGGACTGCATATTTCAGTACACTTTATGGAACACTGTGACTGAGTCAATTATAATCTTTCTCTACACATTATAATCTATTTTAATATCTATTCTGTAAATTAATCATAAAAAATCCTCTTTTTACTTCTTGTTGATCATGGTAAATAATTTCAGTACACATTTTATGTAGTTACCTACACTCATACAGGATGCTATTATGACAGTCAAGTATTTAAAAGCAGCTATGTATACTGGACTTGATAGTTTGTTGCAGCAACATGGAAACATACAGGAGACCAATAAAACAGAAGCCTGCTCTATTTATGTTAAACTTGATATATTGTAACCACGAGGGCTGTTCAGTAAGGAATGATCATAATTTTTTTACAGTAATAATTTCTCGCACTAGAATTTCATCTTATGATATTCTGTTAGCTTAATGTGGACAAATATGCCATAGTAGTTTCACTATTGGTACTTCTGGTTTCCACCTATGAGAGGGTGCAAGAAACAATGTGCGGCTTTGAAATTCTGCTTTTGTCTCAGCAAATCTTTGGCAGAGACCTATACAGTATTAGAAGGGGCCTATGGAGAGTCTGTTCTTCCCTACAGCACAGCTCTAAGGTGAACTAAACAGGGGTCCTGCTTTCGTCTCAACAAATCTTTGGCAGAGACCTATACAGTATTAGAGGGGGCCTATGGAGAGTCTGTTCTTCCCTACAGCACAGCTCTAAGGTGAATTAAAAAGGGGTTCTGCTTTCCTCTCAACAAATCTTCAGCAGAGACCTATACAGTATTAGAGGGGGCCTATGGAGAGTCTGTTCTTCCCTACAGCACAGCTCTAAGGTGAACTAAAAAGGGGTTCTGCTTTCGTCTCAACAAATCTTCAGCAGAGACCTATACAGTATTAGAGGGGCCTATGGAGAATCTGTTCTTCTCTACAGCACAGCTCTATGGTGGGTTAAGTTGTTTAAAAAGGGGTTCTACTTTCGTCTCAACAAATCTTCAGTGGAAATCTATATAGTATTAGAGGGAGCCTATGCAGAGTCTGTTCTTCCCTACAGCACAGCTCTATGGTGGGTTAAGTTGTTTAAAAAGGGGAGACAATCAATTTCAAAAGAAGGTGGACCCGGCGCTCCAGTTACTGCTCTTATGGAAGAAAACATCAGTCAACACTGCTGCTGTCATTGTGAGAGATCAGCGAATCGAACCTTTTGCAAGACCATAGCAGGCGCAAAAGACCACATCTGCGTGAAACAGAAATTAAATATGTAGTGTTTCATGCCTGCTTTTACTAAATGTGGTGACACTGATGATACTGAGATAAAGATGGAGCACTGGTGGAATGAGATGGCGGGGGAAACCAGAGATCCTGGAGAAAACAGGTCCATGTTGTTCACCACAAATCTCACTTTGCAGTCATCTGCTGCCTTGGTGAGATCCAAGTGTTCTAACCACTTAGCTATGGCGCAGCCTGAAGGAAACAGGCTGCCTGCTGCCAATATTATTGCTGAATATCTTGCAAAAATCACCGTGAAGTGTGTCTCTCGCACTCCTTATAGTCTGGAGTTAGTCCCATGTGATCTTTTCCTATTCCCCAATGTAAAGAAACATCTTCGTGGGAGGTATCATCCATCTTCAGAAGCAGTAGTGAAGGCTGCAGAGGTGATTTTAAAGGATCTCTCAAAAAATGGTTTTCAGCATGTCTTTGCAGACTGGCAGAAGCGCTGGGACAAGTGCACTGCATCTAAGGGAGATTATTTTGAGAAGGAGCATCAAAATTATGAGGACGAGTAAAGGCAAGTTATCGAAAAGAAATCATGATCATTCTTTACTGAACTACCTTATTACTTCAAAAAAGATTATGTGTATGCTTAACAGCGACTCCATTGACAATAAAAACCAATACAGGTGACATATGATTTTGTTTTTACTTGTGATGAAACTGCTATTGTAACAGCTAATTTAACTAAACTTAAATCAAACAATATGAATACAATTTACTAAATAAAACTAAGGAGATTATAGGATAACTTATTGGCACAATTACAACTGAATCAAGAGAGCATTTATGGAAATACATACAAATGCATATGATTTTGTATAACTAATTAAGCAAATCTGCAAATATGTAGAGAGCAAGTAAACATAAATATTAAAACAACATTTGCTATTAGCTGCATGTTATAAATATAATTATTACAAGATTACAACATATATTCACACTTTCATTAATAAATACCAAAGTAAAATAATTTAGTGGTAAAATATTTGCACTGCAATAATTGCTGTAAACAAATTAAAAATAATGTTTGCTGTAGGATGAATTCAACTATCACAGGCACTTTATATATAATATCCTTGTTATAAAATATGTATAATAAAATACAATTTCAAAAATATTTATAAAAATCAGTTTTCATAGTTTTAAATATTTATGTGAGATCTTATTATAAAATGCGATTAATAATCTGTGATGTGATGATTTGGCTCATATGTGACATGTCAAATGAACAATTTATTTTTGGACAAGATGTTAACATTTATCTTCAAAACACTAGCAATAATTTTGTACTTTAAATATATATTTTAGAACTAATAAATAAATGCAAACAATATTTAATTGGTAAATTTTGGGCTTTAGGGTTATGATGGGCATACCAAAATGTTGAGGTTTGTCATTTGGGAGATATGATGTAATTGCTTCTATCGCGAGCACAATGTATAGTGATAGAATGAGTTCTTAAGTCAAAATGATTATAAGAATGAGTATAAGTACATTTTAGTGTTAATAAAACTATTTTCAATCAGTTTTTCACACGTCATTTTATTTTTATTTTTTGAGAAACTAGTTCGGGAGTTATTGCTTTCATTTTCAAACTCTAAGGTCCAACTTAACATTTAACATCTGTCTTTTCAGGAAAAGGGAAAAACCCTGCATATAACCTAATCTGCTTAACTCTCCCTAATAGAAATAGGGGATCTGTTGAATGTGAGGCACACCTATATCCTTACATCACCGAGGTGGACTTCATAAACTTTATCTTTAAGCACTTTGCACAGCTAATATCTGGAGAGCGAGTCCAACAAATGCAAAATTTATAGTACGTGTACTTCAAATCCAAGTTCAAAATTTAATACCTACAGTTAAATCTTAATACCTAAAGTTCACTTTTACAGCTGTTTGCACACACGAGTCCAATTAACAACTGTTCCCTAGTGGCAGGCGGCAGCTTCCTTTTATAGCTTACTCACTATTCCAGAAATTTGTGGAAGGTTCTCAAACAATCAAGACGGTGATAGAAGAAAGACAAACTCTCCAGAAATCTGTCTCCTTCCCCCAACCGTTTTGGCAAGCTTTTACCTCCGCACTGCACTGTCCATCTCTTTGAACTCGTTGGCCGTGCCACCTCACCGCAACAATGCGTTCGCAACATTATAGTGAATGTAAAAAAACACCAAGTTTCGATACTAATTGTTTATGTTGTTTGGAAATTCATGAAAATGAAGGACAAAAATCAGGAAATCAAACTAACACCAAAAAAGAGTCCAAATTCATGGGTGTTACTGAACACAGAAGAAATCCAATAGAATGTATTTCCTGGGCTCATGGGCCGTGGTCCAGAGGATGAAAATTCTCCTGATGTTTCGCTCATATCTCCGATGAGCATCTTCAGAGGATTCTAGCTGGGTACTTGCTGGAATGTCATTTGGCACAAAGTCTCATCAAATATAGCCGGTGTGTCCATGCCTCCTTGCCTGACACTGGTCCTCTAACAGCCAATCTCCATGCGACTGTAAGTGTGTGCTGCTATTGGCTATACAGGACCAATGGCAGGCAAGGAGGCATGGACAGACCGGCTATATTTGACGAGGTCTCGTGCTGAATGACATTTCAGCAAAGTACCCAGCTAGAAACCTCTGAAGATGCTCATTGGAGATATGAGCGAAACATCAGGAGAATTTTCATCCTCTGGACCACGGTCCACAAGCCTGGGAAATACATTCTATTGAATTAACACCGGCCGTGAAAACTTAAGTATGTACATAGAAGAAACTCCAAAAGAAAAAAATTAATGTCCTCAAGAACTTGTTGAGGCAGAGATTGCTTTTTTGGCTGCCTTCTATGACACCAAACTAGTCCAACAGGCTCTAACTTCTATATTTGTTCAAAACTGTGGAATTAATGAATAAACTTATGCTGACAGTATAAGTGTGAGCAAAACTTAATGCAATAAACACACTGTTCTATTGTAGAGCCAATGCTAAAGATAATCTCAGTGCAACTCATATCCATGGCTAATTATTTATCATTGTACATGGCCTTGCAAAATCATGGGCATATCATTGCTTGCTTTAACCGAGACTCACCCTCCTTTTGCTAAAGAATTACACCAATAACCACAATAAGGGTTACAAAGTGGCATAAAAACTACATATATGCTTATGATCTGAATTGTATTGGCTAAAGGAGAAAGAGGTGGAGTATATGCATTCAGTTTGTTACAGTCTTCGTATCATGATTGGAAGACATGCCTTTTGAAGGAAAATATGCTAAGGCGAACATGAAATGAGTATCCAGGTTAGCAAAATATGTAATATGTATGTGTAAGAACATTTTCAACAGGTGGAAATTAAAGTTTGAATGGTATTCATTAAATACCTAGTAAGGCAGCACTTTATAAAACAAACAGTATGTAGACCTTTGGTATGATAGAGTCAGACTGAAAAATTCAATACAATGGCTGGGATTTGAACCACGGACCTCCAATTCTCTGTCTGGTTGCTCTTAACCATTGAGATACCATGGCCAATGTCATGTCATGACATTAAATTCTCCAAATGATTCCAACTGAATTTTTCAGTCTGACTCTATCTATCTAAATCTTAGCCTACACATAGCTAGTGTGGAAGAATGATTAAATTTCCATCAATTAATCTAATAGTGGTAACTATAAAGCCTGGGACTTACATACTTAAAGCATAGAAAGTCACCACAAAAGGTGCATAACTCATTGTATATGAAAAGCCTTAGTAGTTTACCAGGAAACATACGAGTTAGTTGGAGAATTTAATGTCATGCTGGCGCATTGGCCATGGTAGCTCAATGGTTAAGAGCAATCAGACAGAGACCAGGAGATCCATGGTTCAACTGAAGTTACTAGAGGAACCTCGGGCCGAACAGCCGAGCCCCTCCCGTCGTGGAGTTGTTCAGATTGGGTTGGACTCGAGGGGGCAGTGTGTTCCCGACACCCACGGGAAATTGGGTACCTCCGGCCAGGCTACGGCCGCCCGGAGGGGGTAGAGGGTTGCCTCTTAAGTCCCGGATTCCTCGATATATCCACAAGCATTTTGCTAATATATAGCATGGCTGATTTAGAGACAACAAACATGTTTTGGTTTCAATTAACACTAGAAAAAGTTAAGGCATCGACCTCCTCTCTTTTCCCCCTTATTGCTGTGTTATCGAGCCACCACACTCCATGATAGGTAACATAAAGGATACGCCTCAAAACATCCCGGCAAATGATATAAAATCGGCTGAAGATTTTCTTTGGCATTGTGTATACATACCATGGTAACTATACATAACATCATTCTCCCATGACAAATACTATAAGACTGAAAATCTATTATTATCAATATGTATGAGAACTAGGCCTCTGCCCGCCTCGGTAGCGTAGATGGTAGCATGTCTGCCTCACGTTCAAGAGGTCCCAAGTTCGAATCTCGGTCAGGATGAGTTACCTGGATAAGGTTTTTTCCAGGGTTTTCGATTATCCTGAAAGACGAACGTCGGGTAACTCTAAGCTTCATGGACTCTGGACGCATTGAGCATCATTTCACCCATTTCATTCATCGTCCGATATGACTAAATGTTGGAGGATGTAAATTACAAAAAACAATAACTAGGCCTCTGCAGAGCGGGGTTGTTCAACCCAATACATGCAGAGTCAAATCTGAAGACTGCCAATTGTGCCATTTCAGATAACCCAAGTACAATCATCAAAAGGACAAATAATTAATTAAAATAATTAATTATCAATTTAACGTTGGCACTTATAAAAGTATATGTATACTGTTACTAGATTGTACGAGGTGCATTTAAGTTATAACACCTTTTTTTTTTCTTTCAAGACTGGGACCAGATAGGAACTTTTGGTTTTTTTAAAACACACATGGACTCTTTGTGAATGCATGACAGAGATGGCAGTACTGTACAGTGCATAGAACTCTAATGGCAGCGACGAGAGTTAAGACTGTTTTAGATACTTAAAATGGCGACATTTTCTTTGCGAGAACTGCATAATCAATGTTCCATTCATGCCGTCATCACGCATTAACATCGCCTGATAATTTGCCACGTGCACACCCTTGTGATTATCCGTCAGCATTCGTGACACCCACCTGGAAGACACAGACACTTTTTGCATTTTCAGATCTTCATGCAGGATTATGTGCACAGATCCCACGGAAATGCCAATTTTGGAGGCAATGTCTGCAACGCTCAATTGGTGATCCTCCAAAGCAACGTTCTCTACTTACTGGATCATGCTATCAGACCGGCTGGTGCAACTGTCTTGGTTTGTTGTCACACAATGTTCTGCCTTCATTGAATTGTCACACCCAGGAATGAACATTAGACACATCCATGGTACTATCACCACATTCCTCACTCAACTGGTGATGAATTTTAATAGGTATCACACCACGAAAATGGAGAAAACGAATGATTACATGCTGTTTTTGCAATGAAAACGTCGCCATTTTAAGTATCAAAAACAGTCCTAACTCTCGCCGGTGCCACTAGAGTTCTATGCACTGTACAGTGCTGCCATCTCTGTCACACATTCACAAAGTGTCCACGTGTATTTAAAAAAAAAAACAGAAGTTCCTATCTGGTCCCAGTCCTGAAAAAAAAAAATATGTGGTGTTGAATGCACCTTGTACAATTATTAATGGTGTGTTAAAAACGGCTAATTTAAATGCAATGACATATTAAGATAAAGTACTACATATATGCGATCTGGGAAGCTTGTGCTTATAATATGCATATCTCTGAAAATATTGGTAAAAATCATAACTATGATGGATTACAGTGTTGAAGACTTTAAGAGTGAATTCTTATAGTGATATACCTAAAGCTAAATGTATGAAAATGCAAATATCCAAGGTTTTCTTCCGATTGCTTTGACATGAGTTGGGTTGAATCTTGTCATCTAACATAGAAGTGGTACACTCAAGTACTAGGAAAGCAGGTGTTATAAATTGCTTTTTATACAAGAAATTTTACTAATCTGCTTTAAAAAGATTAGCATTAGTATTATTTTAAAAAATGCTTTAAACAACAGCATTTTGCATCTTTTAAAATTAAACAATATCTGCTTCAACCTTAGTATATAAAAATATATGGGGTATATTAAAGACCTCATTCAGTTCCTGAAGTAGGCCATGGAGTTTATGATGGCCAAAAGCTCAACGTTTATAAATTTAACATGGCTAATCATAATTATCAATGTTCGCTGTGACAGCTTCAAGTCTTGCATTACAAAATAATTAACACTATACATTTGGGATGCCCATCACTACCATAGTCTAACAAGTCATAACAAACACCCTCAAATTTTAATTTTTGTAACAAACTTATAAACTTCATGTCAACAAAATATTTTCGTTACTTAGAAATATATTTGCACAAAATAAAATATAAGTTCTCATAAAACATACTTTCTGAGTTTGCCCTTTTGAACTCTTCCTTACCTCTTATATTAACTTTAACAATATTTTTTGTGAATGTCATAATGGTGTATAATCCTTAGACTATGGCACAAGTGGCTATATAAAGGATATACACAAACAGCACATGATGTTTTATGCAATCGTAGCATTATAAATAAAAAAAGAATTAATCTGTTATATTTAAATGACTCTCTATATAGTGTCTACAAACTATTCTTGCTAAAGCTTATTCTATCTGGTCCAGCTGCTTCGCCATTGGTCAACTTAGCACTTTCTTTCCCTCTGTTACAGTCCCATCTTAACCCTTTTCCATTGATTAACTGTTTATTTGAGAGCTATTATACTGCAATTTTTCTAAGGTATAGGATTTTGAGGAGTTAGTAGGCAAATTTATGAATGTTCTGTAAACTTTACTTTTTAAATAGATATTATATAGTACTTAATGTTTATACTACATACAGCATTACAGGTTATGGATATTGTTGAAATGATAAATAAAATGATAAATCAAAAGGAAACATATCCACCCAAGTTTTAGAGTATCTACTTGGCTTTTGCTAATTAAGGCTGAGGAAAACCTGGAAAAAGCCTCAAGTCAGGGGAAATAGTCATGGTAGTTTTGAACTGCAGTCAACCTGTTCATGAGACCTTCCCCATAGTGAAGGGATTTTGACCCCTTCAGCTGCTGTAGTGTGAGCACTGCGGACCCCTAGCACTTGTGGGAGTTCAAACATTATTAGAAGTACGTCGGACCGAACATTCAAGCCCCTCCCAAACAGGAGTTGTTTGGATTGGGTTGGACTTGGCTGCATAGTGGTTCCTGACACCCAGTGTATTGGGTACATCTGGCTGGCCTGGCTGGCTGGATGGGGTTGAGGGACACCTGAAAGAATCGTGGGCACTAGACTGCACAGCTAGTAGCAAGGCGAACTAACACACCTGTGTCACTACCGCGATTGTTCAGTAGTCATCCCTATGGGGTTGACAAGCGTAAGTGGCATAAGTGGTTTTGTATAAAATAGGTATTGCCCTAATGGAAACCCCTCAAGACCAAGTGGTCTCCACGTTACTGAGGAAAGGTAGACTGATGTTTATCTTGTTCACGAGACCTTGGCTTAATGATCTAGCTGTACAAAAGAGAACTGTCAGTAATCTGTATTAGTAACCATAATGAATGTTACAGTGTAATGTTGGAATATCAGACTATGGCAAATGTTTGGAACATAATGTCATACTGTTGGAATTCTACAGCTTAATTAAGGCCTGCATGACTGTGATCATTATAATAACCTGTTCATAGTGCTAGGATTGCATAAAATAAATTTTGCAATTCATTACATTAATAATGACTGAATATGCACATGTTTGCTAGAGAATAAGTTAATTTATAACCAAATTCAGACACTTCAATGTTTCAGCACAAATCAGTCTTAGGAACTTATGCACTCATTATAAGCTGCCATATATGAATGTCAGTTACTGTCAACACATATCAACCTCAGTCTTGCACACACTGTTAGAATATCTGAATTTGCAGCACATCTGATTTCTACTTTAGATTTATCATGGTTAGACAGACATTAAAAATACAAACAAAGGAATTGTTTTTTATCACTAATGAAAGTAATAAAGAAATTTGCTTTTCTAATTTTGAGGTGTAATAATACCAAAATGGAGTGATTTATAGGGTACACCATCTATCGTGAGTGCTGCAATCTCAGCACACATTTCAGTTCCCATTAATGAAAACCAACAGATTCCCTTAACTTCCAAATAAATTATGTTTACTGAAAATAAACATTTAAATAAAGAGCTGATAATGCAATTGAATGAATTATGAAACTACTCCTGTGAACTATGAATAATTTATAATTCTTTAAAAAGTTCAGTGAAGCTTGTAATAAATTATTATATTTTATTGTACTTATATTTACTGCAATGTGATTCTACCTTATCTTAATTGTTATCATTTTCACATTGATGTCACTGGTCCTAATCTGACAGCCAACACAATAGTGATTTGATTTTAAAAGTACAAGCAAGCAAGTAATAATTACATATTTATATAAACAGTTACATTACATAAATTCGTAGCTTCACATTGGATTTTCTATGAGAATTTCATCAATTGCTTAGAACTGATAGCACAAAAAACTGCTTTCACTGCAAGACTTTATTTCAATTAGAGGGCGCCAGATGAAATGTATCAGTTTATTTCATACATATGAGGGCGGTTCAGTAAGTACCCATCTTTCAAAATATATGGTGTTGCTAAGGAAAGTTGGTGTTATCATCATGTACTGTCATTTGCTGCACATTGTCAAAACAAATTTGCTGCTGACTCATACATTAGTTCGGATTTTACAGACATTTCAATAAGTTGTTTAATATGCTTTTGCTAAAATGGAAAAAGTGTAGTAACGTTCAGTGATTTGCTTTTTACTTTTAGATGGGAAATCTTGCGAAGATTTGATGCTGTTTATGGAGACCTTTCGCCTTCCATGACACCATGATACAATTAATTTAAACATGGTTAAACACCTGTTTTTGATGAGGAGTGCCCACGATGTCCTGCAAGTGTGGTTACTGGGGAAGTCATTGAAAAAATCCACGATATGATACTACGAAAGTTCTTGAAGTGGCAGTGGCCATAAGTGTATCGATAGGAATGGCAATTAATTCTTTGCATGACAAGTTAAAGATGAAAAAGCTGTCAGCCTGATGGGTGCCATGTTTGTTTACAGTGGACAACAAGCGGGTGTGGCTTTCAACTTCAAAGCTGCTTAAGCGAAATCTAAAGGACTTTCTGAATTGTGATGTCACTATTGATGAGATCTGGATTTATTATTACACTCTGGAAACCAAGCAAAATCAAAACAATGGGTTGCTTCTGGAGAATCTGCTCCAAAGAGGGCAAAGACAGCCAGAAAAGTGTTGGTGCAGATTTTTTGGGATGTGAAGGGTGTCATACTGATTGAGTTCTTGGAAAAAGGAAAAGCTGTGGGGAAGACAAGAAGAGATATGATTAGAAATGTAACAATAAGGGAAGAGTTGGGTATACACTCCGTTAAAGAAATATTGGAAAAAAGACAACTTAAATGGTATGGACATGTACTCCGCATGTCAGAAGAAAGAAAACCCAAACAATATTTAGAAGCAAGACCAGAAGGTAAAAGAATTAGGGGAAGGATAGAGGGAAAACCATGACAGAAATGAAGAGAATGATGATGGACCGAGAAAAATGGAGGAAATGGGTAGAAGAGGCTTGTACTCCACGCTTAACAGCACAAAGGAGTTAGAGAAAGAAGAAGAAGAAGAAGAAAAAGGAAAAATGATTACGAGTTGTTAGAGTTATTAGCCTAAATCAACAAGAAGTTGAAGCAGACACGGCCCCCAGATTTGCTCCCATTATCAATCAATTGCCACCTATATTTTGTATAACATATTTGTTCATTCTCTTTTATTACAGAAAATTGGAAAGTTGTGAATACATTAGGTCAGCAAGTTTGAATGTGCAAGTGAGTAAATAATATTGAAATGTCCATGCCTAAAATAATTTGCGAACACCTGCAGCTGCTTCTTAACACCCATATGGAAAAAAAGGAAGTTCTGTTTCACAATGATAAACCCCCAGCACATTCATCCGGAGTTGCTGCCGCCAAACGGCATGAACTGCTGCCATACCCCCCATATTCTCCTATTACCGAACTTGAAGTGCAGGAACAAAATTTAGATCAAATGAGGTCATTATGGAGATAGATGCTATTTTGTAGAGCTTGACAATTTTGCTTTTTGTTTTTGGAGGGGTTAAAAGAATGGTAGGAGAGCTGAGAGAAGTGTGAATTCCTATTCCTCAACTAAGTTGAGAAATAAATAATTTGTGTTTGAAAAACCTGGTGTCTTCATTCATAACACAGGTTCTTACTCAACCACCCTCATAGAATATATTTACAGTAATACTGGTTAAGAATAAAAGCTAGAAATATTAATTATCTGCAACAATATGTCACTTTAGGAATACGTTAATATTCGTTAATATCACGAAAAACTTATTGTTCACTGGGATACTTAAATAGATGAGATGGTTTACTGCATATCTTAACAGAATAGTTCAAGCTAAAAAACCTATGCTAATAAACATTTCAATAAAGCTAATGATTCAAAATGACTAGTGGAAAGTTCTGAATGGAATGATTAATAATTTTGTGAGCCTGAGTTTTTCAAAGTTACTTGAATTTACACTTTGAAGATCAGATTTGCACCCATTGTCAATTAATTGCCAACCTATATTTTGTATAACATATCTGTTCATTCTCTTTTATTACAGAAAACTGAACAGTTGTGAATACATTAGGTCAGCAAGTCTGAATGTGCAAGTGAGTAAATAATATTGAAATGTCCATGCCTAAAATAATTTGCAAACACCTGCAGCTGCTTCTTAACACCAAAGTTGCCAGTATAAACTTATGAGTTAAGCCTTATTTATTAACCCAACTCCACTTTAAAGAACTAACCGGGAGATGTACTATTATCACATGTGCACATTCAGTCGTTCAACATCAGACAGCATGCTTACACTCGTACAAACACACACATACACACTGTATTTGTAATAAATTAATTGTTTATTTACTTTTATTTGACCTGGTTTACACATAGCACATTTTTGTCTGAGTCAGTTTATCAAGAGCACATGTTTGAAAATCTCCCTGCTTGGTTGCCAACAAACACAAATTGCCAAATCTCAGCATTCATTAAAATTATACAATGAGTTGACTGAGGCATTCTGTACTTCACATACTTCAAATTTTCTTTCAACATGTTTCGCCTCCACTTGAAGGCATTATCAAAAAATTTTCAACTGACTAGAACTTTGATGTTCCAGCTGAACATGGTTCTCTGGAGACGAGACATCTGGCGACGATCCAATGAGACTATATAAAATATTTTCTTCCGATGGAATGTCAAAATTCATTAAATGTGGAAATTAATTGTTCTTTCATACTGGCTGTGTGTAGGCTATAGTGTGGAAACGTAGAGTCAGACTGAAAAATTCAATGCCAAAGCCGGGATTTGAATCACGAATCTTCTGGTCTCTGTCCAGCCGCTGTAACCATTGAGCTACTATGGCCAACATGCCAGTGTGAAAGAACAATTAATTTCCATTAATTGACCTAATAGCGGTTAACTATAAAGCCCGGGCCTTAAAGTACTTACAGCATAGTAAGTCGCCATTAAGGTAGTTGTCTCATGTGTTTATGAGAACTCCTAAGTGGTTTACCGGGAAAAATATGAGTCAGAGAATTTAATGTGATATCGGCACGTTGGCCATAGTAGCTCAATGGTTACAGCGGCTGGACGGAGACCAGAAGATCCGTAGTTCAAATCCTGGCTCTGGCATTGAATTTTTCAGTCTTGACTCTACGTTTTCATTAAATGTGTTTTGAACATTGTACCTCTGGAATCTTTTGAACCTTTAGGAACATCAAGGAAATAGAAACAGATAACTCCGCAGTAGTGCACATTTCTGGGATCATAACCACAACATAGAACATAAATTTAAATAGTTAAAATAGTTATAAAAGCGTTGTTAAAAGTGAAGTTCTTTTCATGTTGAAAGACTTAAAATTGAGTCACAACTTTTAAAACTAATGGTTTTATATACAACAATGATTTTTAATATCATTTCTTTACTTTTTAGTGCAATTTCTTGTTGGAGGGCATTCTTTTAACGTTATTTATCGTTTGTTTATTTACTTAGAGCGTAATGAAGCCATATTGAAGAATTCAGTGCAGCCAAACTATGCTTGTTTCTCCAATGAACACAATGCAGCCAACAGTCTTAGTTGTCTCGAAATTACACTATCTAGCAGACAAATTCAACATACACTATCTAGCAGACGAACTGAAAGTAGTACCTCACAATAGTCCCTAATTTTCATCAACTAGCTAACTAATTACACTAAACATTGTTACACTGCAGGGTAGACATGCCTAATGTCTTCAATTAATTCTTGAAATGGATCTGCTGACCGGTTTTTGCAGTCATTGTGCCACAAATGCTCAGAAATATGAGCATCCACACTGTCCTTATGAATACCACCCCTTGTTAGAGGATGGCGTAGTCCTCGCCAACATGACTATGTTCTTTGTGTGCACATTTGTCACTGGGTCGACAAAGAGCACTGAGTGATTTACTGCGAGGTGTGCAGCAAACCCTCCAGCCATCAACCCATAATATCCCTTCCAGGCATCGGTGTGAATGTTGCTGGTGAACTCTATGTGCTCTGCAATTAGACTGTAGAGCGTATTTGCATCCCTTCTGTTGTTGGGGGATATTGTCATAAGCACCTCATTCGTTTCCACTTCGATCATTCCCAAGATCCAGTTGCCCTATGTGATGCGCTCACGATGAAACTTGTGTCGTCCTATTTTGCATTCGTCGATTTGAAGGACGTGGCAGGGACCGCAGATGTCTGGGGTACTTTTGCAGAGGTTGGCTACACATGTTACACATCTCTCTCATGTTGGCTGCAATGCCAAAACCAGCTGGTTGTCTACTTGCGCATGCACATACGCGCACCTTTGGACTTAGAAAATATTCTCGCGTCGCACAAAAAAAAGTTTCTCCAAAAATCCAAGATTCTACTAAGATTACCCGTTGCAGTGACAAAGAGAAATGAAGTACATGTTCACTTTCAATTCACATTTCATTGTATGGTACAGCTGTCGACAACTTCTTGATAATGCCTTTCAAGTGGAGGCAAAATAAGTTGAAAGAAAATTGAGTTATGTGAAGTACAGAATGTCTCATTCAACTCACTGTATAATTTTTAATTTATTACCTGGCTTTCACTGTTACTACATTCAAAGTAAATAATTGGATCTTTTCCATCATAAACTTATGTAATGGGCATGTGGGCAAAATAATTTTTACTCATATTCTGAACATCTCACTCTTTTGGTTGTCCCATTAGAGTTATCCTATTATTTAGACAGTATTATTTTTGGCAACTAAGCAAAGCATCTACTGAAACTCCATTAGAATTCTGAAAAAAAAAAAAAAAATATCAATGGCAATCATCAGGTTCATCATCAATGGTTTTCTTTCATAAAAATGAAAAGAGAAACTTATATGTATCATAATGCTGAGTTTGCAATAAAGACAAAGTGGATGTTCAACACATTAAACAAAACAAAAGAGAGATTCACTGTCATGGTGATTCACTGGTGAGGAGCTCACCAATTAGAGAATTGCGACATTTATGGATAATTAGTTATAAAAGGCTAACTGTGCAACACTGGGTAAACCAGCTGTAACTAGAACACAAATAAAATGCAGCTGGAGGCATGGCTTACCACCACTGGAATCCTCTAGCATTCCCCCTCTATCGTCATTTTAGGTTGCCTCTCTTCCATTGCACGGTCTGCACTGGTTATCTGTTTAACTCACTTTCGCACTCACTGTTACATTCACTCTTTGCATTTTCTGTCGAATTACTGCTTTGTTGCTCAAGGTTTAAAGAAACTATGATTCTATTTGTTGATCGATTGTGAGGTCATGTCTGAGGTAATTATTTTCTGTTAACTTTGAAAATCAAAACAGAATTAAAATACACGCATTTTGTGTGGTTTGTATTCTGTTGCATGCAAGAAGGGAGGGGTGGGAGTCACGTGATGCTTGGATGGCGTAGAAGCGGAGAAGGCTCTCCTTGTGCATGTGCACACTGACCGCATTTTGTTTGCAGTCTACCTGTAGTTAGTTATATGCTGTAACAATGCAGTAATATCCAGGCATTTCTTAAGTGAAGTGAGTGATGATCGTTGCTTTGTATTGTGTGATTGTGCTAGGTTTCAATTAGCAATAGTTTTAAGCTGTATATTTTAAACTTTCCTGTTTTGTTTTATATTGCTCGCAGACAATATGAACAGCTAGTCAGAACTTAATGGGAGTAAGTGCCCCCTACCACTAACAAAAGCTGCTGGACATCCCTTGTCAGCTCCATGCTGCACTCCTTACACATGCCATGTATAGGCTGCTGTCAGGGGTAAACAATCCCTCCCATAAAATGCTGTGTTATACACTATTCTGGACTCATTTTCGGGTACTTTCAGCTATACTCCTCACACAGGCCCCACATAGAGCAGAGATAATCCCAATCAAACTCTCAAGCAAATACAGGTGTGCGCATAGTGATAGTTCCCTTGATGGCACAGTTTCCTGCAGAAGGGAAGTAAATCTATCAATACCTTATAATGTTTATTTGCACGTAAATGGGCAAAGAGGCAGTCCCCAAATAACATTTTCAGCACTCTGCTTCTATCTCATGTCAGCTATCTAGTGGTGCTGGGCTAATCCTCTGCCAACATGTGCACCTTGTGGAGGAATAAATGACTACAAAAATAATTCATTTGATTACAGAAAGCACCATTTACATGTTATAAGCAAAGGCATGACAGAAACTAATGCAGAAAAAATTGTATACAATATATACATATTGGATTACAAATCTTGTTTTCATTCTCAGGTCTGAAATGTTCAAACTTTACAAACCCAGCATTATTTCATAGACTATTACACTTGTAGGATTCTACACAATAAACAAATTATTTTATAAACAATATATGCCAGAGATATTGAGTCTTTTGAGCTCTTGATTACTACATCTACTCTCAAATGGCCTACAATAGCTTCCATTTCTTTAAAACAGTTTACTCAATGTAAAACTTTTTTGACAACTATGACATGGCTGATTTGTTTTCCTTTAGGAAAACACAGTGATGTTTATTAACATATTAAATTTAAAGATAAGTTTTATTCTACCTTCACTAATACGTTTGTTTGCATCAAAGGCCTGGACTTGCTGTTACACTTCCTCCTGTGCCTTCCAAATGGCACTTTCTGGCTGAAGGTGCTATTTATATATAGGACATCAACATTTAACAAACACTGTTTATTTTTATCTGTAAATCAGTTCTTCTAGCCAGGAGTTCAGATTAGTTTTGAAGAGCTTTCTAAGGCTCTTAGAAATGCATAAACAACAACTAGTTCTTCATAGATAGAGTCAACATGAAAAATTCAATGCCATGGCCGGGATTTGAACCACAGATCTGGTTTCCATCCAGTCGCTCTAACCATTTGAGCTACCATGGCCAACTTGCTGCCATGACATTAAATTCCCCATTTGACTCGTATATTTCTCTGGTAAACCACTAGGGGTTCTCACATTCGAGATACACCGTTTGTGGCAACTTACTATCGTAAGTACTTGAGTCCCAGGCTTCATCATTTAACTCTTATTATTTTAGTTAATTGATGGAAATTAATCATTTCTTCATGCTAGCCGTATATAGGCTAAGGTTTTTGATAGAGTTGTCATGAAAAATTCAATGCCAAGGGATATGAACAATGGATCTCCTGGTTAGAGCGACTGGACGGAAACCGAAGATCCACAGTTCAAATCCTGGCCGTGGCATTGAATTTTTCATGTTAACTCTATCAAAAACCTTAGCCTATATACGGCTAGTATGAAGAAATGATTAATTTCCATCAATTAACTAAATCTAGTTCATTAGTTGAATTTTGTTTATGCTATCTTCAGACATGTCATTTCTAAGTTTTTCCTACATACAATTGAAATGGAAAACTACTGTAAGTCCTTATTGTTCCTCTTCAAACGAAATGCATTGAATTTTATTCTGACACAGCTCATTTTGCTAACGCTCAAACATAAATATACTCTTAAAATTACTAGAGACCAGGTGAGAACATATTGCACTATAGATTACAGTAATGTAACCTGATTCAAGTTCTCTCGAATGACGGTGTCCATGACTACTTGGAAGACAACTTGAATATTGGAAGTGTCGGTGGCAGTGGTGAAATGTGGGTAGATTACTTTTGCAGAGTTGTGGTTTCTCAACGCAAACTTGTGCTGAATGAACAAAGCACCACGATCTACATCATAATCTGGCCCTGAAACACAATATGCATCCATCAAATTCATTACTCTCATTGTCTTTCTGACACATTCATTAGAGGTAGGACAAAAATAATGCAACTGTTATTTTAGAATAGTTGATTATGCGGCTATTAAAATAATCATAGGTCCAAAAATCAATTAATAATAACTTTATCAAAAATAAATACTTTTGAGTACGTAGAAAATGAAGCTAGCTACAGTGAAGCAATAAATATTACACAAATATTTGTTATGAAGGCTTCACTTATTTTAAGAAATTGGTGTTAATACTTCTTTCTAATGGAGATCAATTTCACTAACAAATCGTTTGTATCTTCAGTCCACAAACAAACTCCGTTGTCAAGGATTCCGGGTACCATGATATGTTTTTTCAGTATTACCAAAATCTGATAAAAAAACATCATGGTAACCGGAATCCTTGAAAACGGAATTTGTTTGTGGACTGAAGATACAAACAGTTTGTTTGTGAAATCGATCTCCATTAGAAAGACGTATTAACGTCAATTTCTTAAGATACAAGGGTAATTTAAATATAAATGGTAATTTTTGCATATCACAGAGTAAGCAGTTCTGAGTATGATGGTGCAGTTAAGATTAAAATACCTAAGAATATTAATTTTTCGTTAAATTCATATGAAAATTTAATAAATCCTTATTTCATCCTGTTTGATGTAAAAGTAATAGATTTTTTTTGTTGAACAAATTTAAGATATATATTTGGATGGGTCGAAGGCCAGTCTGTCAGGAAGAGGGAACTAGCTTGGTTAGCTACACTGCCAGGTTCTGAAGTAGATGCTTTCTAACAATGGTATGAGCATTACCATTGCTGACACCCACTTCTAATGTGATTTGTTGAACAGTGAAGCGGTGATTGTCTTCAATAAACTCTCGAACAGCAAGAATGTTGTCACTTGTGAGACTTGACCTCGGGTATTGAGCATGACTTTCATTTTCCACAAATCCTCGGCTGCCCTTAAAAGTGTGGCCCAAGTAAACACTCAATTCTGGGGCAATGTAGTGTCCCCAAACTGTGCCCTTAAACGAGATGAAATTTCCAAAGGTTTAACCCCTTCATTGGTTACAAAATTCATTAAAATGCTTGCGCAGCAGATGAAGCAACTTCCTGCTCACTCATGGCTGTAGTGATGCCAGAACCTAGCGGAGTAGCTAATCAAGCTACACCCCCCTTCCTAACACACCCCCTTCCCCCCCTCTGCCATCAAACTCAGAACTGCTTACTCCTTGATATGCAACAATTACTGTTTATATTTGAATCACCCTTGTAAAACTTCTTTCAAATTTCAAGAGAAGGCAATGCCTTCTAGAAATCTTCTAGTCAATTCAAACTGCAGTATCCTGCTACTTTCTTGATTCTAAAGTTGCATCCAACCCTCAGATTGTGCCTCACATTAATTCTTTTCCTGTTAACATATTATTTGGTTTTCAGAAATGAAAATGATTCCAATTTATGGTTATTACAGCACAAATATGCTTAAAGGAAGTTGAAATATGAGCTGAATCTTTCCTGGTGATGTATATGTTCTAGACGTTATCGGGCTATGAGCCAGGTAAGAAGATGCTGTGACATCAACGTTTCAGGAGCGTGCATTTCTCCCATCTTCCAGCAATACCATAGGGCTGCAGCAGGATTTCTTTGTTGTAGTACACATGCGATGTTGAATATAATATGATGATGCTCCACGTTGGGGCGACATATGTAGCAGGATTCTTCCGTTGTTGTGGTTTTCGATGCCCCAAATTGCAGCAACATATATAACAAGATTTGTGCTGGTATCTCATTTCCTGTTGTTCTTACTTTGTTGATCTAACCTTTGTCCAAAATATTATGACTTGATGAAGATGATGTTCCCCAAAGTTATCAGGAAAATCCTTAATTATGCCTCGGCTAGCTTTTAATATTCTTCTGTTATATTTTTACTTACAAGCAATGAAAACTCTAAGTTACACGTGTGGTAACGAGTGAAGAAATCATTAAGATTTTTTAATTTGAATTTCTATAAGAAATCAATCTTTTAAAAATCCTTTTATGGAAGTGTTGAAAACAGTGTTGTTGTATAAATTAAGTTAATTAGGAGTCGATTAATAACACAAAACAACACTCACTTTTAAATTTTCCCGGAACCGGTTTCTGAGGTCTTCCCTCTATCTTCAGCCGGACATTCAAAAAAGTCTTCAAAAAACAAAACATTCAACTAGCTCCAGTGAACCATTACTCCTTAAAAAACCTAATTTGCTCAAACATCAAAGATGCCATTCCATCTAACAAAAAATCTGGTATATATCAAATTGAATGCTGTGACTGTAGTCAAATTTATATTGGAAAAACGAAAAGAAATTTAGAAACAAGAGCAAAGGAACACTTTAGGAACATAAAATACAAACAATTAGAAAAATCAGCAGTTGCCACGCATTTTTGGGAAAAAAAACCACAACATAAATCCAGAACCAAAATTACTAAAACATACAACAGGAAAAGAAGAACTGTCCACATGGGAACAAATCTTTATTTCAAAAAATAGGAACAAAGTATTCAATTTCGACATCCCCCAGAAAGATTTGTTCAGCAAGTTCCTCGAACCGCCACCAGAGGAGACCGAAGACAAAATATTGCCAGCTACACCAATGAGAACTAGTCGATGTCCGGCTGAAGATAGAGGGAAGACCTCAGAAACCGGTTCCGGGAAAATTTAAAAGTGAGTGTTGTTTTGTGTTATTAATCGACTCCTAATTAACTTAATCAATCTTTTGTTTATTTAACTTCAAATCCATTACAATTCTTATCACAAAACTTTATACTGTGATCGGAATCAAGCTAATACTTCAAATTGAACACTTAAATATTTTCGAGCAATTTAAAAAGCGTCCGATCTCTTCGGTGTTCCAGAAAGAAAGACACATTTTTTTTTTCCCGCTTCTACACCAAGATTATTTAATCCTTCATTACTATCACTACCCATATATTACTTTTATATGATTGGCTGATTTACTACTACATCACTACATTATGTAATACAATTATTACTACGGCCAATCATAAAATTACATATATTTTTACACAATTTTGTTTGCTTTTCTTTTATAAATTTATAAATTTTTCAAATAGTTTTTAAATATAAATCAAAACAACTGTTACAGGGCTAGCTTCAGTCTCACCACTATTGTGGCAAAATGCAGTGGCTACTGGAAGTGCAGGGTCAAGGAGGCGTTGGCTATCTCGGCAGAGAGATTCACTCTTAGCCGAGATGCCGGACTACAGTTTAGTGCTGCATGAAATCCTGCACTAAAACTCGAAAAAGAAAGACTTAGGAAACACAAATTTGGCTTACTGAACAGCAACTAGAGCAGAAGTGACTTCTGAGAGGTCTGCCACATTATATCTACACCATCGCGAGCCTGCTTGCTGATTGGTCTGTGTCACTTACCTCGGCGACCGGTATATATGTGGTTCATCCCATTTAAAAATGGGAGATGCACACTCCCAAAATGTCGATATCACATCTTCTTACCTGGCTTGAAGCCCAAGAATGTCTAGAACTTAAAGCAAGTTGTTTCTCAAAACAAGGCCAACCACCACCATGTGGAGTAATACAGGCAACAGAAAAGGAGTTGAGGATGAAAGTAATAGCTCCTGAAATGTATGCACACACTATTTTGTGTTTTTTTTTTTTTCTTTTTCTTTTTAGGAGTGTGGTTGTAGACCTTAAAATGTGTATTGTATTTCCAGTATAATTTTCATATCAAATTTCTGGGTGGAATACAATACATTTTGCCTATGATAAGTAGGCAGTAGAAAGAGAAACTATCAATTTCATTATTCTAAAATTCAAAGACTATTATTTAATATAGATGTATTTCAATTAATTATAATAATTTACGTTTGTACTTGATGTATTCTTTTATGGCTCTTAATACAATCTTACCTTTATAATCTGGGAAATACATTCGCAAATGCCTCCCAGAATACAATATTTTCTCTCGAAACAAGTCAAATTTATTGAGAAAAAGTACAAATGAAGCCTCTCTGAAAAACCTGTTGTTGACTATCTGTGAGAACAAATTTAAACTTTCATCCAGACGATTTACTGCAGGATCCTCCTGAAACATTAATTAATATTCGTTAAATAAGTAAAAATTGAAGCTTGTAACAATGAAGCAAGAACACAAATATTATAATTTATTTGTTCGTGACAACCTTTCCTTACTGTTTTAAATATTTTAATACTTTTCTGTTGTAAGTAGAAACTGATGGTCATATGATAACAAATTCAGATAATAAATTAAAAGGATAAATTAACATGGTCCAAGAGCATTTGGTGCCCGCCTCGATAGCATAGATGGTTGTGTGTCTGCCTCATGTTCAAGAGGTCCCAAGTTCTAATCTCGGTCAGGGTGAGTTACCTGGATAAGGTTTGTCTAGGGTTTTCCCTTATCGTGAAAAACGAATGTCGGGCAACTCTAAGCTCCATGGACCCTGGACTCATTAGAGCATCATTTCACCCTTTTCATTCATCATCCTATATGACTAAATGTTGGAGGACGTATATTACAAAAAAGTATTTGGCAAAGTGTCAAATAAATAAATTTTAGTCACTGGTTAAAACTTATTTCACTTGTCCTAAGGACAAGTTTTTACAAGTGACTAAAATTTATTCAATTTAATACTGACAGTTCTTTTATTTTATGTGCATAAAGTTATGCGTTGGAGCATATATTATGGAGCAATATATTATTGGAGCATTTAGTAACAGTAACGTCAAAGTTAATTGGAAAAAGCTATTTGTAGTCGGTTTATTGACGCTTCGTCACTTACATTTTTATACGACGTATGTCCAGAAAGTAAGTTCTGTTTGGTAATAAAATTAAATTGTGTACAGCTACAGAAAAATTATTTATTGCACAAAATTCTACAACTCTTAAACTACTTTTCCACATAACTGCCAAAATTTTGTAGGCATTAGTCATAGCGAGGCACAAGTTTTTGTATACCTTCTTCATAGAAGTTTGCCGCCTGTGACTTCAACCAGTTGGAAACATTTTCTTTGAGCTCTTCGTCACTGTTGAAGTGTATACCGCCGCCAAGGAAAGATTTGAGATGCAAAAACAGATGAAAGTCGCTAGGAGCGAGGTCAGGGCTCTATGGGGAGGGGGGGGGGGATGGTGGTCAAACACATCCCAGCCAAATCCCTGTAGGATGTTTTTCGTCTCATTTGCAGTGTGTGGTTGTGCGTTGTTGTGAAGAAACACAACACCTTTTGACATTGCAAATTTGCCGATAAATTTCAATTGGTTTCACTTTCCTAGCATTAACAAATCACAGATCTGATTTTACAAGCGGCGGGATTTTCAATCAACACCGACAATGTAAATGAGCACAACAAAGCATACGTGGCTGACAATGATCTCACAATGGCGCACGTTTCTTCTCCTTGATACAGAGCGTCTACTGCACATGTGGACGCCCCTTGTATTATCGAGGGAATAGTTTTGGAAGCTGTCACCTCCATTATCAACCTCTCTCCAACTAGCATCTGTTGTTGTCTGCTCTCTTCCCTCTGACAGTGGAACTATGAACTTCTTTGTCAAACTATCTACTGGTGGGATTTCAAGGTTCATTACGTGGTCCTTATTTTTCCATATGAATATGTTCTCCCATGTCAGTTTATTTTGGTTTATCACTCCTTTTAATAATTATGGATTTGGATCAATGTCATGATTTTCGTTCCAAAAATGAAATGCTATTGCTGACTTGCTTGTTAGCATAATGTGACTTTGTGGGTTCGAAGGATTAAAAATCAAGTTTGCAGAAATTCCAAAATGCTCTTTATTTCAATAGTAACACACTTGGTACACTTGCGGATCACAGCAGAATTACATAACACACACAATTACAATCCACCAGTTCGCCTGTCGCAGGTCCACACTGCACTCACTACTTGCCGTAAACTCTCTCTCTCTGCATGCACACACTCCTATTTATACGTGAGCCAGCTGTTCTGGAAGCTTCTCCACACAGGGTGAAGTCACACAAGAGCCTCACAGTCTTTCCAGGCGGGCGGAGAAAGGGAAAGAAAAAAGGGTCCAGCCACCACCATGGCTTCACCTCTCCCCAACCTGTCACTCCTCTGCAGGTGCTAGCTCATTGGTGTAGGCGTGGCTTTAATGCTATTTGTCTTTTCTGCCAGCTGGTTTTATCGTACCTTCTGACGATCGGGTGACAGTAATGTTAAAACACCTGCATTTCATAAAAGTTCTCACAGCAAACCGATAGCTAATATGTTATTAACCAGAAATACAACTGCAGCAACAACTTTGGCAGTGACCAAACTATGGAGCTTTCGAATAATCACCAATACAACTTTGTCTATGCATTCCAGTGCTTTCTATTTCAGAAGCAGGCAACATGTTATGTAACAAGCAAACTTCCCATAATTTTACTTTCTGACAGTGTCTCACTCCTTTAGCACATAGACATTCGTAAGTGCTTAAACAAGGAGCTGCCTCAACGCTGGATTGGACATGCTAGGGTTGAGGATAAATCTTTCACAAAATTCTCGGCCAATGACCAAGCCATTACGTTGTTTAATTTTTAGAAGCTTTGTAACAGTGAATGCAAATTCTGTACTTAGATATTATAAGTCGGAAAGCCTACTCACATTGAAATCGCTCTAGGTGAGCCCTCCCTAGCTCCACCTCATATGCCTTCTAATAGTGTACGCCTTATAACTGGTTTTAGCATTCCCTCATATACCCTCCAGGTGTCAGTAAATGTTATAAGCATCTCAAAGTAAATTCTTCTTTAAACAAAGGCTCTCAAAGCAGCTGGTGGTAAAACACAAAGGTTACATATTACAGCAGTTCCAGTGGCAATAGCTGGGTCATGTATTCTCTTCCTTTCTCTTTGTCCCGGCCCCTGCTTTGAGACAATATCTTCTTCTAGCAATCAGAAGGAAGAAGAAACTAACACTGACAGTCAACCTACAGTTAATGATGGAAGCAACAGCTTCTGAAACATTACCTCTTAAATTACAAAGTGAAGTTAACATAGAGTCAACATGAAAAATTCAATGCCATGGCCGGGATTTGAACTACGGATCTCCTGGTTTCCGTCCAGTCGCTCTAACCCATTGAGCTACCATGACCAACGTGCCGTCCTTTGATAGATAGTCAACATGAAAAATTCAATGCCATGGCCGGGATTTGAACCATGGATCTCCTGGTAGCTCAATGGGTTAGAGTGACTGGACGGAAACCAAGAGATCTGTTGGGGGGGCTTGACACATTGGTCCACAGAGCATTGGCCATCTCGGACCTTCAGCACTTATCTCAGGAACTGCAACATCTGCGACAAACTTTTCGTCAGAACGGCTACTCTGAACCCGATGTCAAGAGGGCCCTCGCAAAAGCCAAAAGAGCCGGAACACACATTTGTAGCTCCACTGAAATGCCGACTGCTATAGCCTGCATCCCATATACCGGCAATCTGTCTGGAAAAATCAGCAGAATACTGGCAAGACACAACATAAAAACTATTCACAAACCGCCTGCTAAAATCAGACACTTTATGAGACCGGTCAAAGACCAATTACAACTAAACGTTCCAGGGGTGTACCGCATTCCATGTGAATGTGGAGTGCCGTACATCGGAGAAACCGGCAGGACCATAGCTACCAGTGTCAAAGAACACGATAGAAGCATCAGACTGTTGCAACCTGAAAAGTCTGGGCTGGCGGAACATTGCTTCCAGCAAGACCATAGGGCTAACTTCGGTCTCACCACTATTTTGGCAAAATGCAGTGGCTACTGGGAGCGCAGAGTTAAGGAGGCATTGGCTATCTCGGCAGAGAGAGTCACTCTTAACCGAGATGCTGGGCTACAATTTAGTGCAGCATGGAATCCTGCATTAAAACTCGAAAAAGAGAGACTCAGGAAACACAGATCTGGCTTACTGAGCAGCGACCAGAGCAGCAGTGTTTTCTGAGAGGTTGTTATATTCACCAACGCGAGCCCGCTCGCTGAGTATATATATGGGTCACCCCAGCCCTAAGTCATTCAACATCCTGAAGATGGGAGAGATGTACGCTGCCGAAACGTCGATGTCTCAACATCTGCTTACCTGGCTCGAGCCCAAGAACGTCTAGAACATATACGCCGCCAGGAAAGATTCAGCTCATATTTCAATGTATATCTGCCAGCCATAGCATAAAACCTAGAACTTAAGATTCTGCCACAGTAACAAAGAATATGATGTGGAGGTATGGGACGAATTGATTATGGTGGACATCTGCCACATAACATATGGTTTTCATATTGATCTACTAAGAAATCCAAATATTCAACAATAAACCACTTGGCTTCCTCTTTGACATAAAGCACATTTGAAAGCATATCATTTGTAGATTTTACATAATAAATTAAGAAAACTATTGCTGTACAGTTACAACATGCTGCCGCCACCGCAACAAATATTTACTTGAAACAGCTATGAGTAAAATAATTGTTAAAAGTGAAGCTATTTCATATTAAAAGACTTATTGAGTCGAGTGACTCAATAAGTCTTTTAAATCATTTACTTGTTCAACTCTGTTAAACTTGACTGCTTTATAATTTAACATTATTGTATTATAATATATTAATAGCTTACCACTAATGTCATGTCATAACCACTGAGAGAAACAACAAACATGACAGCACGCACATCATCAAAGCAGTAAATCCACTTTCTTCTCTGGGATCTTTGACCTCCAACATCAAACATACTGCACCAGAAACAAATCAACTTGTCATAAATGGTTTTGGACTTTCAAATAAAATAATCAAGCACTTGTAATGTACTTACCTAATTATTACATCGTTTATTTTAAAATGAGTTTCTATGATTCCATTTGTTCGAACTCTTGCTCTCAAAACATCAGTTGGTGTAGGAACATATTTCTCATCACATATGCGCTCCATATTTTCAAATAAACTGAAAAACAAAGTAAAACTTTTATATTAGATGCTAGCTACCAAAATGAGTAGATTCTGCAAAAGTACAGGGTGTCTCATAGAAAATGTCCTTTTACACATAGGTATAATGTAGAAGGTGAAACACATGACTTTTAAGATAATTTTGAGTTGAACCAGTCTTCCAACTCCATATATTGCTAGTGTTTACCTTGAATACGTTTCATTAGGACCATCTTAACATCCTCAGCTAATGTTATGGAGCATGGAATACTAGTTCAACTCAAGATAATATTTTGTGCTTTATTGTACCACAGTCCATAACTATTAAGAAATGAATTTTTATTAAAATTATACCGTCACGAGCATTGTTGCGACGGCGTGGTCAGTGCGCTCAGACAGATGTCTGGAAGGTTCATCTTTCATATGATGCCATCTTGATTGTTAGAGAACATGCCACAAATTTCTAGAACAATAAGTGGAGGTATAAAAGAAGCCGTGGCTATTATTTGAAGCAAAAGGTTAGAAACAGTGATGTATTGTTTGATTACCGACACATTACATTCAAAAGCCATGGCTAGTTTATCAGGGGACAATTGTAATTGGACTCGATAATTGTGTGTGTGCAGCTGTGATTTGAAAGTGAACTCTTTTGTTTGTGGTCGAGTGGCAGATGACCTTGAAGGTTGTATTTGTTTATGTTGTGTAATTCGGCTGCTCAGGGCTGTACAAAAAGTGTCTTTCTACGGAAATAAAAGGCATTTTGAATTTCTGCAAACTGGACTTTTAATTTTATAAACCCACAAAGTCACAATACTATGACTCGACTGAGACACACTGTTCTCAACATACCACAAATTTTATTTTAACATGTTTTGCCTCCACGTGAAGGCACTATCAAGAAATTGTTGACTGACTAGAACTTTGGTATTCACTGAAAATCTTTTAAAATATTCTGGTTGATTTCAAAAGATTTTCAGTGAATTTAACATCATCCTGCCACCAATAAACAAATTCAATATCATAAACCTCATCAAAAACCAAAAATAGACCAAATTCCTCTGGTAAAGAAGTCTGGCATTTATAGAATTAATTGCTCAGACTGCAATAAGCTATGCATTATTAAATTTTAGATGAGTCGTATTTTTTACACATCTGCTTCACTTTCGTACCTATTTTGAGGACATGTTTCGCAAATCATCGTTTGCATCTACGGCTCTTATGCGACTGAAGCTAGATTCAGCGGTGTGGGTAATTCTGGGGTTGTTGCTGCCATCTGTTGATTTAGTGATGAACTTAAATGTGGGATTCTCTTCTGGCGGGATTTCAAAGTTCATTAGTTGGTTTTTATGTTTTTCTATGTATATCCTCTCCCATATGACGAGTTCACTATGTAATTACTAAAATACGTACAAAAACATAGTGAACTCGTCATATGGGAGAGGATATACATAGAAAAACATAAAAACCAACTAATGAACTTTGAAATCCCGCCAGAAGAGAATCCCACATTTAAGTTCATCACTAAATCAACAGATGGCAGCAACAACCCCAGAATTACCCATACCGCTGGATCTAGCTTCAGTCGCATAAGAGCCGTAGATGCAAACGATGATTTGCAAAACATGTCCTCAAAATAGGTACGAAAGTGAAGCAGATGTGTAAAAAATACGACTCATCTAAAATTTAATAATTTTTCGCTTCACTGTGGTGTTCCAATACAGTTAAATCTCGATATAAGCTATGCATTGTTAAGACAAAAAGTAACATTGGAACCAGATTAAAAGAACACTTTAGGAACATCAAGCAAAAACACAGAAATAAAGACAGCACTTTTTACAGATGACATGATCATGTGGACATCTTCCCCACAAATAGAAAAATCCAGAACTTCAATGGAAAAGGCTCTGATACTATTGGAAAAGTGGACTGACAACAATTTGATGAAAGTAAATACTGATAAAACAACATTCCAAATATTTAACTTAAAAAAGAAAATCCCTAAACTAAATCTGCAGTTCAAGAAAACAAACCTGAAACAAAATATTTAGGAACAATTTTTGATTCAAAATTATCTTGGAGACATCATATTGAAGCAGTAGTTAACAAATCAACAAAAAAATTTTCAATTTTGAAAAGATTAGCTGGAGTAAAGTGGGGCACTAATCAGGAGACACTGAACACCACATACAAAACGTTCATCAAGCCAATACTTCTTTATAATGCAGATGTAATAATTACAGCAAACAGTTCTAACATAAATCACCTAGAAGTATGCCAAAAGCAGGCCCTGCGACTAATAAACGGTGCAGCAAAATCAACTCCAATCACGGCAATGCAAGCCTTAACTCCGAACTATCCAATACATCTAACTTTAGAGAAGCAGGCACTAATACAACATGAAAAAATGTTGCAGTTAAAAACAACAAAATGGGAGAAAACATTACTACAACTAATCAAGATGAAAACACAAACAAGTTTCCTACACAAAGTTACGGAATTAAAAACAGATCTGAATCTTCCTAATTCTAAAGAAAACATTTTAATCAAAGAAAACCCACTAACTTTTGAACCAATTAATATTCAATTAGATTTAGAACAAATAGTTACAAAATCTGAAACTTCCATACCTGTACTAAAAGTACTAGCATTAGAAACTGTGAACAATAGATACCCACCTGAAGAATGGTTACATATCTACACAGATGGATCTAACTTGGACAACAACCCAGAAGCAGGAATTAAGTGTGCACTGTTCCCATTCTATCAACCAGCAGGATACCACACAACAAATTTTGATGCAGAAGTAACGGCTATTCATATTTCACACCAACACCTTCAATACAGAATAGATAAATTCAAAAATGCTGTCATACTTTCTGATTCTAAAGCAGCATTACGTGCAATAAGTTCATATAAAATGAGGTCAAGCCAAATTAAAGAATGTCAGAAAATGATTCAACAACTTCAAAAACTACAGAAAAGAATTATATTACAGTGGATACCTGCTCATTGTGGAATTGCTGGAAATGAATCAACTGATTTTCTTGCCAAAAAAGGTGCAAATTTGATTCAGAACATAAGTAAAAACTTACCCTTTACATCCATAAAAAGATTAATCAAAAGCAAATATAAAAACTAACAAAACCAATCAATATCTAACAAAGTCAAAGATAAAAAATGGAGCATTTTAATTAAAAATCCAGAAATTATTCCAGAAATTCCACGTAAAACTGCAGTAGCAAATTTTAGATTAGTTACGGAACATGATTATTTGGCCAAACACTTACACAGAATAGGAATTTATACAAGTCCAAATTGTCCTCTGTGCAACAAAGAAGAGGAAATGACTGAAGAACATCTTTTAACCTGTGAAGCCCTACCTGCCGGACCCACTGCACAGAAATATTGGAGAGCAAGAGAGCTAATGGCTTCATTGCCAAAGCCTAGCATTTGACAACAAAGAAGAGGAAATGACTGAAGAACATCTTTTAACCTGTGAAGCCCTACCTGCTGGACCCACTACACAGAAATATTGGAGAGCAAGAGAGCTAATGGCTTCATTGCCAAAGCTTAGCATTTGACAACAAAGAAGAGGAAATGACTGAAGAACATCTTTTAACCTGTGAAGTCCTACCTGCCGGACCCACTACACAGAAATATTGGAGAGCAAGAGAGCTAATGTCTTCACTGCCAAAGCCTAGCATTTGAAAACAACAACAACAACAACAACAACAAAATCAGTTCACAAAGTACTGATCAGTTTATTTGAATCAAAAATTAAACATCTGAAAAAACATTTATATAAAGAAGTTCGAAACACATTTAATGAATTTTGACATTCCATCAGAAGAAAATATTTGACTATGATTTACCATGATCACCTGGAACACCAAAGCTGTATAGTCGACAATTTCTTGATAATACCTTCAAGTGGAAGCGAAAGATGTTGAAAGAAAATTGATGGTACATAAAGTAAAGAGTGTCTCTATTGACTAACAGTATAATTTTAATTAACAGCAACAATGTTTGCAACAGTTAAACATATGAGGATGCATACATGTCTGTAAAATACATCCTATTGTAAGTTGTAGGTTTAGTGAAGTAAATTAAGCCTTGAAATTAAATCAATAATGCTTAAAAAATAATAGTTTGACATATATCAGCATGCGTGATTGGAGGAATTTAGTAACAGTGACATCAAAATTAATTAAAAATATTTGTAGTCGGTTTATGGACACTTCATCACTAATGTTGTTATATTATCGAGGCACCTCCGTGTGACCCTCTCCTGGACACTGCAGTGTCTTCAAGTGGTGCTTCAAAGAGCACTGCAGTTGCGGCAGTGTGCAGGTCGTCCCCTCGGACCTTGAAAATCCAGGAAAGGGTCACATGGAGGGGCCTTGATAATATAAAAATGTAAGTGATGAAGTGTTAGTAAACCGATTAAATAGCTTTTTCAATATATCAGCATGTTTTCATATCTAACTTTCCTTTGCCGGTATACTTTTATAGTCTGTGAGGTTTATCTTGGCGTATTCTCTACTATCCTTGTCTAACACAGAATGCTGTCCTTGTCTAGCACACGTGGGCGGGTCAGCAACCACTGCTTTGTCGTGATTCGTGGAAAGTAGACGCTGGCAACCCCCACTCCGCTGTGTGTTGATTAAAGGTTGTCAGTGGCGTATGAGCGATAGAACTGTGCATTTATTGTTTTGTGGATTTACACGACACACAAAATTTTTTCATTGTTGCAACATATGGATATAATGTTGAATTATTTTCTTGTAGTTATAGTTGTGTTTGTGTTGTTTCAAGTTGAATCTCGAGGGAAAGTTCTAAAATCAGATTCTGGGGAAATTGTAGTCAAAGTTCACGGTTTCTTCAGTGGTGAATGTGAAGCTTTTAATTGTGGAAAGCCGACTATTTCAGTGACGATCATCGTTGAGAGAACTGCTGCTGCTACAGGTATTTCTTCTAGTTCTGTCCAACGAATTTTAAAAGAAGACAAAAATGCAGAAGCTAGCGGCGGTAGACTGCAAACACCAGGCAAGAAGTGCCCTAATAGAAGACTGCGAAAAACAGAAATTGATTCACTAACAGCTGCTGCTATTAAGCGAACAATCTATTCGCTGTATCGTAGGGACTTTATACCTAGTTTGCCGGACATATATGAGGCTGTAAGAGCTAAAAACTTAGTTAAAGGAAGCGTGTGACCCTTAAACAAATTCTTAAAAGGCTTAATTTCAGTTACGGTAAAAATTCACAGGGAATACACTTTTTAATGGAACGAATGGATATTGTTTCTAAAAGATTTAAATTTTTAAGACGAATGTAAGAACTGAGATCAACAGGTAGGCCTATAGTGTACTTTGACGAAACTTGGTTAAATATAAACCATACGAGAAATACGGTGTGGAAGTGTATTGCTGATGAAAATGTAACTGATTTCCCTCTTAAAACACCAATCGGCAAAGGGCAGCCAATTATATATGAACATGCTGGATATTCACCAGGATTTATTCCTAATGCTTTGCTAACTTTTAAGTCAAATTCAACCAAAGACTACCATGAAGAAATGGATAATAATGTTGTCAAGGATTGGTTTGTTATTACATTGCTACCTAACATCCCGTCTAGTGATGTCATCATTATGGACAATGCCCCATATCATTCCATAGAAATTAATAAAGCACCCACTTCATCTTCACTCAAATCCCATATGCAGGAATGGCTTCGTTATAGGAATATTGAGCTTGATCCACAAGCGACAAATCCAGTGCTATACGAATTAGTTAAACTGAAAAGGATAATTTCAAAGTGTATGAAATAGTCTCGCAGAGGTACACGGTCATACCGTAGTAAGATTGCCACCTTATCACTGCAACTTTAATGCTATAGAACTTATTTGGGCACAAGTGAAGAATGATGATGCCAAACATAACATTTCATTTAAAAGTGTCGATGTAAGAGCCTTGTTTCATAATGCGATTAGAAAAGTGACCCCAGAGAGCTGGAAAAGCACGTGTGAGCATGTACAAAACACTGAATAGTTTTACCGGGGAAAAGACGGTCTGATAGATGAAATTACAGACAGATTAGTTATAAATTTAAAATACTTGGAATCGGAAGAAGAAAACGAAGATTTGTTTGAAATTTCTGACTGTGTGGCGGGGGATGAGCAACAATCGGACGGAGTGGAGAAGGGGCGCTCCGCCACTGATGCACGCTTGGCTGGGGTGTCTGCTTTGCCCGCTACGTCATAGAGTGAGCGGTCAGTATTCCTTTCTCTTTCTAAAAGGCACACGACTAGTTAAACCTCACAGACTATAATAACTGAACAACCCTCTACTGCCGTCTCAGTAGCGTGGTGGTAGCATGTCTGCCTCACATTCAAGAGGTCCCGAGTTCGAATCTCGGTCAGGGTGGGTTACCTGGATAAGGTTTTTCCCAGGGTTTTCCCTTATCCTGAAAGATGAATGTCGGGTAACTCTAAGTTCCATGGAGCCTGGGTTCATTTGAGCATCATTTCACCCATTCTATTCATTGTCCAATATGACTTAACGTTGGAGGACGTAAATTACAACAACAAAAAAACCTCTACTGTGTATGTCAGTGACAGTAAATGGAGTAAGCAATGTCATACACATTCCACAGCAAATAAATTGAGCAAAATACTTACTAAAGGGCGGAATCGTTCAGTTCATATTCATAGCCTCGAGCCACAGCCAAACGAACACCTCGATCTTGCCAAAGGGCTTGCAGTGCCACTGCTACATTTGGTAACACATTGAAACTTTTGTCAAAACAACTGCTGCTTAGAAGTACTGTCTGAGCATGGGCCTAAAAAACAAAATAATTATATCACTACAAAAAAATACAATAACAATTTCTCATATTTCAATAGGGCATACAGTATTGTTGTTGGTCAGGATCAAACCTGCTACCTTGGATATAACATTAACTAGAGAAACATAAATATTGTGACATTCTGTCTGAAGGGAACCCATGTTAAACATGAAGCACAACTAAAAATTATATTACAAACATCTAAACTACAGATATACAAGGAAATTGTTGTTGTTGACTACTGGCACTGGGGATTAGTTGATTTGCATCATTTTCCCCCTAGCTTCCCAATATAAAGCCCGTAGGTTTCCACTTTTGAGACCATTACAATGCCATGGCCGGGACTTGAACCACAGATCTCCTGGTTTCCGTCCAGTCGCTCTTAGCCTTTGAGTCACCATGGCTAACGGCATGGAGCCAACATGGAAACCAGGAGATCCGTGGTTCAAGTCCTGGCTATGACATTCAATTTTTCATGTTGACTCTATCCATAAAAAATCTTAGCCTAAGTACGGCTAGTGTGTATTAATTTCCATTAATTAACTAAAACCATTACATTTGTCCAAAACGTGTTTGTTCATGATGACATCCTCTTTACAGATAGTACACTTGGGTGTAGGTATGCAGTGAATTTTATAAAGGTGTTCTGCAAGACAATCATGGCCAGTTTCCATTCTAAATAGGGCCACTGCAGTTTTTCTTGGTAGTTTTTGTATGTCAGTTTTGTCTCCAATGTTCTTATAATCCTTGTCTTTTAGTTTATCTTCTTCATCAAGTCTCTGCTGTCTTTTAAAATGTAGCTTAATGTTGTTTAATTGTTTATTAATTTCAGTTTTTCTTACAGGTTTTATATTTTGAATTGCACCTTTTTTTGTTAGTTGGTCAGCATGCTCATTACTAAAAGTCCAACATTGGCTGGAATCCATTGCAGGGTGACATGATTTCTTGATTCGACAGCTTTAATTAAACATATTTCTTTGGTGTTTCTTGTTTTGTTTTTATAATTTACAATCCCATCTATGGCTGATTTTGAATCTGTTAAGATAACTATGTTTTGCTTTATGTACGGTCTGTACAGGACATTCTGCAGTGCTGCTTTTATGGCTGTTAGTTCTCCATCATAATGGTTTGAAGTTTCATCTAGTGTTAGATACTGTGCAAAATGTTTGCAATATACTCCTGCACCAGCATCTTGTTTGTTTATAAAGGATCCATCTGTATATATTCGGAGCCATTCTTCTGCTGGATATCTTTCATTTTCTGTGGCTATTGCTATTGCTCTCATTTCATCTGGTAAATTGTTTTGCTTATGTATTGTATATAACAGGTCATTCTGATATCGTATGTCAATATATTCTGTTGGGCTTGTTTACTCTATTGTTATATTTGTTGTTATTATGTTCTTGTGTTTTGAGTTATTGATGTATGTTCTGAAGCTTGTTTGGGTTTTTAGATTGCTTATATTATCCGCTGTGTGATACCACTTATGTCTATTTTTGTTAACTAGCAGTTTTTGTGCTAGGGTAATTGCCTTTAATTCATGTTCCAGTTCTATGGCCATATTTTTTTGAAGCTCTTTAGTATGGCAATTGGTGGTGTTTTCACAGCTCCTGTTATTATTCTTAGTGAATTTTTTGCGAGGTTTCTATTTTCCTTTTGAGTTTCTTGCTTACTGTTGCCAGCAGTTCCCCTCCAAATAGTAAGTTGGGTTTTATGTATGTTTTATATGTGTTATTAAGGAGGTCCATATTTCCACACCATTTTTTTCCTGCTAGGCGTTTTAAGATATTGTTCTTTTTGTTGATCTTATTTGTTACATTGTTTACATGTTCTTTCATTGATAGTTTCCGGTCTAGTTCTATTCCTAGATATGTTGTTGTGAATGCTTCTTGTAAATTTTTGTCATTGATTTGCAGACATATATTTTCTGTTTTGTGTTGCATTGTGAACAGTTGATATTGGGTTTTTTCTATGTTTATCTTCACATTGTTATGGTAAGTCCATTGTTCCAGTATTATAATTGCACTCTCCATTGTTTTTTGTAACTTTTTATACTGTTTCCCAGAACTTATATTCTTTTCCGAGGTCCATATTACTAGGTCGTCGGCATACATTCCCACTTGTATGTTATTTAGTTTCTTTAGTGCATCTGCTAGGTCGTTTATAAATATATTAAAGAGAATAGCACTTGTAACAGATCCTTGGGGTAATCCAACTCGGGTTTGTTTCCATTTGGATGTGGCTGTTTTGTACTGCACTGCAAACCATCTTTGAGATAAGAAGGCTTGAAATCAGTTTAGCATGTGACCTGATATGCCATATGATTTCATCTGGCAAGGAAATTGTCGAGCTACCAGAATTCATGATATGAAAAGTATGTTAACAGCCGCTGGAACTAGTCCCTCAATAATATAAAAATGTAAGTGACGAAGTGTTAAAAACTGACTACAAATAGTTCTTTCAATTCCATTGTGTAAGGACTATGATACAATGAAGCACAAAATTAATATAATTTTGAGTCAAACTAATACTCAATGCTCCACTTATTGCTAGTATTTACCTAGAAAGCATTTCGTTAGGATCTTCCTAACGTCATCAGCTGTTGTTGACTGAAATGCTTTCTAGGTAAATACTAGCAATAAGTGGAGCATTGAGTATTAGTTCGACTCAACATTATATTAGTTCTTTCAATATTAAGATATACCATCATGTTAAATAATGAACTAATTTTTGAAAAGTTGAATGTTACGGTGAAAAGAATACGGTTTTCTTATATTTTTTAGGTTACTGAACACAAAAATGATATTTAAATTGATTGGTTGCCTCCTGTTTTCAAGATAATATCACTTATTATATGTAAGTTACAATAAAATATGAAAAAATGAAAGCATCGGAAAAAAAAATTGTTACCTTAAAGGTGACTTCTTTTGGGCTGTCTATGATAGTCTGTTTCAGGAGCATCCCTTTTTAACCATCCACCAATAATCGACTAACATAGCAGCATTCATTTCCCTTTGTACCTTTGTTCCATCACTGAAATGTCCTGATTAAATCGCTCACCATGTTCATTGCTGATGTCATCACAATTTGGAGGGAAGAAGTCCAAGTGAGAATCAAAAAGTGCACTTTTAGTGACGTATTGCTTCCCAGCTGTTTATACGAGTCCATTAGATTTTCTACAAGTTCTTCAAAATTTCCCAGAAAATTATTTGAAACATTTTTAAAAGATTCCCATGCTACTTTCTCGTTTTTACTTAACACTGTTTCAAACTCTTGATCTTTGAAATGTTCTCTGATTTGAGGTCCAACAAATATGCCTGCTTTCACTTTTACATAACCAATCCTTGGGAATTTTTCATGTAAGTAGGTGAATGCAGAACCATTCACATCTAAAGCTTTTACAAAATTCTTCATAAGACCCAATTTTATATGTAGTGGGGGTAGTAAAATTTTGCTTCACTCTATCAATAGTGAAACATTTTTGAATGCTGGTGTTAATGACTGTCTTTTGGGGCAATTTTTCCTAATATAGTGGCTGTCTTGCGTTCGGCTATCCCATTCAGACAGGAAACAACAGTACTTGGTGTAGCCAGCTTGCAGTCATAATAAAATGGCAATTACCTTGAAATCACTGCATACTTCCCACTGGTATTTCTTATATCTACTCCCATTGAAATATTTTTCATATTTATGTACATTTATTTTATGTTGGTAGCATATGCCACAGGAATGGAAGGAAACTTATTTCCGTTACGTAAAAGTACTGCTTTAAGACTTGTTTTTGAAGCCACTGATAAGGAATATGTCTCATATTTAATGCATCCATCAGGCAATCAACGTCTTTGAGGTATTTGAAATCTCCTTCAGTTATAAAGAATTGCTCCAAATCCTTATTTCTAGTTCAAAATGTTGTCACTTTACGGAGGTTTCAGATAATTCAACTGTTGCAACTTCGATACCAGAAGTTCTGCCTATGTTTAGGAAGATCTAGATCCCTGATTAAATCATTAAGCTATTCTTGTGTATTCTTTTGATTGGACGTGTCTGTGCTTGGCATGTAGTCTGTATCTCTTGAAGTTGATGGCTCCTGTCTACACTGTTTGAGGAAACACTGTTATTAATATAATTTTGAGTCAAACTAATACTCAATGCTCCACTTATTGCTAGTATTTACCTAGAATGCATTTCGTTAGGATCTTCCTAACATCATCAGCTGTTGTCAACTAATGAACGTTGGTTTGGTGAACTCGTTGGAGGTGATAGGTGTGTCTCTGTCGGTATCTTGATGAACTTGAAGTTTGGGTTTTCTTCAAAGGTAGTGTCGAAATTAAACAATTTTCTTACATATTTCTTTATGAAGATTTTTTCCCACGTGGTTAATGCAGCTGGACCTTGGACACTTTTTAATAAGTGGATTTCTCATTCTATATCATGCTTCTCCTTCCAAAAATGGTACGCTACCGCCGATTTATCTATTTCTTTGTTCCTGATGTTCCTAAAATGCTCTTTAAGCCTAATGTTCAAGTTCCTTTTAGTTTTTCCAATGTAAAAGTTGTCACAGCCTTTATAGTTTATACGGTACACACCTGATTTTTTTATCTGTGGGTATCTCCTTTGTATTATGTGATTTCAAAAAGTGTTGTACACTAAATTTGTTCTGTGGGGCCAAAGTAATATTGTGCTCTTTGAAGACTTTTTGGAAAAGGTGTGTAGCTCTGTGATGATATGTAAATTTTCTGTATGTATTAATTTTTCGCTTCACTGTGATGTTCCAATACAGTTAAATCTCGATATATTTCTGTATGTAGTTTCATTGCTGATTGGGGAAAGAGTAGTTACTTGTTTGCATCTTTGCTGTCTTTTGAATTTATCAATATTTTTTTTGACCAATTCAGCACTGAATCCATTGTATTCTGCAATGTGAATGATATTATTGTACTCTTTGATATATTCCATCTTGTTTAAAGGTACATCAACAAACCTGTAAGTTAAACTGTTGATAACAGCATGCTTGTGTTGTCTTGCGTTATATCTATCTGCTTTTATGAAATTTTCTCTGTGTTTCCTTCCTAGGTATGCCAAATTCAAGTTTATTATATTTTCTGGTAAGCTTTATATCTAAGAAAGGGATTTTATTGTTTGTCTCTTTTTCTATGGAAAATTTTATTGCAGGATTTTGTAAATTAAGTAGTTTTAATGCATCATCTACTTATATCGAGATTTAACTGTATTGGAACACCACAGTGAAGCGAAAAATTATTAAATTTTAGATGAGTCGTATTTCTTACACATCTGCTTCACTTTCGTACCTATTTTGAGGACATGTTTCGCAAATCTTCGTTTGCATCTACGGCTCTTGTGCGACTGACGCTAGATCCAGCGGTGTGGGTAATTCTGGGGTTGTTGCTGCCATCTGTTGATTTAGTGATGAACTGAAATGTGGGATTCTCTTCTAGCGGGATTTCAAAGTTCATTAGTTGGTTTTTATGTTTTTCTATGTATATCCTCTCCCATATGACGAGTTCACTATGTTTTTGTACGTATTTTAGTAATTCTGTGCTATCTTCAATTTCATGATTTTCAGACCAGAAATGAGCTGCTATTGCGGACTTATCAATATTTTTGTATCTTAAGTGCCTGAAGTGTTCATTGTATCATAGTCCTTACATATTGGAAAACACTTATGTTTGACAGAGTCAACAATAAAATTTTGTGAAGGTTGAGAAACATGGAGTCCTTCACTATGAGGTACAGCCTGAATTGCTGAAGGTATATTAGGTTACAAAAGTGTTGATTTTTTCCTTCATGGACATACCTTTCTTGATGGGGGGGGGGGGCATACAGAAATAACAATCAGTAGTTTGATTGACAGGCTCCCTCCAAACCATGGGCACTGCAAACGGCATACATCCTTTTCCTTTGACCCACGCACTAAGTTTTGATAAACATGTAGTGCCCATTTTTTGTCCTGGTTCCCTATCTTACACGCAAAATATAACAAATATGCCTTTTTAATATATGGTGTTATTGAACGCCTCCTCGATGCAAATGTAACCTCTTCGAATATATAGCAAAAGTTATTTGGATTATTTACACACTTCCGAGGCATTTTTCTATATGTCTATAAGAATAGAATGTGAGATGATAATATAAAACAACAAAAGTATCTTGAAAACACTTCGGACTACAACCACTTTTGTACAACACTTTATAAGAACTGAAAACCCTACCAGGCAACAATTCTATCGATCATGTGATGAACATGTGTGCAGCGAGAATGGATGATCACATGATTACACAGTGTTGTGAGATTTATGGCATGCTGCCAAGAGTTTATACATGGAGATCCAATATTTAGTGGAAAAAGTGATGTAGTGTGATAAAAGCTGAACAAATTCATTACGATGCATGGCTCTACTCTGCTTAGCAACAGTATTCAAAAATTTGTGGCAACCATTTTCCAACTTCTAACATTTGTTTAAATGTCTTAACTCAAGGGTACGGTGATAACTTATATTGAAATTTAACAAACTGTTACAGTTAATACTGCTTAATGAAATAATATAACTTACATGAACTTCAATGATAAATCACTGTAACATTGTGTTAAAATTTAACATCCATTGGTGAAACCAGCCCTACATATCGCAAAGTTACCAAATTTCTTTTTTCAAATGTTGCAGTAGATTACCTTGTTCTTTGATGACTGAAGGTTGATCCTCAAAAGACCCATTCCTGTAAGTACATATTTCATTGAGGAAAGTAAGTTGTCCATAACAGTAGGACGAAAGCTGCGTAGCTCCTCCTTTGTGAAGCCATCACTATGTATTATTTTCATTTGCTTCACTAGGGTGCTCTTCCCACTTTCACCCGCACCTGCAATTATTTCATTCATTTTTTAAAAACAGTGTTAAGTTATTAAATGTTTAACATCAGAGAAAATGGGGATATATCAAATCCAAACATAAGGAAATATGCCAGAGGCAGGAATTACAGGTTATTTAAAACCATTAATTTCAAACTTTGTATTTTAAATAATTGATGGAAATTAATCACTTCTTCATACTAGCAGTATATAGGTTAAGATTTTTGATATACAGAGTCAACATGAAAAATTCATTGCCCCTGCCGGGATTTGAACCATGGATCTCCTGGTTTCCATCCAGTCGCTCTTATCCATTCAGCTACCATCGCCAACTTGCCATCATCACATTTTAGTGTCATGATGGCAAGTTGGCTATGGTAGCTGAATGGGTAACAGCGACTGGATGGAAACCAGGAGATCTGTGGTTCAAATCCCAGCAATAGCATTGAATTTTTCATGTTGACTCTATTTGTATTTGAAATCTTATTATTGTATACCACTTATAAAAAATGTCTCAGCCAAAATTTAGGTAATGCAGTAAAACATGTCTTCAGCAGAATCGAACAAAGCTAAAGTAGGGGTTTCTTCATTTCACCTGAAATAAAACCAATTTGAAAATAATCAATCTTTTCTTGGACAATTTTCCTTCCAAACATTTCTCACCTTTTAAACACGACGACTTATTTGGTAATGTAAGGAAGAATAATCCCATCTCGTTTGCTTTGTTTCTGGGTTTGCATCCTTTGATTATTGAAAGTAATTTAGCAATACAATGAGTCATTTGATTCACTACAAAGTTTGTTAAAATCTATCTTAAGTCTTTCGCGGAAACTCTCCAACCATCCAATAGATGTTTTGAATTCAGTCTTGTCCAGTCTTCTAGCTATCTTTAGCATATTCCTGTGACATAGGCTGTGATATCAGGTGATTTTTTTGCCCTAACACTAACAAATCACTCCCATGTTTCATTAATGTCCTGGTTTCCCAGCTTTTTAAAGTTCTCTCTTTATTTTCCCATTAGCATAATTTTCCCACCACTTCAGAACTTTGGTTTTCTGCTTTAGAATCTTGTAAATTTGAGCTTTGCTTACATCGAACACCTTCATGGTCTGCTTTACACTCAATTTATCTCTTTCACTAGCATATATCACTTTTGCTCTCATTTCAAGATCTAGCACAACTCTTGTTTTCGAAGCCATGGAGACTATATGAAATAAACCACCACCTATGTCTAAGTTTAGAGGTGTACTGTTGAAGGATGACTGTGACAGGTTTCTCAGTATTGTCACCCAATTATTGGAAAGCACGACCAACGACAGCTGAGTAAGGGACCAGAGGCATCCGCGCCACACACACCCATTTATCTGTCACTAACTGAGGGGAAGTGTCACTTGTCGCCGGCCGCCTCTTCCCCCTTCCCCTGCTGTCTGGAACCTTTGCGGTGATTCACTGAAACGAGAAACTTCAAGAAACTGTGATATCCCTATAAAGGGGGCTGCAGTGAGTGAGTTCAGTCAGTTCTTGGTGAGCTGTGAGGAGCGCCTGTGAGTTTACATAGTTGCGAGTGCAAGTGGAACTGTAACGGACGAACTGGTGAATCGTAATTGTGTGCATTACGTAATTCTGTGTAATTGGCAAGTGTTCAACTGTAAGCCGGTGGAAATAAAGAACATTTTTGAGTGGTGCAATTGGACTTTTCATTTCACAAACCCGCAAAGTCACACTGGCATCAGGAAGTGGGATAACGGCCATGGAATCGGCATTGGAAAAGCTTTTGGAGAAGATGAACGAATTAACAGCGAAGTCGGAGGCGGCAAATAACAGCCTGGCCGCAAAGCTGAAGACTACAAATAACAACCTGGCCGCGGAACTGAAACAAATGAAGACGGCCAACGACAACATCACCGAGAAGATGGAAGCAATGAAGGCCGAATTAACAGCGAAGACGGAAACGGCAAACAACAACTTGGCCACGACAATGACCGCAAAGATGCCGAACTGACCACGGAAATGAGGGTGGCGAACGAGGCTCTCGCCGCCAAATTTGAAGAACAGTTGGCCGGCATGAGAGATGACGTGACGGAGCTGGGCAAGCGGATGGGCCAAGTGGACGCGCGTCGAGGACCTGGCAAGCCGCGTTAACGACCTGGAAGGGAAGGCCGACAGCAGCGTCAAGTCCCTGAACGCCATGGTGGAGGACGTCGTCGGCAGGAGGTTGAAGGATTTGAAGGCCGACGCACCGGGACGCGACACAACATCGGCGCGCGTCAAACCTCCCAAATATGACGGCGTGTCAACATTTGAGGTCTTCCGCCGCCAGTTCGACACAGTGGCCAAGCAAAACAGATGGTCACCGGAGGAGGCCACACAGTTAATAGCCAGCCTCCAGGGAAGGGCCGCGGAAGTCCTGAACGCGGTACAGACAACGGCGGCGCCCAAGGACATCTGGGAGGCTCTGGAGAATCGTTTTGGGAACCACCGCTTAGCCGCAGCGTACCGCAGCCAGCTGAAGGCAAGGTCACAGCAGCCAGGGGAGACGCTGCAGGAGTTTGCCCTGGCAGTTGAACAACTGGCTAGCAAGGCCCCTAGTCGACCTCCCACCAGAGTTCGTATCCCGGGAAGCTGCCTACACATTCGTGGATGGGGTACGAGACACGGAGATTCGTCAGCGCCTAATGCTCGGAGATTGGCGAGCTGCGCTTCTGCGTAGACTACAGAAAGTTGAACGCTGTCACCTGGAAGGACTGTTTTCCCTTACCCCGGATTGAGACACCCTGGACACGCTAGCTGGTGCACAGTGGTTCTCGACCCTGGACCTGAAGTCGGGATACTGGCAGGTGGCTCTAGACCCAAGAGACAAGGAGAAGACCGCATTCTCGACAGGCCAAGGGCTCTGGCAGTTCACGGTTATGCCCTTTGGCCTCTGCAACGCACCAGCTAACTTCCAACGCCTCATGGGGTCAGTGATGAGAGGGCTGACTTACGACGCCTGCCTGCTATACCTGGACGACATGTCATCGTCGGGAAGACTTTTGAAGATCACCTTGAGAATCTGAGTAAGGTGCTACAGAGACTGCAGGCGACCAACTTGAAGCTGAACGCGAAGAAGTGCCAGCTCTTCCGCAAGGAAGTGAACTACTTGGGCCACATAGTCTCAGCAACCGGAGTGGCCACAGACCCGGAGAAGACACAGGCTGTGAGAGATTGGCTACGCCTAAAGGATAAGAAAGAGTTGCGCAGTTTCCTGGGGCTGTGCAGTTATTACCGGCGCTTCATAAAGGGGTTCTCTAACATCGCCAAACCCCTCACCCGCCTGACAGAGGAACACCGGCCTTATGTGTGGATGGAGGACGCCGAAGACGCTTTCCAGCACCTGAAGAAGACCCTGTGCAGTGCTCCAATTTTGGGATTTCCACAACCAGGTGGCGCCTTCATTGTCGACACCGACGCCAGCGACCATTGCATTGGAGGCGTCCTAACAATGATCCAGGACGGCCATGAGCGGGTGATAGCCTACTACAGCAAGACGCTATCCAAGGCAGAGAAGAACTACTGCATCACCCGGCGAGAATTACTGGCGGTAGTAAAGACCTTGGAGCACTTCCACAAGTACCTGTACGGTCAGCCATTTCACCTGAGGACTGTCCATTCCGCCCTAACCTGGCTATTGAGCTTTAGGAACCTGGAAGGCCAGACAGCGCGTTGGGTCCAGAGGCTGCAGGAGTACGACTTCACCTCGGAACATCGTAGAGGGAAGAGCCACGGTAACGCTGACGCCATGTCCCGAAGACCCTGTCCAGAAGAGTGCGGCCAGTGCACAAGAGTGGAGAAGGAGCGTGCCGCAGCAGTCCGAGTAGTCACGGCAGTGCCTGCGGATGGCTGGGATAGCGCAGGCCTGAGGAGGGAGCAGCTGGCGGACGCAGACTTGGGGCCACTCCTGAGGGAAGTGGAGGCAGGGACGAGGCCAACCTGGGAGGACATCGCACCGAGGAGCACTACCTACAAGTCGTACTGGGCCCAATGGGACTCGTTGAAGACCAGAGAGGGCGTGCTGTTCCGGGTATGGGAGTCACCCGATGGGAAGACGCAGAGAGAACAGTTGGTACTTCCCCGGAGTAAGGTCCCGGAAGTCTTGGAGGAAGTGCACGCCGGTACTTCAGGAGGACACCTGGGAGCGAACCGAACGAATGACAAACTACGGCAGCGCTACTACTGGCTGAAGCTCCGAGCAGATGCTGAGAGGTGGTGCCGTCAGTGTCACGTGTGCGCGGCAAGTCGCGGCCCCCAGACTAGGAGCCGGGGTCGCATGCAGCAGTACAACGTCAGAGCGCCATTCGAACGGATCGCCGTTGACATTGCTGGACCGTTCCCAGTTTCCGACCGAGGCAACAAGTACCTAATGGTGGTCGTGGCCTACTTCACCAAGTGGCCGGAGGTGTATGCCATCCCAAACCAAGAGGCAAAGACCATCACATACTGCCTCGTGGAGCAAGTGTTCTGTTGATTTGGGGTGCCGTTAGAGCTACACAGTGACCAGGGTACCAACTTTGAGTCCAACCTAATGAAGGAGGCACTACAAAGGCTTGGGGTAAACAAGACCTGCACGACGCCTCTACATCCCCAGTCGGATGGCATGGTCGAAAGATACATCAAGACCTTAGAGGAACACCTGAGGAAGGTCGTGGCCAGCCATCAACGAGACTGGGACGTCAAGGTGCCACTGTTCTTGCTGGCCTACCGCTCGTCTACACACGACACAACTGGGATGACGCCAGCCAGCTTAATGTTCGGCCGAGAGTTACGCCTCCCTTGTGACCTGGCTTTTGGAAGTCCTCCGGAAGCGAAACAGCCAGCGACCGAGTATGTGGAGAACTTGGTGGACCATCTCCACGACATGCATGAGATGGCTCGCCAGAACATCCAGAAGGCGAGCGACTGCATGAAGACCAGGTATGACAGGCAAGCCAACAGCCAAGGGTTCCAGCAAGGTGACCTGGTCTGGTTGTACCGCCCTACCCGGACCAAGGGACACTGCCCAAAGCTCCAGCAGCCATGGCAAGGACTGTACCGGGTGGTGAAGAGGATTAACGACGTGGTCTACCGCATCCAGAAGGTTCCCCGAGGGAAGATGTTGGTGGTACACCTGGATCGTCTAGCCCGCTACGATGGTGCTGTTCGGGACGACCAGCTTTGAGGAGGGAGCAGTGTCACCCAACTATCGGAAAGCACGACCAACGACAGCTGAGTAAAGGACCAGAGGCATCCGCGCCACACCCACCCATTTATCTCAGTCACTAACTGAGGAGATGATTAGGGAAGTGTCACTTGTCGCTGGCCGCCTCTTCCCCCTTCCCCTGCCGTCTGGAACCTTCGCGGTGATTCACTGAAACGAGAAACTTCAAGAAACTGTGATATCCCTATAAAGGGGGCTGCAGTGAGTGAGTTCAGTCAGTTCTTGGCGAGCTGTGAGGAGCGCCCAGTGAGGGGACGGACTGCGTACATGCGTCGGAGGAGTTTACGTAATTGTGAGTGCAAGTGGAACTGTAACGGACGAACTGGTGAATCGTAATTGTGTGCATTACGTAATTCTGTGTAATTGGCAAGTGTTCAACTGTAAGCCGGTGGAAATAAAGAACATTTTTGAGTGGTGCAATTGGACTTTTCATTTCACGAACCCACAAAGTCACAGTATTCGTAACATCATTAGTCTTCTTAGATAGCTCAGGTAGCAGCAATTTGGTAATGTTTCAACTGAAACATCACATACTTAGAGCAGACAGTGCACATTTTAACCAGGTGGCTGAAAATTTTCTAAACTCTGCATTCTGGATTGGGAATTTTCCATTAAAATGCATACTTTGATTTCCATTGTCTGCATAAGACAGTTTCCAATTAATAAAGGGAATTTAGCGTGTTTTTCACCCTAAATTTATGGTGCCATGACATATTTCAATTTAAGATAGATTTTAGCAATTTAAGATAGATTTGAGATCCACTGAAGGCAGGTTTTACTGTATGTAATATTTATAAACAAACATGATAACCTTCAAGCATCAAATATTTATTTTGTTCAGTAGAAGATTCCGGGCTGTAAGGCCATGGTCCACTGGGTTTCTTCATCTCTCTCCCAGAGGTTTCGCTTACAACTGTGGCAAGCATCATCAGTGGCGTAGAAAAGTCCTCCCTGTACTCTTCGTAGCTACTAAGAGTACATGGAGGACTTTTCTACGCCACATGATGCTTGCCGCAGTTGTAAGTGAAACCTCTGGGAGAGAGATGAAGAAACCCAGTGGACCATGGCCTTACAGCCCGGAATCTTCTACTGAACAAGATGCTGGCCATGAAAGCCTATGTTTGTTTTAAATATTTTATTTCTTTAAAAAAAAAAAAAAAAAAAGGAGAGAGAGAGAGAGAGAGTGCAAGAAAGAGAGAAGAAGAAGTCAATTCTGTTTACAACTTAAGGCTAAATTAGTATGCCAAAACAAATCTAAATCCAACTTCAAAGAACAAAAAGCCATATCACACATAGCAGAAGAAAATGGACACAACAAAAGTCTGAAAAGCTAAACTAAAGAAAATCATTAAGGAAGCAACCACATTTACAAAATAAAAAGAAAGCAACAGCATATTCAGTTCATTCACATATCACCCAAAAACATTTAGTAAATTTAAAACTATATTTTAAGGAACAAAATATCATGTTGGCACCTACTAATGGACACTCGATTTAAAAATTGCTAAACTCAAAAACAAAAGATGAAATCCCATCAGTTAACTGATCCGGAATATACAAAATAAGTTATAAAAATTGTGAAAATGCTACATAGGTCAAACTAAAAGAAATCTAAAAACCAGAGTCAAAGAGCACTTTAGAAAGATCAGATAGAAATGAGAAGATAAGTCAGCAGTAGCATTTCATTTTTGGAAAGAAAATCATGACATTGACCCAAATCCAAAATTATTAAAACGAGTGATCAACCAAAATAAACTGACTACATGTGAGAATATATTCATATGGAAAATTAATATTGCATAATAAACTTTGAAATCCACTAGCAGATAATTTTACAAAGAAGTTCATAGTTCCACTGCTAGAGAGAGGAGAGCAGACGACAACAGATGCTAGTTAGAGAGAGGTTGAAAATGGAGGCAATGGCTTCCGAAACTAGTCCCTTGATAATACAAAAACATAGTGACGAAGTGTCAATAAGCCGACTACAAATAGTTTTTCTGATTAAATCTAAATCTATTTGTACACACCAAATATAACTTCAATGTATGTAACTATTTGTTTTTAATAGGCTTTGGCTCAATGTTTTATGAAAACATGTAAGAACTTATAATATATGAAGATACAGAATCCAGCTAGAATACTTTGATTTGTTTTTTAGACTGTAAAAACATAAAAGTTCTTAAAGATAAGATCTGAAGCCTTCTTGACCAGTGAAAGTGGTCTTCACTTGTGCAAAGTTAGGTTAGTGTATGTATATGAATGCAAATCAAGTAACCATTCCTTGTGGATTACCTTGGGTTGGCAGTTCTTTCTGGGCATCACAATTTTTATGATTTTGCCATAAAAGAAACTGTTTAAATAAGAGTGGGAGGACTGACTTTCCAAGTATCACACCTCCTAAATCTCTACCTGGTATATTTTAATTGCATTTATCTCAGCTTTGTTTTGTTTGCGCTTCGTTGCAGGATATGGAAATTCAGCCACTTTGTATGCACTGGGTGATAAGATTATGACTTTTTCTCATGGAAACAATGTTTTACACATATTCTGGGTGACAGGAAAAGACCTAGATTAAATACAGAACTCGATCCACAGACTTCTGAATATATGATGTAATCCAAGAACATTTTTCTGGCATTTTAAAGCCAATACTCATACAACTATTCAGCTTAGTTTTCAAAACTCCATTACAAGAAATATCAATGAACATACCTCTGGACCTTTTTAGATCAGCTATTATCAAATTTTCTTTCGGATTAACAGGTGTAACAATATGAATAGAAACTGTGGTTTATATTTCATTACTAGCTACAAGAAACTGGTGATAATAAGCTCATAAGTCATATTATTTTTAGCTATCGCAGATATTTAAGTTTACTTTACCCAATAGCAGTATTTTGATAACATTGCGTTCTTGTTTGGCAAGCTCCCCAAGCTGCTTATCAATCTCTTCACTTCTCCTTCTTGCTTTGGCTTCTTCTCTATCCAACGTCAGACATCCACCCATACCATTTTGCTTCAAATAACACTCTGTAACATTTCCAAAATATTGTTATTAGATAAAATATGGGCCATGCACAGCATGGAAATGACATTTACACGCCCACCTTTATAACTTACCACAAACACTGGCGAGACTGGCATTAATTTACTACAATTTCTATAGTTATGTAATTTTTAAATATTGAATTTCAGTTTTCTGCAGCTTACCCAATTCCTTTTTAATTACCTTTAAATGTTATAACAACAATGACATGTGAACCTTCAAGACGACAGAACGACGCTAACACATGGCAAACATGTTAAGTTACAAAGGTGCACCTGTTTACCCAACTTCAATACACGTTTTTTAAATTTAGAAATTTTAGATACAAAAAGCAAATGCGACTAAATTTAAATAGGTATTATTTTCAGCTTTTATGCAAAACAGATTACTTTCATTATATCAGAATTGTGCTTCACTATTATCAATGTTTATTCCTCCACTGGAATGTTCTATCTTCAGACATTGTTATATGAAGCTCTTTGAAAGCGTAACAGGTAATGAACTCTCGTGGTAAACGACGGAAATCCTCGTGACGTCAGAAAAAGTGGCTTCCAGTTTTATGTAGCAGAAAAACTGAAGTCGTGAACTGACTGCTAAGTGAATAATCAGAACAATACTGCACGACCGGTTTCAAATTGTTTATTACTTGAAGTGAGTTAGCAATAAGAAAACTTGAAAGGCTACAAAATACGAACCACACTGTATTAGCAGAGGTGAAACTAGCTTGCGTGAGGGTAAACACAGCCTTTGAATTTTTCATAGATGGTGACAACAAAGTTAAACGTATTAACAACGTATTGACAACGCTAGCGCAAATATTTCATTAAACACAGTAAGGCATAGATTTATGTTCCAGTACACATAACTAGATACAAAAATGGAAATGCCAGGCTCGAGCGATATTATGATCATAGGTGGGAATTCTCACCAGGAATTGGTCTCCCTAATAGCAAGGTAAGATAGAACGCAAATGCGTTAATGAGTTTAAAGCAGAATTTTTCTCCTTTGAATAAACCATTGTGGTTCCACAAAATAAGAGGAAACTATTCGATAAAAATTGAATCAATGTGTGTGACATTTATCATGAATATGTAAACATGAAGTTTCAAGCCTTTAGGCACCGGAAATAACTGTAGAATTAGACTAATTCATTCTTAGCAGTTTTTAAATTGAAGTACGTGCGTTAATTTTAATTAATTATCAAACATCGAAGATTGCATTCATCCTCCAGTCATATTTCTGTGTATCTCCAACTGCTAAATAGACATATTGGCAAGCAGTAGTAGGTGTGTCAGGCAGTGACAATTCATTTACAGTGTACCAGTTTTGTAGAGCGTGTACATCAGAACCATTCATATAAATAGTACAAATTCTATGAAATTGTTGTATCAATACTGCTCAGGGATATGTCATACTACATTACACCATTGTCATTCTCCCTATGTAAGAAAATGAGGCAACATTAATTTTTGTTGATGCTGTGAAGTTGTACACGTGAACAGCAAGGCTTTCTGTTATGTATGTGTCATGGTTTATATTGGGCAGAATTATTATACTTATGACATGTTTTAAAAATGGAGAATGTTGAGAAATAGTGTTATAAATACCAGGTTATTGTTGACAGGAGTAGATGTTTCTGTGAAAGGTATGGCCTATCCATCCTTTTAAGATTCTGTTTTACAGGAAAATTTTCGTGTGTCAGACCAAAACACAGTCATAATGGTAGTGCTGAAATTTGGAGGATGACTGCTGCCAACCTATCAATTGATTTTATACTGTGATGCTGTGTCTACATTTCCCAATCACTTCAACTGCAGTGGTCTCCTTATTAAAACATTCCTAAACTAAGCTTTGGGACTGAGGGTCTTCAAATCATGTAGAGTTACTCAGAAGTGTCATACAATGTTGCTATCTTCAGTAAGAATTGGAAACTCATGTTTGCAAAGAGACCAGTAGAGTAAACAAAATCTACCATGGGTAAAATTGTTTACACTATCCAATAATGAAATATCCTGAAATGTACCCTAAGCTGCAAAGTGTAGCAGGATATTGAAGGTTCTAAGCTACAAAACTTAACCAAGGAATCTTTTTTGGAAGAAGAGAAGATATTAGAATTATTCTCAAGCTTTATTAGCCACCTGCCATATTGAACTTTAATACTGTTAGCCATACAGAATTGGAACTTTTTCTCATATTTGTTGGGTTTAAAATAAAATTTTAAAATTAACTATAACTTGAGAATGGTGTGATTAGTGTAATATGCTTGTTATCAACATCCATATACCTGGTAGTGTTTCCTGTTTTAAATTTTGTGCTCCAAGTGCAATTTGGTGCATCTTGTCCACTAAATGGTGTAGTTTTCATCAAAGGAAATGTTGAATTAGGTGGAGGAGGAAAGTTAAAATTTCTGTCCCTTTGTGTTGCACTGGAAGGCTGTATGCCTGAATTTTGCTAAAGGAGTAAAGCAAAACCAGATCACAAGTTTAGTATGAAATTTGACCATACATAACATTTGAAATAATCTTCTATTTGGTGGAATTAATTCTACACATAATAATTTGCTGAGGATACATATATAATTTCAACAGTGTATAGAGGTCTCACAGGGAGCTTCCAAAGATTTATAAATGGATTAGAAAGAACGATTTCATATATTTACACTAAAAATGTTTGACTGCTGCAGGAGTCAGAGAGTAGATGGATAATACTGGGACCATTACTTGCTATTTCTTCTTTAACCCAAAATAAAGTCAAGTAAAGCTGATGCAACTTGGTTGCATCTTCTTGAAAACTCCGTTGCATCTTCTTGAAAACTCCCCTTACAGCCTGTATAGAAAAAATTTTTACTAAAAAATCATGGATCATAATGCATAGATTGTATAGCCATGCCTACCTACCACAAAATTTCATTCATTGCCAGTTTTGGAAGTGATTTTTTTTTTTTTTGCTTATCAAAGGCACTGTTAATTATATGTGGGTTTCTCTTCCATTCTATAAAATTGCTTTGCATAAAGTTTGTGCAATCTGTCAGTAGTTCTTAATTTAATGTTTCTTCTCCAGATAGTTCTCATTCTTCAGCAGAACAATGTACTTCGCAAATTTTTCTCACAGCGGAAATCAGGTTGGAAAATTGTACCACAGAAATACATTTATTGTCAGCTGCTTATGTACTTATAAAAGAAAGAAAAGAAATTGCATTTGTCAACTTTGCTTTAACTCGTAAGATTGCATATATCAGCTTTTGCTAAAACTCTATTAACAGGAAGATTTGGAAGATCAAAATTAAGTTACAATGTATAATTCAATTTCAGAAAAGTTTGTTTTTATCAAATTTTGAAAACACTCCCCAATTGGAATCATTTTCATGAAGTTGACAGATACGGGTTATTCTTGTATTTTTCTTTTTCTGTATGAATTAAATGGAAATTGGGAAGGAGACTTACAGAAGCTCCAGAATTTGTGTGTTATCTGTGTACACATAATGATATAGTTTCCACTTTTCTTTTTCAGCCGACTTGGAGTAAAAAGTGGAGGATGTGCTGTTTATCATAAAACAAATCGTGAAACAATGGTCGAGATTGGAGACTCTGTTCGTGGCAAAGATATTTATATAATTCAGACAGGAACCAAGTAAGTACTTAAACAATTACTGTATAATATGGTTAAAGTTATTTCATTCTTATATTAATTTAACTGTTAAATTATGTAAACAGTTTGCAGTAGTGGTGATGGATTTTTCATCCCAAAGATGTTAAAGAGTTACTAAGTTTGTATGCACACAAGAAAAAATATTTGGATGTGATTCCAATTAGAAGGACATTTAGAAATGACCACATAGTCTGATTTTTAAAATCTGTGTAAATAAAATTTTTTAAATCTTATTGGGATGAACATTCTATAGGACATTTTCTTGACAACAGGAAGCAGAGTTCTACATTCTTAGCCCCTTAAATTCGAGCACATATTTCTCATACAAATCATAACCACAATAACTAAATGCCTGGTTCATAGATGATGTTGGAAATGTCAACACATCTTACTTCTTTTAACAAAATTGTCAACAGTTACAAACTCATGAAGATGTAAATGAAACCATGGGAATCAGTTACCAATACCCAATTGCAGAAATTAATCTACTTGCATTATTGCTGCAATTCCTTGACTGCAGTTGTCGTAATGTTAAAATTTTAGTGACATTTCAAACTTTCTCAGAAATTCCTTTGGATTTCTTTCTAATTTTTCTCATAAGTCATTGAGCTTTTCTTCAGTAAGAACATATGGTTTCTTATCAAGAATAGATCCCATATCTCTAAAGCTACTCACAAGATTACAACCATTTCTCGTGAAGTGCACAGACAGCAGCAGTCTGAAATCGCTCACTCACTTCTAAGTTTGTTTTCACATAGGAACCATATATTCAGATTCTGTGAGCTAGTGCACAGACCTTTTGGCATCATAACAGCACTAACACAACACAGAAACACATCGTCAACCTTTGTGCGATATAGATCTGGAGTCAACTAATTAGCCCGTGCACAGAGTGGGAACAGTACCATTTAGAAACAACGCAGTGCAGTGCAGGACGGATGTCTCCAGCAAAGAGATGGGTGAATACGGTGAAATATTTCATATCATTGCTTCAATTATTTATTTCTTGGAAAAATAGTAAGCTTTATTTCATGTCTCATTTTGATACTTTATTTTCTTATAAACAGTTCTGCAATATTTATAAAAACGATGGCATTTTCACCAACATTTAATAAACCTAGCTAACTTGGTTCATTTACAGATAAGAGAAGGTATCAATAGAAATTGTAACAAGAAGTTATTCCCGGGCTGTTATGCCATGGTCTGCTGGAGTTAGAATTTCCAGACATTTCATCCACAACTGCAGTGGGCATCTTTAGTTGTGCGGTCGTAGTATCCTCAGAGAAGTTTGCCTAGCATCTGAAGTGTTAATTGTCCAAGCTGCTGTATTTATCCCTTGAGAGACCTTTGCTGATTGGTCTGGAGGGAGGGGGCAGTCTTTATCCATGGTGTTGCTCCCTTCTGATTGGTTTGCTATGATTTCTGCTGTTTTGTATCATTCTTGCCTTCGATGACAGGATGCCAGTTGCTATTGAGTTTCAAAGCTGCTTTCTTATTGAAATTGTGAGGATGTTTATAAATTTCAATAGCCTTGCATTCTGGATAACAGGAAGCTCGTCTCCTGGAACTTAATTATGTGTTTGCTCTTCACTTCAATGGTGTGTTGGACAACTGCAGACTTACTTCTTTGGCCCATTCAGCAGCTTCTTTTGTGTACACTGAGTCTGGTGTTGCTGCTATGCTGTGTAGTACTAATATAAACCGAATCGCAGGAACAGGTAATATGGTATACATCGGCTGGTGACAAAGGCTCCCAAGGATCTTAAGCTGAGCATAGTAGATTAATTTATTAATTTTTCGCTTCACTGTGGTGTTCCAATACAGTTAAATCTCGATATAGTAGATTAAGTTGTTTTGTGGACTTGAAAACAGTCTTAACACTGTTCCGTTGCAATATGTGTTAGATACAATGGTGACATTCTTGAGGTTTGTCAGGAAAACTATGTCTTTGTATTTGGGTTTGTCTGTTTTTTGTGATGCAGGTTTTGATTTGGCAGATGGCAGGTTATTTTTACTTCTCAAATTGAATAACCATTGGATAATAAAGCTTGTTCTAGGTGATAAAGCTGTCACAACAATTGTGACTTGCAAATGCGAGAACACAATTTAGGAGTATCTTGATTATGGCTTGTTTTTGTCTGGGATGATTTGAGGCCTTATTCAAATGGCGTTCTGTATGAGTGGGCTTACAGTACACAATGTGTCCAATGCGCTATCTTATTTCTTGCCGACCAAGACTTCCAGAAAAGCTAGTGCTCCATCTTTCTCTTCCTTCATGGTGAATTGTATGTGGGAATTGATCTATTAAGTTGTAGCAGGAAGTCTTGGAGGTCTTCTTTTCTTTGGGGACCATACGACGGTGTCATCCACATAACGAGCCAGACTAGCTTTTCTGCTAGTCAGATATTAAGCAAACTTCTATGAGGAGACTACAGAAGCGCCACTGACAAAATTATAACTCCAGCAGATTATGGCATAACAGCCCAGAAATGACTTCTAGTTATACTGACTCTGGCCATGAAAGCCTACATTCTCTCAATAGATATTATGCCAACAATTACTCCATTGTGAAGAATAAAAAAAGAATAAAAGTCCAGGCTGAAAAGCTATGGTTCCTGGAGCTGCTTCTATTCAAATTGCAGCTGCAGCAAGCATCTTCAGTGGTATTGTCAAGTAGCCCTATGTTGTCTCTGAGTAATGACAGTATGCATACTAGGGAGAAGACCAATCTAAAAGCCTGAGTGAATCTCATATCATGAATATAAAGTAATTAAAAAAACTGTTTGTAGTTGGGTTTTAACACTTCGTCACTTACATTTTTATATTATTGAGGGTCTAATTTTGGAAGCCATTGTATCCATTATCAACCTCAAAGGTTCTGTGGAGTTGGACTTTCGAGGTTGATAATGGATGCAACGGCTTCTAAAACTAGTCCCTCGATAATATAAAAATGTAAGTGTCGGAGTATTAAAAACTGACTACAAATAGTTGCTTCAATTAAATGTGACATCACTGTTACTAAATTCCTCCAATCATGCATAACATAAGGTAACTTTTTCATTGACGGAAACAGTTGTGTGAGTTAAATTTATTGGGAGTCGATTAATGACACTAAACAACACTTACTTTTAAATTTTCCCGGAACTAGTTTCAGAGGCCTTCCCTCTATCTTCAGCCGGACATCGACTGGACATCCAGTTGATGTCCGGCTGAAGATAGAGGGAAGGCCTCTGAAACTAGTTCCGGGAAAATTTAAAAGTCGAGATTTACCTGTATTGGAACACCACAGTGAAGCAAAAAATTATTAATTTTTAGATGAGTCGTATTTATTACACATCTGCTTCACTTTCGTACCTATTTTGAGGACATGTTTCGCAAATCATCGTTTGCATCTACGGCTCTTATGCGACTAAAGCTTGATCCAGCGGTGTGGGTAATTCTGGGGTTGCTGCTGCCATCTGTTCATCACTAATATTATGCTTTAGTCGCATAAGAGCCATAGATGCAAACAATGATTTGCGAAACATGTCCTCAAAATAGGTACGAAAGTGAAGCAGATGTGTAATAAATACGACTCATCTAAAAATTAATAATTAAAAGTAAGTGTTGTTTAGTGTCATTAATCGACTCCCAATAAATTTAATTTATACAACAACACTGTTTTCAACACTTCCATGAAAGGATTTAGTTGTGTGAGTGTTCACATGAGATTTTTTCCTTGTACACAGGGATGTAAACAATAACATAATGGAGCTGCTTATCATGGCCTATGCCTGCAAAACATCTTCTGCCAAGAGTATAGTAGGTGTGATACCGTATTTGCCCTACAGCAAACAGTGTAAGTAGCCACTTGCAATGCTTTCCTTTGTATGTTTTAGTGTTAATTTATTTCTTTTTCTAAGTGGTATATTTCTGTCTTAGGCAAAATGAGGAAACGTGGTTGTATAGTGAGCAAATTGCTTGCCAAAATGATGTGCAAATCAGGACTGACCCATGTCATCACAATGGACCTCCATCAAAAAGAAATCCAAGGGTTCTTTGATTGTCCAGTTGACAACCTGCGAGCTTCTCCATTCCTTTTGCAGTACATACAAGAATGTGTAAGTATAACATAGTGATATTTTAGTGATATTCATTTTCTGTGTAATAACCTAGTGAGTTTCCCTGCTAACTAAACTCTGTTTCATATAATCTTGTCCCACTGAAATGTATCACTCCGCGTTCAACAACCCTCCCCCTCGCCCTAATTGGCTAATGCTTTCGCGTCATAGGCCATAGGCGGTGCCTTCCCGTCACATTTAAACCTGCAGTAAATGCCGTAATAATTGCCGGGAAGATAAATAAAATCATACAAATAAGGATATGAAGGCATGCAAAAATACAAGTTTATAATGAACTGAGCAAATTGAAACAGAATGACTGAGCAATGAAACTGAAAGAGTTTATAATGAAAGGTCTTTGGCCTTTTCCACTGGGATTTTTAAACCAGCACACATACCTTTCAAAAATGCTTGTCTTTCAGTCTTAAAAGTCGTGTCACACCATACTTTACTTTTCGTGTGTTCTTCGTGTATATTTAGCGATTTGTATCTCGGTGCAGTGTGGTTGTCCTTAAATAGCGTCTTCGCCACACAGCAATATCGCCTCTGTCTTTTAGCACATTTTTCTTGCCTCATTTTTCATTCACAAATCCCAGCTGTATAAGCAATCTGCTGAAATTTGGTAAATCTACATCCTCATTTACAGCAGACGAAATGTTACTTATGTTAGGGAGTTCGTTTCTAAAGAAAAACTACACACATGACGACCCACAACACTTTTCACGTATTTTCTCCGAGTACGCACTTTTGTTTATTCCTGCTTTTGCCTGGAGTGGTAAGTTTTCCTGTTTCCTCAATTTCATGTCGCGATGTTCCTACGGATCTAACACTCACACCTGTAACTTCAGAGCACAGCTGTTCGACTTCTCTCACTGACAAAGACGGATTCTTCTCTGTGAGTGCATTAAACACATGCAACACAATTCTTTTTTCGCCTGTTTGTAAATAATTATCCTTGCGATACTTCAGCGAAAAACTGGCGGTAGACTCTGCCATTATACATATAATAAGTACATGCACAATAAACGATCAATAAAATAATTTAGTTCCCGCACTCTCGAATGGCGATGCATGACTAATCCAGTTCAAAACAAGGTCAGTGATAAGTCATATAAACAAATGTCACCACTACCGCTAAATCACGTGCTATCGTGCCATGTGCTTGAGAGCAAAGGAACTTCCTCTTTACTTTGTTTAAGAATTAACATGCATTTCAGATAAATCAACTCTGTTGCGTAATATATTTAATTAAAACAGTTACGAAAATATAAATTTGACAATTCTCTTCCAACATCACCATGTTAAATAACGAACTAATTTTTACCGCATGACAGTCATTACCACAACAGCAACCAATGAGAGGTGATTAGGTCACGGTCCGTGACCGTTAAGAGATACTGGGCAAGCTTACGTGAAACAAGGTATAACATAATTCATTTGAGAATAAAGTGTGTACAGTTGATATGTGCTACTTACCAAATATGATGACATATTCATATCTACACCTACATGGGCAATCAAAATTAACAGATGTTATGCTTTATTGGAGGAATTTAGTAACAGTGACATCAAAACTAATTGAAAAACTATTTGTAGTCAGTTTGACACTTTTTCACTTACATTTTTATATTCTCGAGGGACTTGTTTTGGAAGCCATTGCTTCCATTCTCAACCTCTCTCCAACTAGCGACTGTTGTCGTCTACTCTCTTTGCTCTGGCAGTGGAACTATGAACTATTTTGTCAAATTATCTACTGATGGGATTTCAAAGTTCACTAAACAGTCCTTATTTTTTCCATATGAGCATGTTCTCCCATGTTTTCCGTTTATTTTGGTTTATCACTCCTTTTAGTAATTTTGCATTTGGATCAATGTCATGACTTTCGTTCCAAAAGTGAAATGCTATTGCTGACTTATCTTCTTGTTTCATTTTGATTTTTCTTAAGTGCTCTTTGACTCTGGTTTTTAGATTTCTTTTAGTTTGACCTATGTAGCATTTTTCACAATTCTTACCAAATCTGTTAATTGATTGGATTTCATCTTTTGTTTTTGAATTTAGCAATTTTAAAACTGAGTATCTATTAGAGTTGTCAAGATTATATTTTGTTCCTTAAAGATCTATTTGAGTTTATTAAATGTTTTATTTAAACACATTTAACGCCAAGCTGTTACAGATGGCTGGAAAATCCTACAGACTTCGTGTTACCTGTTACAACAAATGTTAATGTATGTTTCTGTTTTCCAGATTCCAGATTACCGCAATGCAGTGATTGTTGCTCGTAATCCTGGCTCGGCCAAGAAGGCCACTTCCTATGCTGAACGTTTGCGTCTCGGCATTGCAGTGATCCATGGTGAACAAAAAGAAGCAGAATCAGATATGGTTGATGGTCGATATTCACCACCAACACTATCAAGATCACGCACAATGGATGTCAGTGTGGGAGTACCAGTCCATCCAGCAAAGGAAAAACCTCCAATTAACGTTGTTGGTGATGTGGGTGGTCGTATTGCCATTATGGTGGTAAGTAGGTCTTAACAACATACAAATGCACAGAAAAGGTACAGTTATGAGGGCTGTTCAATAAAGAATGATCATAATTTTTTACGGTCATAATTTTTTGCACTAAAATTCAATCTTATTATATTCTGTTAGCTTAATGTGAAACAAACACGCCGTAGTAGTTTCATTGTTGGTACTCCTGGTTCTTGCTCGTGAGAACCAGGCAAGTTCAGACATGTTCAGTATCGCCTACTGCTGCAATAGAGGTAACATGCAGTTAAAGTTGATGTTAGAGGAACATCCGGAGCTTCTTTCAAACGTAATCACTGCTGATGAAACTTGGCTACATCATTTTGATCCTGAAAGCAAACAGCAAAGCTCAGTGTGGAAATCTCCTTCATCACCAACCCCCCAAAATAGCAAAAGTGGTTACTTCTGCTGGGAAAGTTATGGTCATTTCATTGTTTGATATTCATGGAATGGTTTATCACCATGTTGTACCTGCACACACATCAGTAGCTGGACAATACTACAGGGATGTCCTGAAAACATTGCAAGTCCATATCAGGTGTAAAAGAGCACATTTCCGTGAAGCAGGCTGGATGCTGCACCACATATTGCCAATGTTGTTGCTGCATATCTTGCAAAAATCAACGTGAAGTGCATTCCTCATTCTCCCTATAGTTTGGATTTAGCCCCATGTGACTTTTTTCTATTCTCTAACTTGAAGAAACGTCTTCATGGGAGGCATTATCCATCATCAGAAGCAGTGGTGAAGGCTGCAGAGGCGATTTTGAAGGATCTCTCAAAAATGGTTTCCGGCATGTCTTTGAAGACTGGCAGAAATGCTGGGACAAGTGCATCGCATTCAGGGGAGACTATTTTGAGAAGGACCATCAAAATTATGAGGATGAGTAAAGGTACGTTGTCAAAAAAAATTGTGATCATTCTTTATTGAACAGCCCTCGTATCTGAAATCAAAAAGTCAGAAAATATTTACAATCTTTGAAAAATGTAATCAGCTTAAAACAATTATTCGCATGGAAACCTGAGTTTCAATAATTAATTGTAATGATTTCCACAAGAGGTGATATTTTACCTTTGCTGTTCCTTTGAAAGATGTTGGTTTACAACTTTATGTAAAACTGCTGGCAAACTAAGGATGTCGTGCTTTGAAATATTGTGTACATTATAATGAGTTGTTTGTGTAGGACGACATGGTGGATGACGTCCAATCTTTTGTTGCTGCTGCTGAAGTCCTGAAAGAAAGAGGTGCCTACAAGATATATGTGATGGCCACGCATGGTCTTCTGTCATCAGATGCTCCAAGGCTCATTGAAGATTCTCCAATAGATGAGGCAAGTTCTTAGGTTTTACTAAAGCTGTGAAAATGAGCATATACAGAAATAATATTATTGTACATACACCCAATAGGTGAATTATTGTTGCCATTGCCACTGCATTATGCTTTAGCCATTTGAAAAACCATTCCTTTATGAGAAGAATAGTAATAGTAAGACCTGAAGCTTTCCTGGTGACGAATACGCTCACTTTCTTCTCAGGCAGCCAGGCTGTCCGAGAAGAAAGTGAGCGAATAGTAATAGTATTTATTGTAACATCTTATGTTTTCTGCTTAAATCTGTACTTTCTTTAATGGTGACGTGCTACTTCAGTACACAAACAATGAATATTAGTGTGATGTATGTGGCGAGGATATTATCTGTTGGAGAAAAGTTCCTTTATAATAAGATATAAGAATAGTTGATAGTCAACATGAAAAATTCAATGCCATGGCATTGGTGTATCTTGAATGTGAGAGCCCCTAGTGGTTTACCGGGGAAATGTACAAGTCAAATGGAGAATTTAATGTCATGACGGCAAGTTAGCCATGATGGGTTAGAGCGACTGGACGGAAACCAGGAGATCCGTGGTTCAAATCCCGGCCATGGCATTGAATTTTTCATGTTGGCTCTATCAAAAACCTTAGCCTATATACGACTAGTATGAAGAAATGATTAATTTCCATCAATTATAAATATTAGAATAATGCCCATTTAAAAGAGTTTTTTTTTTTTTAATTCCCAACAGAAGTTAATGGCAATGGTGCATAATAAAAAGCAGCTTCATTTAATTTATTTGGGTATCTTGAAGAAATGTTTAAATCTCACCAGCAATGTTTCATTTTGTTTAAAGTATGATTTATTGAATATTTCCAATAAACTTGTTCCAGGCTCAATGATGAATTAATGAGAGTGCTAACCTTTGAGATTTTTTTCAATGAAAAATTTGACTGTGCTGAGAGCCTGGTAAAACAAGATGTCATTTATATGCAAAAATCTGAAATTTACATTATATCAAACTCTACTTCCTACACCAGAACTTACTGGAACATATCTCTATCATTCTTTGGCTCAAATTTTTGCTATGCATTTAACTTCTTTCATTTTAAATACGAGGACGGTTCAGTAAGTACCTGTGTTAGGAATGAAGATGCTAGTTTTTTCAAACACAAATTATTTCTCAGCACTGTCTCCTTTAAGGGATATGCACTTCTTCCAACGCTCCCGTCATTGTTTTAACCCCTCCAAAAAATAAGAAGTGTCAATGTCTGCAAAATACGCCTCTGTCTCCATGATGACCTCTTCATTTGATCTAAATTTTGTTCCTGCAAGCCATTTCTTCATGTTTTGGGAACATGAGAATATGTTGGGGTGTGGCAGAAATTCATGCAGTTTGGCAGTGGTAGCTCCAGATGAATGTGCTGGGGCATTATCGTGGTGAAACAGAACTGTCTTCTTCACCATATGGGGTCATGTCTCTTTCAACTTCTTGGCGAATTGGGTGAATAACTCAAAGTGGTATGCTCCAATAATAGTTTTTTATTTTTTTTTTATTTTGGCTCTTCTTTCTAATATGCGATACAGCGATTTTTTTCTAATTCCTTCACACTTTTTTATGTTTTTATATACAACCATGATTTTTAATATTTCTTTACTTTTAGTGCAATTTCGTGTTGGATGGCATTCTTTTAACATTATTGTTTATTTAATTACTGTGTAATGTAGCCATACTAAAGAATTCAGTGCAGCCAAACTATGCTTGTTTCTCCACTGAAAGCAGTGCTGTCAACAGTCTTACTTGTCCCGAAATTACACTATCTAGCAGACTAAATGTATGAGTTCGTGGACTGTATCAGACTGGTTCGGCTACTGCTGCGAAGTGTGCATGATATCAAATGACACCAAGTATACTGCAAGGGGGAAAATTGGCGGTCCCGGTCACGTTTAAATTGACGAATGCAAAAAAGAATGACGCAAGTTTCATGTTGGGTGCTGCAATTAGACTAGAGCGTATTTGCATCCCTCCTGATGTTGGCGCATATCGTCATCCGCACCTCATTCGTTACCATGTTGATCATTCCCAAAATCCAGTTGCCCTTTACAATGCGCCCATGAGGAAACTTGCGTAGTCCTATTTTGCATTCGTCAATTTGAACAGTGTGGCCGGGACCGCTAATTTTCCCCCTTGCAGTATACTTGGTGTCATTTGACATCATGCACACTTTGCAGCAGTAGCTGAACCAGTCCGATTAAAGTCCATGAGCTCGTACATGTATTTCCTATGGAGCACTCCATTATCATCGTGTCGCAGGAATGTTTATGTGCAAAGCAGTGTAAGAGTAACAAAATTTGACTGGTCGATAACTTAGCCTGCTCAAACCATGTTCCTTTGCACACGGACTGCGTCACCTATGTCTGGGTCATTTTTGCAGAGGTTGGCTACAAGTTTTACATACCTTTCTCATGTTGGCTTCAACACCCGAACCAGCTGTTCATCTGCTTGCGCATGCGCATACATGCACCTTTAAACTTAGAAAATATTCTCATGTCACACAAAAGAAAGTTTCTCCATTTTTTTTTCTTTTCTTTTTCCAAGAAGTCAATGAATTTGACATCCTTCGCATCCCAAAAAATTGTCACTATTTTTTTTTTTTTTTCTGGCCAATGGAGCAGATTTTCCAGAAGCAACCCATTGTTTTGATTGTTGCTCGGTTTCCAGAGTATAATGATAAATCTAGGTCTCATTGACAGTGATAACTTGACACAAAAAGTCCTTCGGATTTTGCTTAAATAGCTCCAAACACAGCTTCAAAGTTGAAAGCTGCAACTGCTTGTTGTATGCCGTGAACAAACACATCACCCATCAGGCTGACAGCTTTCTCATCTCAAACTTATTGTGCAAAATATGAATTGCTGCTCCTGTCAATATACACCTATGGCCTCTGTCACTTTGCAAACTTTCATTTGATGGCCAGCAAGAATCATATTGTGGACTTTTTCAATGACTTCCTCAGTAATCACACCTGCAGGACGTCCACATCAAAAATGGATGTTCGACCACATTTAAATTCGTAAATATTCGTAAATATTGAAATATCTGTAAAATCCAAAGTAACATATGTATCAGCACCAAATTTCTTTTGACAACTTCCCTTAACAATACCATATATTTTGAAACACTGGTACCTATTGAACTGTCCTCATATATCTTTCCAACTTTGTTCTACTCACAACTAAAGTGAAAGAAATTTCCTTTTATAGTTCTATCAATATCCAAAATCCAGATAATTAAAAAAATAAGAGAGAGAGAGAGTGACAACAGCACATTTAAGTTAGATTAGAATATGCAAAGATGATAACATGAACATCACATCAAAGGATTGTTTGTGTTTTTGGACTGACTAAAACAAAACTATGACTCTAGCGCTGTAGTGCATTCGTTGTACTTCAGAGCTCATAAGCTTAACTTTAAAGAGAGTCGATTAAAGACACTAGACAACACTTACTTTTAAATTTTTCCGGAACTAGTTTCAGAGGCTTTGCCTCTATCATCGGCCGGCTCTCGACTTGATAGAGGCAAAGCCTCTGAAACTAGTTCCGGAAAAATTTAAAAGTAAGTGTTGTCTAGTGTCTTTAATCGACTCTCTTTAAAGTTAATTTATCATAACAACACTGTTTTCAACACTTCCAAGAAAGTAATTGCTCATAAGCTTGTTTACCCTAAAGATGCCGGACACAGTTTTCGGCGAAACGTCGGAAGTAAAGCAAACTGAACCACGGCCTTCAAGCCCGGAAGTTGTGTTTAATGTAGTTGACAATGCCGACCGTGAAAGCCTCAGCACTTATGTAAAGTTATATAAGTTTGCAATGTTATAGGATATCCCTGTATATTAATATTATAAAAAGGAAAAATTTGTCTCTAAATCCATTAACCAATTTTGATAATTCTTATACCATTGAAAATCTGTGTTCTCGCTTGAAGGATTTGGATTACGAAACACTTAACAATTTCAATTTATAAAATACATAATAAAAGACTTCAAACAAATTTACAAAACCCTTGTTAAGAATGTCATGTTAAAGAAAATAGTTATACTCCACAGAAAATGTAGGTAACATAAGCCAGTTACATTTTATTTCAGGCAATATACATAATGACATGATACAACATTAAAAAGTAGCAATGGATCCTATTTGTATGAATCATATTGTCATGAGCCCATTGTTGATCGAAGCGGCGCCGGTGACTAGTTCAAAGCACGGGCATGCAGTGTGTAGATAAAAGCTCGCCATAGCAACAGGGGAGGGGGAAGGGGACAGATTTCTCGAGAGTTCTAGTTCTTTGTTCTAGCTGCGTCTCGATTGTTTGAGAAATTTCTGGAATGAGAGTAATCTATAAAAAGGCAGCCCTCCCGCCACAGAGTCAGTCAGTCGTTAATTGTAATTGCATGCGTGAACAGCTGGTGAGATGTGTCGATGACCTTGCAAATGTTATTGTGTATGTGACGTAATTCTGGACTGCTGTGTACGAAGTGTGTTTCTACGGAAATAAAGTGCAATTTTTGGTGTTTGCAACCTGAACTTTTGATTTCATGAACCCACAAACTCACAGTATGTTATGTTTATTTCTTTGATTGCATTTTTATTAAATACTATGTGTGTGGATGAAAATGTTAGAAAGTCGTAACTTTATTTTAATTCTATACAAGTATGCACCAAAATTTCTGAATTCCAAAGCCTTTTGATAATCTTATGCAGTCAAGTTTTGTATTATTTCCTTTTTACTTAAATTTGAATGATGAATTAATTCTATTTATGCTTGATTGGAGAAACTTAGTAACAGTGACATCAAAATTAATTGAAAAACCTATTCGTAGTTAGTTTTTAACACTCCGTCACATTTTTATATCATTGAGGGACTAATTTCGGAAGCAGTTGCTTCCATTTTCAACCCTGGACTGAGATTATATCAATTTATGGATAAAATAATGTTGTGTTTGCAGGTTGTTGTGACAAACACTGTGCCTCATGAACTGCAGAAAATGCAGTGCCACAAGATAAAGACTGTCGACATCAGCGTCTTGCTGTCGGAAGCCATACGTCGCATTCACAACAAGGAATCTATGTCATATCTATTCAAGAATGTTACCCTGGAAGACTAAATATTCACCATTCTCATTATTTGGTTTAAGCATTTCAGCCCACACCTGGTTACAAGGGATGAGATGTGTTAGGCAGTACTGAGTGTGTAATGTTTCTTTTGTCTTTATTAAAAGTATGTATGATGAATTTATTAAAGGATTAGTTCTTTGTTTGTAAAACAAATAGATGTAAATGAATGGCTTTTTACTTTGATTTTAAGAAATTGGATCACTCGTAGCAAGATGTGAAAATATTATTCTTAAGTAGAATTTATCAGTAAGATTATACTTTTTTAAATTATACTAGAGGATAATTTTAAGGAAAAAGGAAAGCTGTTCATTGCAAGTCTATGCACTTCAATTTTGTTCGTATTATTTGAAAGGTATTTCATATTAGAGGCAAGTAAAATTGAGAAGATTTGATGCAAATAGTTGTAATTTTCCCAGTATTTCACTTTTATGGGGGGCTGTTATGATTTTCTCTTCTCTAAGAACATAGAATATTTCATAAATTTTTAAAAAGAGTAGTGCACAAATGCATGGGTATGTAAATAAGCATTAGAACAGGGATAAAACGTATGTAAAAGTATTTGAGTTAGAAAGCTGAAACTGTGTGCATAGTTTCAGAGATGCTAACTTTACAAAAATATGAACTTAATTTGAAAAATTAATCTACCTTAGTGGTATTTAGTCCTCAGCACAGTTCTCCTTTACGTTTGCAGTGAACTAAAGAAGGGAAATAAAACTGAAATTTTGCTTTGATTTTGAATGAAGGAATGAAAACGGGGAGGAAAATCAAGTGTCTAAACATTAGGGATGGTTTCACCAACCAAAGTTAAATTTTAACATAATGTTAAGGTACTTTAACATTGAAATTAACACAGTTGTATTTTATGGAACAATGTTAGGTATGTCAACATTGATATGTTCATGTTAAGGCATTTAGAGCTTTTAATGCCATTCCTAACCAAAGAAGAGTCGTGCAACATATAGTTCAATTAACTTGAGGTGGCAGCTGACTAAAAGAATTAGTCTGACACTAAACCTGAAAGAAGACTGAAGGTGATTTATACATGAGGATTAGTTGATATATGTACCATCAATAGCTCCACATGTATAAAATCATCCTCAGTCTCCTTTCAGGATTAGTGTCAAGACTAATTCTTTTAGTGTGCATCTTTACTCAGGTGCTACCTCAAGTTAATTGTAGTATAATTTAGAAAACTTTCAAAAGGATGTATTTTTAAAGCAATACAAATTGTCCAAAGTGCACAGTTTTAAAAAACTCCAAAAGATGGCATTAAAGGAATGCAGGCTGTTCAAACCAGGTGTGAGGAGAATTTAAAGGAAATAATGAGAGATTAGAACACTACCTATAGAAACATGTCTCTTTGCTACAAGTATTCAGTTTGACATTAATACTTTTCATTTAATGGTTGGTGAGGGTTGGCTGTTTCAAAGTTGCCTTTTGTTGGAAGCAAACAGTATTTTTGTTGGATTATGCTTGATCCTTACACTTTTAGCTTCAGTGTAATGTTGAAAATGCCCTGTGTTTTAAGTTTGCATAATAACCAGTTCTTATTAAATTTTAGATGAGTCGCATTTTTTACACATCTGCTTCACTTTCGTACCTATTTTGAGGACATGTTTCGCAAATCTTCGTTTGCATCTACGGCTCTTGTTCTTAATTAATGCCTATATGAATAGTAGGAGATTAGTTCCTCTGCACCTAAATTTATTGGTTATATCTCAGTTAATGAGGAAACTTGTATGACAATTGTCCATGAACGTAATTAGTCTGTTACTGTAACAGAGTGCACTACAATGCAGAGACAAAAGTACATAGAACGTGTGAAGCTTTGTAATTTAGTCATTGTCCTTTCAAAAGCTGTTGTCTGCCGTTTTTTATATTAACATTACGTCAGGTAACAGTTTGCTGTGATCAAATGCAAGAGTTTATGTACAGATTTGACTGTTTCTAAGATAGTTGCTTAAACCGACCCTTAAGGCAGAGGTAGGGAAAAATGCACCTGATTTTTACTGTTAAATTTAAAGTTCACATACTGGTAACAACAAATTAGCAATTGAAATCTAATTTATACAGCTACAATTAATCAGTTTAGTTCAACATTTGATAGGGTAATATTACAGTGTTGTTTCTTTTTGAAGCTTCAGCTAAAGAAAACAGCATTAGACATGCCTTCTGAAGAAAGTTGTACCACAAATGTCTGGATGTAGGTGAACTCATGGTATCAAGTCTCACAATTGCAATTTATGTGGAACAAGTCATAAACTGCAGCTTTATGAGGGAAGAAAAGTACAGATGAGCTGCTGTTATCTTGTATAAGATTGAATCAAGTTGCCAAACTTATTTTCTCTGCCAAAATAGAGTTTAGACTAAAAATGGTACTGATCGTGAGAAGGGGCCGCAACTTGTAATCATTTTATCCTTAACAATTATACCTTTCAGTATTTTAACCCTTGTTTCATAGAATATATTTGAACAGAACTTTGTATGTTTTGTTCACATAAAAGCAAAGTTAAACTGAAAGAAGTATTTTACAAAAGTATTATTTTTCTTCCATTAGTACAGTACGGAAGGAACTATTTTATCTATTGGTGCTCCTAAAGAGGCTTTAAAAGCAATTAAATATTCCTATTCCTTAAAGTCATCATCTAGATTATATTATTTCTGTGCTATAAAAGAAATACTGTATTAAGAAATTGTTTAAGAAGGGAAGGACTGAGTTAATGTAAACCATTAAATAAAATGGCTAGTCAGTTCTTTGTTTTATATAGTGGCATTTTGGCATCACATTCAGCAGCTTTTAGATTCCAGTATTGAAAGCCATTATGTTGCATTCAGTGTTTATTGGATAAATTGACTCAGCTTTGGCAATCATTTTTACAAGTTATTTTTATTATAATTTAGTTGTATTTTATTGACATTGTAGACTCTTATCAAGTAGAATAGAGGTAGAAAGAAATGCATTAGTTAAGTGACACTTAAGCATGTGTACCAGGCTTAAGAGCACACTTCATAAAGAAAATGTGGAATGGCACATTTAGATCTGATATGGAACTGTACAATATCCAACAGAAATGTTGATGCATTATAAATGCTCAGCATTTTAACAGTTTAAATGTTCATAGGTATTAGTTTTGTATTTATATTGCATTCAGGTTTTTTTTTTACACTGTGAATTGAAGAGATTTGTTTGAGAATGCGAGAAATATTTGTTTGGTTGTTAAGATGATGTACTGCTGTACATTTGCTTTAAATGTCTAATCAGTCGTCTTTGAGATGAAACAGTGTTACCATATATTTACTCTATAAGTCTTGGGAGTGTAAAACAACTGGTTCTGATCACTGAATTGTTTCAAAGTATTTTGTTAAGTAACTTGGATGCAGGGCAGATACATTCTTCGTATTGTAATAAATAAAAGCATGGTTAACTTGTAACACATTTGGTCATTACAAACCTTACTTTGCAGCTCTCAGTTACAAATCACTTGTAAGTTATGACTTACGTTTTATTTTCTGCCTTCTTTTTATAGTCCTCTTTTAATTAAATGCAGTGTTCTACAGTTTACCAGAATGCAGATGACAAATATCTCAAAGCCTCCATTGATACCTTGGCTGACATTGGATCGGTCACAGTATGTCGCTGCCGTGCTAGGGGTCCCAGGTTTGATTCCCGACATTAGGAATCTGGGGATTTTTCTCCGACCAAGATAATTCATCTTCCCCAGAGTCTGAAAGTATGAATGAGAGTGCAAATGTGTACGTGATCTAATGATTAAAACTCAACGAATATGAGTTAACAACTTTGATATGTTCCAAAGGAGACGGCTGCTGACATGACCATTGCAGTTAAAGGCGAGGTAGAAATGGAACAAACAAAAGAGTATGTCGCTACTGTAGTTGGTGATTCAGATTGTTATTTTGGGGAATATGACAAGTTGTAAATGTTTGTGATAAATAAAATTATTATTATTGCATGTTGTCAGATCTGGACTGTAGAAAGAATGGAGCAAACATTTGACACCTGCAATATGCAAAGGCATCAAAGGGCTTTATAGTTTGTGGTGCACTATCCTTAGGTAAAAATGTCACAATATCGCCTCCAGTTGAAAACAAAGATCAGATTAGTTAAGAATATGAATTAAAACTGGAAGTAGTGCATAGTGAAACAAAAATAAATAATACTGTTACAGAACACTAAACTTAACTAATCTTTCGAGATTCAACTGTATTGGAACACCACAGTGAAGCGAAAAATTATTAAATTTTAGATGAGTCGCATTTCTTACACATCTGCTTCACTTCGAACGAAAGTGAAGCAGATGTGTAAGAAATGCGACTCATCTAAAATTTAATAATAATTAACTAATCTTTGTTGCTACGAGGGCATTAAATCTTAAATGGTTTACAAATTTAATGGAAGTATGTGCAATGTGCAGAGGATTTGAAGACATATATCATTGTGTGCTCCAGTGCAAGGAAATGAATCTGTGGAGAACTGCTATCTAAACTTTGTTTGAAATAACTTTGCCCTGCTGACATGTATCCCTCACATACCATTGCCTTCCCCTTTCCCCCAATTGGCTAATGTTTTTAGCACCGTAGGCATTGCTTTCAACCACGTGGAAACCTGCAATAAATATTATAATAATTGCCAGGAAGATATATAAAATCATGCAAATAAGATGTGAAGGCATGCAAAAATCAAGTTTATAATGAAACTCGACATGTTGAAATGTAATGTACAACAAATCCAGTTCAACGCAAGGTCAGCTATAAAAGTAATATAAACAACTGTCACGACTACCGATCCACCTATGTAGGTGCTATCATCAGTCATCCTAAGAAGCAGGTTTGAAGCAAAGGATCCCTTTCTTTATATCGAAATTTAACTGTATTGGAACACCACAGTGAAGCGAAACAATTATTAAATGATAGATGAGTCGTATTTATTACACATTATTACATACGTAAGTGAAGCTGATGTGTAATAAATACAACTCATCTATAATTTAATAACCCTCCTCTTTCTTTGTCACATTTTTGTATTATTGAGGGACTAGTTTTGTAAGTCTGTGCATCTATTTTTGCTGCACAACAGTCTATATGATAAAAGCAGCCAATGAGTGGTGATTAGTTCATGTGAGTGTTAGAGATACAGGGCAAGCTTTTTTGAAACAAAGATTAGGTTTCAAAGCGAGACAAAAAGGAAAGAAATGTTGCAGCTATAAACATGTCATAGTTAGGGGGAGCAAACAAAATGATAGACTTATGGGTGAGCATTAAGGAAAATTAAGAACAACAGCAGGACTTGAAAAAAGTTGGCCAAGAGAACATGTCAATGACATGCTTGGTCACACTAAATTGGAACATATATGGACATATAATTGCAATTACTTTATGGAAAGAAAGAAATATATATATTTATTCCAACTTGGTTGCTATAGAACATGTCCGCATCTTTAGTTGGTTGACTAATGGAAACATTTTTGGCTTCTGAGTATCTTCTTTTTGGACCATTAATGAACTTGTAGATTATGTTGTTCTTGGAGGGAATTTAAAAATTCATCAAATATTCTTTGAGTTTGTGAATATCCATTCCTGTGTACACAGTTATTTTTGACATTAACATATTTGAGAAGATAAACTCTGCAAATACTGGATTTTTTGTTTTACTTATAGATTTTATTCAATCTTCTTAATTGATTTTGAATATTCTGAGTTTTTAGAATGGTTGCCGTTTGGTAGCAGTTTTTCCAAATCACTTCATATTAATAGATTTTTATGTTGCACTTTTTATATGGGGCCAAAACTGTCATAATTATTGAAAATACCTTTTAAATCGACAAAAGTGGTTTGTGAATTTTTCTTTTTCATCTGCTTCTCTTGTATTTGCAATTGTCTTCTTCCTTTTAATGTTCTGTAGCTTCTTCTCAGTAACCATTCCAACATAAGTTTACCATATTTTTGTTTTTCCCAGTTTCTGGCTACTGATTTTAACTGCCTGGTACCCCATTACAGGTCGTAGAAGGTGTATTGGGTCCTTTCCTTTCATTTGTCATAAATGCTGCTATTACTGCAGTTTAATCAAGTGGGATGACTCAGCTGGTTTTGTCTGTGACCAGCATTTGGGAGGTCTAGGTTTGATTCCCGTTTCAACTGACTTTTTTCAGGGTTTTCCCAGGCTGCCAGGCGAATGCTGGATAGGCTAATTACATCCCCCAAATTTCCTGTCCCTCAATTTCATCTCCATTATCATTTCATATCATCTCTTCTGGTGGTCCCTTCAGGGCAGAAAGTGTTGATGGGTGTGGGATGGTCTCTGGGGCCAGTCTGGTGCGACCGTTTCAGAACCACAAAGGCTGATGTGCCTGTTGCACTGGCCTCCCAGACAGTTTCCAATGGGTCAGTTGTGGGGAACTCCTTGGGATGGCTGCCTTCTGTTTCCTCTCGCCTCATCCTTCCTCCCAGTGGTGTCCCATTTGGAGGCATAGGTACCAAGTTTGGACCTCCATGCCAAATCCCCTCCATAGGGTAGTGCAGTCCAGTACTAGTGTTTATATGTGGAGCTTCTCTTCATACCAGAATTGTTCTTCCATAATGTATACACTAAAATTCAACAGGAGAATCAGACCTGATTGTGGATTGTGAGTCTGTCACAAATATATCATACCATCACGTTGCAATGCTAGCTGTGCAACAGATCTGTAGTTCAAATCCTACCTATGACAGTAAATTTCTCCTTCTGATTTACCTTTTTCTGTAAATCATGGATCATGTCATTGATTTTAAATCTTATATATTTGCAGCTCTGCTCATATTGTTCAAATTTGTCATGCAGGCTTCTGTCACTTCTTTCTCCTCACTCATTCATTGTTATTTCTGTGTGCAGCATGCTTCATGTAATATTTTGAAAACCACTAATATAACTTATTTCTAAGATGTTAAGAAAAGCTTAAACTGGTAAAAGTGGAGATTCCTTACCCTGCAAATCAATCTAAAAATCCTGAATATTCCATGTATCCGTAAACATAGAGAAAAATGTCAGTTATAAATATTGGTAAGTTGATTGCAACATACAGGGGTTTTTCAAAGTTTATTGGCCTTCAGAAACTTCAGTACTTATAATTAGAAAAAAGATTACTCCTATATTGCAAACAGCACACACTTCTGCAATACTTGATACAACACACATATAGCAGGAGTGATTTTTCTTCAGTTTCACACCATTTTTTTTTTAATTTAAAATACTTTCCTTATTTAAGGGCTGCCATGTAGACAAAGTATATAAAAAAAATAAACCCATGGCATAACAGCCAGTATGGGCCAAAGCCTGCCAACATGACTGCTGGCCTCACACCTGAATATGCAAGGCAGAGGTGGGTGATCAACCAATATGGGGAGGAGATGTCAGCATCTGGCACCTCCAGCCAGAAAGTTGGCTTATGCAACCACGGCTGCTACCTACCACAGCTCCTCACTTTCCTCAAGAGGCTGAGTAGGCACCGGTCCTATTCTCGGGACTTAAAATCCGCACCTCCCAGGGTTGGTATCAATCTCAGGCATATGCCTTGGCAGGGAACCAAAGTAGGATGCCTTAACCCACTGTGCCACGGTGCAGGACAGTATAACTATAAACCTAACTTTTCTCTTAATTTTATAACATAAATTAAATAATAACAGCAAGTAGAAAAATCTATCAAATTGGCTTTTGTTTTTACACAGATTCTCTGTGGAATTACAAGAAGTAAAAGTCAAAGCAATCTTGATAAGCATCTTTTATGGCTTCGGTATGTTACAGTCTTTAAGAGTGAACATTTTAAATATTTTGATATATTTTCATAACATATTTTAAAAAAAAAGCTTGCCATGAATTTGTGAAGAATGCTATTGGCTCTTCAAAATATTATTTGCATAACTACAGGCTTTTTGATATAGAATATTTTGGATCAAATATAAACTGGGATTCATTGAATGAACACAAAGTTACATCAGTAGTGTATAATTTTTATGCAGTCTCCTGATTTCAAAATACATTTACTCGACAAATTGGCAGCCTTTTATTCCTTCCCCCTAAAGAATTGGCAGTAGCCAGTTGAGCACATTCATATTTCATTGAATCATTGTTTACCATGTGCATTATTAATTTTTCTGAACAATTGTTGGTTATAGCGGATAAGTCTGGCCTACAAGGAGGTTCTTCCAAAGTTATGTAATTGCATTTCGTCCAACTTTTTCACATGTAATATAATTGTGTGACCTTAAGGCACATCTGTGAAAATTACAAAATTTCTTTTTTCTAATTGCTTTAACATTTTTACAATTACTGAAGACAAAATAAGTAATTCAGACAAAATTTCAATAGCTATGTCAAAGCATTGTTAAGATATTCATTTTTTGATATAGTAGTAATTTTTATTTATTTCTCATCTTTCCTTTTACATTATCAAATGGAAATACAAAATCAGGATTACAATTATAAAATCCATATTGGAAAATGCCATATTTTCCTAATCCTAAAATCCTACCATGTTGCTAGTCATTGAATAATAGTTCGGTCCCCATACCAAAAACCCTAGGTTTTTGTGTATTGGAGGTCCTCTACTCCTTTTTACACATTCTGCCACTTCACCTGTCCTACTCTACATTTTTCTCTTAATTGTTCTTAGCCATCTCTCTTTAACTTTCCCTAAATAATTCCCTAAATTTCTCCTGTTATTTCCTGATAGGAATCGTATGTGAAGATTCTATACTGATTTTTTGGCATTATGACACTGCATAACACTGAAATGTGTGGTCTCAGTACGCATCAAGCTCTATACCACAGACATCAGGTTAACATATCATCTGGCACATAGAAATGGAACAGAAAGATGTGAAATAATAAAGTGCAAGGCAAGCAATTCCCTGTAATATGGCCATCCATCCAAAGGTTCTGTATATCCAAAATAACTAAGGTGAGAACAAGGATTTTGATTTCTCAGTTGTAGAATATTGTCGCAAAAGCATTGTTGATCGAGGCGGTGCAGGCGACTAGTTGAGACAGGCAGTGCAGTGTGTAGATAAAAGCTCGCCAAAACGTGGAGGAAGGAGACAGATTTCTTGAGAGTTCGTCTTTGTTCTAGCCGTCTTGATGTTTGAGAACATTCCGGATAGTGAGTAATCTATAAAAAAGGGAGCCCACCCGCCACAGTCAGTCAGTCGGTAATTGGACGTGTGCGCATGAACAGCTGTAATAGTGAACTCTGTTGTGGTCGTTAACCTTGCAAGTTGTATTGTGTATGTAACATGATTCAGCGACTGTAAAGGTTGACGAAGTGTGTTTCTACGGAAATAAAGAGCGATTTTTGGTGTTTGTAAACTGGACTTTTAATTTCACGAACCCACAAAGTCACAATATGCAGATTAAAACTCATTTACTTTACAAAAAGTATTGGCATAAAATATAATAAATCTGGAAATAACTTTCTATAACATCTACTCTGTATCAAAATCTTCAACTAGATATGAGAGTTGCTGTTTTTAGGAAGTGTATGTAATATCTGTAATTTACTGTTTATATTCTTAACATACTATTTGGGAAAAAATTGTTGTAAACATTTAAACTGTTGTAAAAACTATCAGGTTTTCAGAATGTAGCTTTATGCTGCAGAAATAACATTATTGATATTAATCCTGTTTTCCTAAGCATATAAACTTGTTTTTGAAATCAAATAATAGTTAAATTTCAAGGACACAAGAGGCAAGAAAGTATTTTTAAAGTGAGTTGTTTCATCAAAAGGTATATTTTTGTAAATAAAAAAAGGTTTTAGTCTCAAGATGACAATTTATTTTAACTTCAGAACACAGGCATTCTTTGGCATATTATAAATTGTTATAAATGATTTGCCAACATCTATATATAAGAAGTATTTTACTGAATGCATTACTGTTTTCTCTAAATAAACTGTATTTTACATAAAATATGTATCCATACTGTGTAAGAAGAGTTGATGAAACTGATTTTTAAATAAATATTTGATGCATATTCAACTTCTGAGTTTTTATTCCTTGGGATTTGAAATTACCTAAGTCTCCTTGTTAACATAAAAGAAGAAATCTTAGTATGTTTACACAAATTTCTCTTTCCATTTCTAATTCATTTTCTAAAAACTGAAAAAAAAAAGTAATTCAATAATTTAGCTGTATACTGCAGTTATTTTGTTTCAAAATTTGCACTAGTTTACAACGTTAGGGATTTCAGTTTTAACAACCATGTGAACTCTTCTTGCATTAGACACCTGTCAAAAAGTCTTGAAAGAACACATTACTTTCGCCCAACAGAACAAATTCAGTGTACACCACTTTTTGAAATCACGCAATACAAAAGAGAAAACCACAGACAAAAACTCAGGTATGTACCAGATAAATTGCAAAGGCTGTGACAACTTTTACATTGGAGAAACTAAAAGAAATTTGATCATTAGGCTGAAAGACCATTTTAGGAACATCACTGACAATGCTCAATACTTGTATTAGTCTATGGGCAGTAAATAAATTACTAAATCAAAAACAAAGAAACAAAGTGGCAGTAGCATACCATTTCTGGAATGATAATCACAATATAGAACAAGAAATGTACTTATTAAAAAGTGTAGAGAGTACAACTGCTTTAACCATGTGGAAAAACATATTCATATAGAAATATAAAGGAAAACACTTCATTTTTGACACCACCGAACTTTGAGGTGGTCCGGCCCATAGCGAACCATGTAGAGCTCTCCCTTGTGCTCAACACCTCACAATTACGGATTGGTGGCATGTGGAGGTTAAGGCTAGGGCGAGTGTAGCCAGTTTGAGGTGACATTTATATAAATATAAATGGTGAACAAATCGAGCAATTAGATAAGATAAAATTCTTAGGAGTGATTATTGATGAAAACCTAACATTCAGACACCATATCGACTATATATGTAAAAAGATAAGTACAAATCTTTATTTATTAAGGAACCTAGCAAAATACCTAAATCCTGAATATCTGAAACTAACTTATTATGGAATAATACATTCACATCTACAATATGCAGTTGAGATATGGGGCAGCACTTGTATGACTAATATGAACAGATTGCTAGTTTTGCAGAAAAAATGTGTAAGATGTATATATAAGGTAAATAGAAGAGAATCATGTAGAAATGTTTTTGTAGAAAACAAAATCCTAACAGTAGTATCGCTATACGTTTTTAAAGTAATAATGTTTGTAATTAGCAAGGATGAAATGGGTAACTTAAATAAACATTGTCACAAACATGAAACAAGGACACAAAATAATTACCACAGAATAACTTTAAATAAGAAGTCAACAGATAAAGATCCCTTAATAATGGGAAAATTATTATTTAATAAACTACCAAATTCACTAAAAACAAAAAAAGGTAAATTATTTAAAAATGAACTAAACAAGTTTCTAATACAAAAATGCTTGTATAGACTGGACGAATTGTAATTAAATGTATATAACTGTTTATTTTGACGTATCCGACAACATGTAAGTGTTATTATGGATGAAAATAAATTATTATTATTATTATTACTTGTAGCTCCCGCGTGAGGACTCTCATTTGTACTTCAGGGAGTGAGTGCATCCTGACTAGTTGTGGGTTGAATGAAGATGACACCTCGAATCTGATAGACAGATGTTTATTGTTGTCCTTAGACTCCTTTGCTCGCCACCGTAAAGTCGTCTGTGTGGTTGCTGTATTTAGCGTCACTGTATCCCACGTCAATATTGTGATGTGATGCGCAGAGGCAATAGCACTGCGTAATCAAACTAGATATATTTATCGTCTTCCCTATGTATTACTCTTCGCGCTAACTCTCACTGGAGCAACTGTTAAATAATGCACTTTGTCTCGGTGCATGGCGCGGAAGTGTACTTGTTAGGCGGCGCCGAATACGCATCCATCTCACGTAGATCACAGGATCGAAGTGTTCTTACAAGAAAAACCAACTTTTCCGCCATCACTTTGAATTACCCTCACTCTAGGTATTTTTTGGAGTTTGAAAAATCACATGAACTAGTACCTATTAATTTTCCATTGGCTGGTACCTATTCCCACTTAAGATCAGTGTTCAGAATTTCCAGTTTCAGACCTAATATCAGAGATGCTTTCTCTAACGGCCTGCATGCCAAAGTTTATGCATAAGCATGCGTTCTGAGCATCGATCAAACTTTTGAAGCCTGTTGTCAGAAGCACGCATAGGATTTTGACAATGGGTTAGTTTGCTACTGGGTGGCACCAAGTTTGCCTTTAGGGCAAAACAGACAATAGAGTAGGGTTGTTTGTTTACAGGGATTGCAAAGGGAGTTTACTGACCTTTGCAGAGTGGCCTTGTCACTGTGGCCGTCTCAGGAATATATGCTACCATTATGACATATATCTATTCTGGTATACATCATTTATTTATATTTATTCATTTTATAGAATAAAAAGAAGTATTTCAGAAAGTGGAGTGCCATTGTTACTAAAATTAGGCAAGTGAGTCAACCTTGTATATACTTTTCTCCACTTACAAGTTTTTTATGAAGACTAGTTTCTGGGGACTTCTCCCCTATCGTCAGCTCTGTGGTAGACTGATGATGCGTCCGGTGTCTGCATCTGGCTTGGTGTTGTGCTGCCATCTAACGTCCTGGTAAGTTTGATGACGTCATCTACTGCAGGGATTTCAAAATTCATCAAGAGGTCCTGTTTTTTCGTAATAAATATGTTTTCCCAAATCTGTAGTTCCAGAGGTTTCTTTGCCTGTTTGATCAGTTCTATTTCTTGTTTTATGTTGTGATTCTCAGACCAAAAGTGATGTGATACGGCCGACTTGTCCATTTGTTTGAATTTAATATTTCTGAAGTGTTCTTTCATTCTTGTTCCTAGATTCCTTTTGGTCTTACCAATGTATATCTTGTCACAATCCTGGCAACTCATTTGGTAAATGCCTGATAATTGAGTTTTCGGTGTGCTATTTTTTAGAGGGTGGTTTAGTAAGTTGCGGATGTTGTGTTTGTTTTGAGGGGCTAATTTTATGTTGAAGCTCTTAAATATCTTTTCAAATTTTTTGAAGTATTTTGGATAAAATGTAAATTTTCCATATCTGGTGTTTGGGTTTTCTAGTTTTTTTTAACGTAGTAATGTCCTTTAAGTATTTGTTTCTTTTGTGTCTATAGATCAGTTTTTTGATGAAATTTGTGTTATAGTTGTTCAGTTCGGCAACCTGGTGTATGTGAGCGTACTCCTGTTCATATTCTGTTTTTGTTAGCGGAATGTTGATTAATCTGTGAACTAAACTATGGAATACTGCATATTGATGTTGTACTGGGTTTATGCAGTATTCCATAGTTTAGTTCACAGATTAATCAACATTCCGCTAACAGAAACAGAATATGAACAGGAGTACGCTCACATACACCAGGTTGCCGAACTGAACAACTATAACACAAATTTCATCAAAAAACTGATCTATAGACACAAAAGAAACAAATACTTAAAGGACATTACTACGTTAAAAAAACTAGAAAACCCAAACACCAGATATGGAAAATTTACATTTCATCCAAAATACTTCAAAAAATTTGAAAAGATATTTAAGAGCTTCAACATAAAATTAGCCCCTCAAAACAAACACAACATCCGCAACTTACTAAACCACCCTCTAAAAAATAGCACACCGAAAACTCAATTATCAGGCATTTACCAAATGAGTTGCCAGGATTGTGACAAGATATACATTGGTAAGACCAAAAGGAATCTAGGAACAAGAATGAAAGAACACTTCAGAAATATTAAATTCAAACAAATGGACAAGTCGGCTGTATCACATCACTTTTGGTCTGAGAATCACAACATAAAACAAGAAATAGAACTGATCAAACAGGCAAAGAAACCTCTGGAACTACAGATTTGGGAAAACATATTTATTACGAAAAAACAGGACCTCTTGATGAATTTTGAAATTCCCGCGGTAGATGACGTCATCAAACTTACCAGGACGTTAGATGGCAGCACAACACCAAGCCAGATGCAGACACCGGACGCATCATCAGTCTACCACAGAGCTGACAATAGGGGAGAAGTCCCCAGAAACTAGTCTTCATAAAAAACTTGTAAGTGGAGAAAAGTATATACAAGGTTGACTCACTTGCCTAATTTTAGTAATTTATTCATTTGTTTATGTTAATGTCTTTCCGATATTAAGTTATATGTCGTCTCAGTGTTCCTAGCTGATGGGCTGTGTCAACTTCAAGTTCATCAATAGAGACACCCCTATCGCCTCCAAGGAATTCAACAGTCGACATTAGCTGAGGATGTTAGGAAGATCCTCATTCTAGGTAACCACTAGCAATATATGGAATATAGAGTAATAGTTCAACTCAAAATTATATTGATGGCGCCTACTATCCGTTTTGCTGTTACACTCTACCATGAACTTTACATCATGCAATGGAGCTTTGTGAATTAAATGATGATTCTCTGTGTTATATGATACATATTGTTCTGTGGCCATGGTTCATCTGAGAAATGTGGGCCAATAGCACTGTCAACAATATTTTGTAAACTAACAAACTGTCTCATTTTTCATTGTCACAAAGTTATAATTCATAAACAACACTTCCGTACAACAATTCCTCCCGTAAAATGCTGTGTTATTATGTCTATATGTTCCTACGTATTCTGGACTCACTTTCTGGTACTTCCAGTTACACTCCGCACAAAGGCCCAACATAAAGCAGAGATAATGCCCTCAAAATATCAAGCAAATACAGGTATGAGCATAGTGATAGTTCCCTTGTTAGTCAGAACAATGAAAGATCTGTGACCAAATTATAAATCAAATGCAGAGTATTTTGCTACTTCCTATTAGAAAACTGTCAACATGCAAAGAAAGTCACTAGCAATCTGTTACTGTATAAAAAGTTTATCTGAGAAATATTTTAGGCATCTTACTGTATTCTTTTTATATCCAGTACTCTTAAGACAATATCATTCATATCTTTGTTACATGAGATACAGATCATGTTATCCTTGCAAAGGAACAGTTGAAGATCAGCAACTATTTTCAGAATTGTCTTGCTGGAGCTTAGTTCCCACACTATGAATCCTTGCAGATACGCCGCAGTTACCAAGCCATGTTGTACATGTAACCCAGACAACCTGTAAACAAATAATATTTACAGCTCTATGGCAAGTTCCTAATCTGGCACAAATGGTATCAGACACCAGAAACATTCAGTAAATGAAATGAAATGTGTAGTGTTTAACGCCCGCTTTTACTACTTACGGCACCGCAGGCGATGACAATGATTATACATGAAATGAAGATGGAGCACCGGTGGAATGAGATGGCGGGGGAAACCAGAGATCCTGGAGAAAACCCGCCCCAGCACCGTGTTGTCCACCACAAATCTCACTTTGCGGTCGCCTGGGATCAAACCCGGGCCGCCTTGGTGAGAGCCAAGCGGTCTAACCACTGAGCCACGGCGCGGCCAAACATTCAGTAGATTTGCAAAAACTATTTGTAGTCAGTTTTTCACACTCCATCACTTACATAGGGCAGCAAAAAAATTACATAATTGTAGGTACATTATATGATCAGCAATGTGGCAAGTAATAAAAAAGGAGACTGGTAAAACCAATCAAACAAAGTCCCAAATTGAACTGATTAGTGATGGTAAGAACGTAAAAGATCCAGTTAAGGTGGCAGAGCTATTTAATAAGCACTTCACTGAAATTGCAAATGAAATATGGATAAGAAATATGGTACACAAAAAGTTCAACCTAGCTACAATAATAAAATAAAATGGTGCGCGAAGTCTTTCTTTATTCACCCAATAAGCAAAGAAGAACTAATAAAAGTAACAAAGGGATTAAAAAATAAGTTTTCAACAGGAATAGATCAAGTACCTGATTATATAGTAAAAGAATGTATAGAGGACATAGCAGAGCCTTTAAAGCATGTGTATAATAAATCCTTTGAATCAGGCGTATTTCCAGAAAAACTTAAGATTGCTAAAGTAAAGCCATTACACAAAAAGGGGCCAGTTCAAAATATACAAAATTACAGACCAGTATCAAAGTTATCAGCCTTTTCAAAAATCTTAGAAAAACTTAAGTACAACAGAATAACTAGTTTCCTAGAAAAAAAAAATACCATCATATCAGATTCCCAACATGGTTTCAGACATTAAAGATCAACAGAAACAGCTGTTTACACCTTATTAGAAAAAATAGTTGATACAATTGAGCAGAAAGAAAAAACATTAGGATTATTTATGGATCTCACAAAAGCATATGATGTAATAAACTATAAAATATTACTGGAAAAACTAAATTTCTATGGGATAAGGGGATTAGCAAATGACGAAGGTTATAAACTGATTACAGAGGAAGGCATTATTGCATCATACAGTGTTACTGAAAATGAAGAATATTCAGATTCAGACAGTGTTGATGAACCAGCTGTGGTTATGGCCCACACACAAACAGTAACAAACATAAAGAAATTGATACTTGTGTTTAATTCTGGATTTTATTCTGTGGAATCATACACTATGTATCACATCTCAATACTCACTGGGAAAATACCTCTGGTACAGAATACTGCCGCAGCACCTTGAATTTCCCAGTTGTTAGGTTAGCTGCAGTAATTTGAATATTGTTATCGGTGCCCAATGCAGAAAACAGAAACCCCTGCAACCAACAACAGATTTACATGAGTTTGATTAAATGAATCATGTGCTACAGTGTGGATTAAAAAATGTACACTACTATAATAAAGTAATGAGACGACTGCTTTCAGAGCACATTACACATGATACCACTCCTATCATCATGTGTATATCACATGAAAATAGTTATATGCGTTAATGCTAATTTTAAAAATCCATTATACAAAAACAATAAGAATTATTCTAGATTAAATTAATTGGGAGTCGATTAATAACACAAAACAACACTCACTTTTAAATTTTCCCGGAACCAGTTTCTGAGGCCTTCCCTCTATCTTCAGCCGGACATCGACTTGTTCTCATTGGTGTAGCTGGCAATATTTTGTCATCGGTCACCTCTGGTGGCGGTTCGAGGAACTTGCTGAACAAATCTTTCTGGGGGATGTCGAAATTGAATACTTTGTTCCTATTTTTTGAAATAAAGATTTGTTCCCATGTGGACAGTTCTTCTTTTCCTGTTGTATGTTTTAGTAATTTTGGTTCTGGATTTATGTTGTGGTTTTTTTTCCCAAAAATGCGTGGCAACTGCTGATTTTTCTAATTGTTTGTATTTTATGTTCCTAAAGTGTTCCTTTGCTCTTGTTTCTAAATTTCTTTTGGTTTTTCCAATATAAATTTGACTACAGTCACAGCATTCAATTTGATATATACCATATTTTTTGTTAGTAGAAGTAGAACAAGTCGATGTCCGGCTGAAGATAGAGGGAAGGCCTCAGAAACCGGTTCCGGGAAAATTTAAAAGTGAGTGTCGTTTTGTGTTATTAATCGACTCCCAATTAATTTAATTTATACAACAACACTGTTTTCAACACTTCCATGAAAGGATTTATTATTCTAGATGTTATGTGGTTCAAGCCAGGGTAGTGATGAAAAGTCATCAACGTTTCCGGAGCGCAGATCTCTCCTGTCATCAGAATAATGAATAAATAAAGTGGTGAAAACCACATTATATGGGATTGATATGGAAGGATTAACGTAAAAAGAAAGTAGGCTGCATCTATTAGGAAGGAAGTATTATATACTCCCTGTAATGGGATGCACTTGCGTGGTACCGCTAAGCAACAGTAAAAGTAAAGACGGGAGTGTTTACCCCCTAGTGAGTGCATGGGATGACCGAGGACACAGCTATGACTGAGGCCCTGACAGCAGTCCTTTGGGGAGTGGAGGGAGTTCTTTATTGGGGGTATTTACTGGGACAAACAGGTTTTGTGAAGTTCTGCTAGGTGTCGATGGAACTGAAGCTGCTCCTCGAAGAGCTGGTCCAATTTGTCATGAAGTCTGTCAATTTCCTTTGTCATGAGTAGAGTGTGGAGCTATTCCAGTAGTGGTTTGTCTAGAGCTGTCGCTAGTGGCAAGTCTGTCAAGAAGTTGCTTTGTTGGTCCCAGGACACTTCCATTAGGTCAGTGTGGCCGGACCTTGTAGAAAATATGACTTCTTGGAGGATGTTCATTCTATCAGAATCTGTGCTTCCTGAGCCAGTTGATTTCTATTTTTAAAGCTTTTTAAAGCTGGTTTCCAAGAGGAACTGAAGGACATCACGGTTCAGCATGTTCCTCTCAGAGGAGATGGCCAGAGCCTCCTTAACACTCTACCCCTGGTAACCATTGCATTTACCAGTGGTAAATGGATGGTCTTCTCTTGGAAGCTGGCTCTATTATCCTTATCTAAGCAATGCTCTGCCTGCCGAGACTTTTCAGTTTTCATTAAACAGATGGTCCATTCATATATTTTGATCCAAATATGCAAAAATCTGAGCTCTACTTATCAAAGCCCAGCAGCTCATTTGGTATACCCCTGACATATGAGTTTTCTGTGTGTTACTTTTTAGAGGATGGTTCAGTAGATTTTGATGGTTATTTTTATTTTCCGGAGCCAGTTTTATGTTGAAATCTTTAAATATATTTTCAAATTACCAGAAATATTACAGATGAAATGTACATTTGCAATATTTGTCATTTGATTTTTCCAATTTATCTAATATGGTAATTTCATTCCAGATTTTATTTCTTTTGTGTCTATAGATCAAATTGTCCAAGATCTTTGTGTTGTAGTTGTCCAATTTGGAAACCTGGGGTATATGTATGTATTCCTGTTTATATTCTGACAGGGAGATTTAATTAATCTGTGAAACAAACAATGGAATATGGCATATTTGTACGAGATGGTTAAATTGGTATATTAACAAATGACTTTGTAGAATTCACTTAAGGTGACACGACATGTCGGACACGTTCTGAAGATGGGAATTCATGTTCCTGAAACATGTTAACAGTGAAAGTGATTACGTGTGTATACAACTATTTGTAGATGGTTTTCCACACTACATCACTTACAATTTGATTTTTTGACGGACTAGTTTTGAGAGCTGTTGCTTCCATTTTCAACCTTGAAGGCCTGACTGTCATCTGTTGTTGTTGTTGTTGCCTGCAGTATTCTCATAAATGACCTCCTGAATGCAAATGACATGCACTTTTGCTTACATCACGTCAGTAGGTATTATATTTGCATACAAATATAATAATTTCTAACTTAAAACTTCACTTATCTTGGAAAGATAGAGAGTCAAACTGAAAAATTCAATGCCATAGCCAGGATTTGAACCACGGATCTTCTGGTTTCCATCCAGCCGCTCTAACCCTTGAACTACTATGGCCAACGTGCCGACATGAAATTAAATTCTCCAACTGACTCGTGTTTTTCCTGGTAAACCACTTAGCAGGCACGTTGGCCATAGTAGCTCAAGGGTTAGAGCAACTGGACGGAAACCAGAAGATCCATGGTTCAAATACCGGCTATGGCATTGAATTTTTCAGTTTGACTCTATCTTTCCATACTTTAACCTACACACGGCCAGTGTGAAAGAACAATTAATTTTCATTCACTTATCTTATAAGAAATGATGATAATTCTTATAAATTCTCCAGCATCCTGGAGAATTTAAAAGAATTATCATAATTTCCTATAAGTGAAGTTTTAAGTTAAAAATTATTATATTTGTATATATTATTTTAATTAAAAGACATAATTTGTCTTTTTCAAACAAAATAATAATAATAAAAAAAAACTGCAAAAACAAGCATAATATATACGTAAAATATAAAGCTATTAACAGTGAAGCAAACAAATATATACAAAAATAATAATTTGCAACTTAAAACTTCACTTATCTTATAAGAAATGATGATTTTCTTATAAATTGTCTGGGATCGCAATTTCATGTAAAACTTTTACATATCCTCAGCCGGAAACAAAGCTGTTGTCAACGTTACGAACACTAGATGTTGATATGTTCTTGTTAGTACTACCAAAATCTGAAAATGAAACAAATTTAAAAACGGAATCGACTGCCGGTATTTCAAAATTCATTATGCAATGTTTGTTTTGTAAAATAAATATATTTTCCCAAACCATTAAATCTATCAGGACATTTAATTGTTTTAATAATTTAACTTTTGGATTTATTTCATGGTTAAATGACTAAAAATGATTAATTGCATTTAAATGCATTAAATTTAGTTTTAATTGCATTAAATGCATTATTGCATTTCTCTAAAAAAGATAAAATTCCTAATAATAAAAAATCTGGTATTTATCAGTTTAATTGTTTTGATTGTGATAAAGTTTATATTGGAAGGATAAAACATAATTTAGAAACCAGAACGAAAGAACGTTTTCGTAACATTAAGTATAAACAAACTGATAAATCGACCGTAGCGGATCATTTTTGGTCATTTTACCATGAAATAAACCTAGAAGTTAAATTATTAAAACAATTAAATGTCCCAATAGATTTAATGGTTTGGGAAAAGATATTCATTTTAAAAAAACAAACATTGCACAATGAATTTTTAAACACCAGCAGTTGATTCTGTTTTTAAATTTGTCTCATTTTCAGATTTTGATAGTACTAACAAGAACATATTAACATCTAGCATTCGTAATGATGACAACAGCTTTGTTTCCGGCTGAGGATATGTAAAAGTTCACATGAAATCACAATCCTGGACAATTTATAAGAAAATCATCATCATTTCTTATAAGATAAGTGAAGTTTTAAGTTGCAAATTGTTATATTTGTATACTCAAGCATAATATTTTGTCTATATTTTTAACTATTACATTGCATTTCAAAGACTCAACTGTGCTGCCCTTTAACATTGACTGTCATAAAATTATGATATTCCCCAGCATTTCAGTGGTGGCATTTATGTTGTTTCAATCTGAGAAAACACTTTAAGATAGTTCAGACATTCGTAAGCACATACTCTGAGATATTGAAAGAAACATCTTGGCATTAAATGTAACCTAAATAGAGCTTATGATCGAGATTTAACTGTATTGGAACACCACAGTGAAGCGAAAAATTATTAAATTTTAGATGAGTCGTATTTTTTACACATCTGCTTCACTTTCGTACCTATTTTGAGGACATGTTTCGCAAATCTTCGTTTGCATCTACGGCTCTTGTGCGACTGAAGCTAGATCCAGCGGTGTGGGTAATTCTGGGGTTGTTGCTGCCATCTGTTGATTTAGTGATGAACTGAAATGTGGGATTCTCTTCTAGCAGGATTTCAAAGTTCATTAGTTGGTTTTTATGTTTTTCTATGTATATCCTCTCCCATATGACGAGTTCACTATGTTTTTGTACGTATTTTAGTAATTCTGTGCTATCTTCAATTTCATGATTTTCAGACCAGAAATGAGCTGCTATTGCGTACTTATCAATATTTTTGTATCTTAAGTGCCTGAAGTGTTCTTTCTTTCTAGTGCCTATGTTTCTTTTTGTCCTCCCTATGTAAATTTTTTCACAGTCTTTACACTTAATCTTGTAAATGCCTGACTTTTCCTCTGGTTTTATCTTATCAGTATTATTACTGTGAAGTAGGTTTTTAATCAAAGTATAAACTTGAAAGAAGCGTAGGGACAGTGAAGCACAAACTAGTACAAAAGTGAATCGAGAATATATTGACACATTGCTTCACTCACACTGTTTATTCACAGGACATGTTTCAAGAGCTCTTGCTCCTATCCTCAGCTGATACTCGACTAGTGCAAGTTGTAGTGGTTTCTTCTTTCTCCGTATTGTCAATAGATGGCGTGATGTACTTGTCAAAGATGTCCGGTGGTGGAGTTTCAAAATTCATGACTCTATGACGATTTTTGTTAATGAAGATTTTTTCCCATACGGAAAGGTCTATGGGGTGATTAACGTATTTTATTAGAGATGTTTCCAAATTGATGTCATGTCTAGTATTCAAAAAATGAAAAGCCACTGCTGATTTTTCTGTTTCACCATTTTTAATGTTTCTCATATGTTCTTTAGTTCTGATGTTAATATTTCTTTTTGTTTTTCCTATATAAATTTTAGGGCAAGTTTCACATTTGATCTCATAGATTCCTGGTTTTTCTTTGGTAGTGATTGAATTTTTGGGAGGGCCTTTTAACAAATTTCTGATATTAAACCTGTTTTGAGGTGCAAGAGTTATGTTGTGTTTTGAGAAGATTTTTTGGAATTTGTTATAGGCTGATGGGTGGAAGGTGAATTTTTTAAAAAGTTTTTTCTCTTTTTCTCCTGTAGGTTCTAGGGTGGTGGTTTCTTTTATTTTCTTAGCTTTGTTGAGTCTGTTAACAGTTTTGTCTATTAAATTTGGGTTGAAACCGTTGGATATAGCTACTTTTTTTATGTGTAGGTATTCTTCTTGATAATCTTCTCTGTTTAGTGGAAAGTTGATCATCCGAAAGATTAAACTGTTGAAAATGGCATGTTGGTGTTGTTTTGGGTTGAAACTGTTGTTCTTAATGTAATTATCTGTGTGTGTCGGTTTCCTGTAGATACCAAAAGTGAGTTTGTTGTTCATTTTTTTGATCTTGATGTCCAAAAAGGGGAGCACACCATCCTCTTCTGTTTCCAATGTAAATTTTATAGCTGGATTTTGTATATTCAAAAGTTTAAGACCATCTTGTATGAGTTTTTTAGGTACTATTGCAAAAATGCCGTCAACATAGCGATACCACACTTTGAAATAATTTGGAAATAATTCCAAGGTTTTTTCCATATCCTGCAATTAAAAATGGATATGGAAAAAACCTTGTAGATAAAAAACTAAAATTATTCAAACTTCAAAAGAGATTAAAACAGATCACAGCTCTCACACCAATAAAACAAGAAATTAGATTTGCTAAATTTACTTACCACCCCTGGGCCGCAAAAAAGTTCCAAAAAATATTCAAGAAATACAATATAACATTGGCACCAAAAAACTATTACAACATTAAAAACCTACTTCACAGTAATAATACTGATAAGATAAAACCAGAGGAAAAGTCAGGCATTTACAAGATTAAGTGTAAAGACTGTGAAAAAATTTACATAGGGAGGACAAAAAGAAACATAGGCACTAGAAAGAAAGAACACTTCAGGCACTTAAGATACAAAAATATTGATAAGTCCGCAATAGCAGCTCATTTCTGGTCTGAAAATCATGAAATTGAAGATAGCACAGAATTACTAAAATACGTACAAAAACATAGTGAACTCGTCATATGGGAGAGGATATACATAGAAAAACATAAAAACCAACTAATGAACTTTGAAATCCCGCTAGAAGAGAATACCACATTTCAGTTCATCACTAAATCAACAGATGGCAGCAACAACCCCAGAATTACTCACACCGCTGGATCTAGCTTCAGTTGCACAAGAGCCGTAGATGCAAACAAAGATTTGCGAAACATATCCTCAAAATAGGTACGAAAGTGAAGCAGATGTGTAAAAAATACGACTCATCTAAAATTTAATAAGAGCTTATGATATTTAGGCAAAGGAACTCTTAAGCATGTGACTTCAAATAATAGTCAGTACAAAGAATGAAACAATGACAACATCACTGAAGAATATCACACCTGGTTGATGATGAGTGTTGAAAATGCTAACAGACATAAAAGGGATGAGCATGGTTTTTAAGATGTGATGTCATTGCATAAAGTCTAGTATTAGTTCAATTTTATTTTGTCTTGGCTTTAATGTTTAAAACTTCCTATGCCTGATGACCAACATGCAAGAATACAAATATTTCCATCACATTCGGAGTATATAACAATTATTATACCTCCCTGGCTCCTATGTTACAACTAGCACATCTTTGATTTCACATCTAAGGCAGTAAAATGAATATGTTACAATGGCAATCATTGAGATTCTCAACCTCTTCAAAAGGAACTTATCAAAATTTCAAGTGGTCCATTACTTTATTCTAAGACTGTATATTGGTTGCTTACTCTGTCTTCGTCACACCATAAGTATGAACTCCACACCAGCCCTTCAAAGTCCACTGTTTTCAACACATGTCCAGAATATAGATCCCATATTGTTACACCTGAAGCAGTGGACCCAAGAATCACCTTCTGGCACCCTGAAATGTATTATTTCATTATAAACCAATAATCTTTCCAAAATTACCTTAACCCTTTAAAGCATGGTGGTTTTAGGTGGCAACCACAGACTTTATTCACCTTGAATAATGTTTTAGTGCAGTTCTTTTGTTATAATATTGTACTGGTCTTTGTAAATGATACACACAAAATTTTAACACCTTTGAATTGTAAACATTATATTATTTTTAAAATTACATTGTAGTGTTTTTTACTATAAAGAGGCAAAATCCAATCAACTGCAGTCAAATGATACCCCATCAACATCCAAGCATGCAATCACACCGATTATTTTACTTGGGCCCTCCCCATCCTTTACCACAGCCACCTTTGACTGCAGTTGCCGAGATTCGAACCCACGACGTTTAGCTTTGAATGGATGGCTGGTCCAAACGTATCACTTTAACGATCATGGCTATTCGAATCGATTGCATTGAGGCACCGCAGAAAGTGTTATTAGAACCAGTTTGGCAAGTACAGAGAAGTCCATAATAGCAGCTCATTTCTGGTTTGAAAATCATGAAATTGAAGATAGCTCCAAATTACTAAAATATGTACAAAAACATAGTGAACTCATCATATGGGAGAGAATATACATAGAAAAACATAAAAACCAACTAATGAACTTCGAAATCCTGCCAGAAGACATCCCCACATTTAAATTCAGCACAAAATCAACAGATGGCAGCAGCAACTCCAGAACTACCCACACCACTGGATCAAGCTTTAGTCGCATTAGAGCCGATGATGCGAATGATGGTTCGCGAAACATGTCCTCAATATAGGTACATAAGTGAAGCTGATGTGTAATAAATACGACTCATCTATAATTTAATAATTAATTTTTTCTATTTATACTACCATATATTAGAATAGATATAGAATGATATACCTTACCTGTTAGAGTATGCAGTGAATTAACAAGTTCATTCACAGAATTCAGTTCTGTTGTTTTTAATATAACTTCAAATTGACTGCCCATGGAATAGTTCACAATTTGAGTGGACATGTTACTGTCCTTGGACCAGCATACTACAAAACCACAATCTTGTACCGGACATACTTTTAAGTTGCTTACATGCCTAGAAACAAAACAATATTGAAATACAGGTCAAGTATTTATTTTCAAGGAGTAGTGTTCTAAATTTAGCAAAGGATTCTACATCTTACAAAGAAATGTAAGTACAATAGAATCTCGTTCACCCAGATCAACTGGGATCAGAGTTAACGAAAATCCGGGTAATCCAGAGAATAACAGATAAATGATAAAAAACATGTACAACATCATCAAAATATTTTTCAAGGGTTTAGAAGTTACTGTCGCCACACTTTCACTTAAAAACATATACACTTTATGTACTGTAACAGACTATTTATTTGTACTGTAACTACAAACTAGTTGGTAGTAAAAAAGGCAGCGAGCTTCTGCTGTCTCAGTTTAGTGTATTGCTTAGACCAGCGCAATCTCACATCTGCTGTAACATTATTGAAGTTCATTTGGCAATGTTTCAGCTTGACTCTCAAAATAAAGCATCAATTTCTCTATGTTTGTTACTGCTTTTGAGTGGATCATAACCCCAGCTGGTTCCTCAACACTGTCTGAATCTGAATACTCTTCATTTTCATTTTCAGTAACACTGCATGATGCAATAATGTCTTCCTCTGTAATCAGTTTATAATTTCCGTCATTGTCAATTCTTCTTCATCAACAACGGAACAGCCATTGATATTTTTAAAAATGTCTGTAAAATCTTCCACACTTATTTTTTCTTCTTCTTCAATTTTATTTTCTGGCAGATCACACACACACTAGGACACTTATTTCTTCCATAACAACTAATAATATAATGAAACCTACAATTCTGTATTAAGATGGCAGAATACCTGACATTTTTCTCATACATTAAGACTAACATTTATTCACAAGATAATCCTGCAACTTTTCAAATACTTACATTGGCAGTTTGAGAAGATTAATGCTGCATGAGAGACAGATTCCTTTAAGTTGATTGAATGTGTACATCAAAACCGTCAGTTGTTTCTCTTGAGAGCTTTGACCCACTAACAACATTTCCATACATACAATTAATGATTCATTAGTAGAAACATTAGATGTGAATGTACAGTTTCCAGATGACTGAATTTCACTGCGAGCCACTTCTCCATTGTTTGTCTGCTCTTTTATTGAAAGAAATGTTATTAAAGAGTCTTGGACCACTATCACAACTTCATGTTCACAAAGAACAGCAAGAACCTTTCCATTATTTGGTTTTAAACTATGATATTCAAACTTAGACAGCTGTGATATTTTCTCTAAATGATTGAAATCATTGCCTGTTTCAGTTTCATTCGGCAATGAAAATGAGTCTTCTGGTTTCTTCCTCCAGTCTATATTACTATCAATTTGTGACAGCTCTGGCAAATTTGCATTTATCTTTGTCATAACATCATGATCCAACACAAGTGGTATTTGCTTTGGAACAGGTCTTTTTGATCGTATGGATGAATTTAAGCCCTTCATTCTTCTTGTATAAAAATGGGATCTTGTTGTTACAGTTTTGCGCATCAAAATGGGAGAAACTGCTCTAGTATCTGGTAGGCTATTATCCTTTTTCTCTAAGCTCATTTCCAGCAAGTTTGAGGGAATGTTCTCTATTGGAATTGTATCCGCTATGTCACTGTTATTTACATTCTCTTTTCCAAATTGCAGTTCAACATTTGATTTGGGAGACGGTGATATTAATTCAGGGCAGCTGGTTTCATATTTTTTGTCTCTAATGTATTCATCTGGCAATACAAAGTCCTCGTAAATACAGTTCATAAGTTTAGATGGAAATGGTGGAAATACTATACTCTCAGATACTTCTTCTGGTGATTTATAAATATTTTCTTCATGTAGTTTTTTAAATGTATCTACACTCTTTTCCTCTTGAACAGAATTTTCTACATTCGAAGAGGTATGCTGCTGAGTCTCTGCTGAGCGTCTACCTCGCTTAACAATTTCAAGACGAGAAAATGTGATTTTTCTTTTACTCTGGGGTTCAGGTTGTGCTGTCTTTATTTTCTTCATTGCGGCTGTTATTGCGATTATAATTTAAAATTGTATTATATACACAATTTTAACTGGTAATTTTATCGAAATAGTACATATCATAGAAGATAACCTATATCATAAAGGTTAAGTTTATCATTTCTTGGTTATCACATGTTTGTACACAGTTGCTCGACGTCGGAGATTAATTACTACATTTCATACTCCTGTTATTCAAACTTGAAAAGTTCGTAATATAGCAAAACTTAATATTACTATTCTCTGCCTTTAAACTTGTACTGGAGTGCTCAAAATGATATAAACTGAGGAGCAGGTTTAACACTTTCAAATTTGGCGGCAATCACCTGGTATAACCAACTTATACTGCGGTAACCTGTTAAGCTTTAGTTTATGTACAGCGTCAGAAAGTGTTCACCAGGGAATGAAACTATCATTTGACCGATAAGAGAGTATTAAAATAGATTTTTACTATAACCTTCAAAATTAATACTAAAATAAAACAAATCCTCTATCACTGATTACTCGCACGCACAATTTAACACTGGGGAGGAAACCTTCTGCATGTTGGTGCTAACGAAACAGCGTAAGTTGTACCAACCTCATCCAAATTCATAGTAAATAAAAGGCACATGTATGTTTCACTTAATGTAAACATAACCTAGTATTTCTTATATTATACAAAATAATGAATTGTATTAATATATAAGGAGATGAAGCATTACTAAAAGGAACATCGTAGATAGTGAAATAGAAGCAGTTTACCTTGAAAATAAAATGTCTAAGGTATTCATCTCACGGACATACCAGTTCTTGTTTAAAAAGTATTGTAATATTTGTATTCAAAGATGGTATAGCAACAGAAATATATTGAGACTGAGTGAAAGAGGGATGTTTGAGGATGTATTTCCTGATAAATCAAGGTAAGTATAAAGAAATATTTGTTTGGACCATATATGCCATTAATATTGTTAAAGAGGTTGAAAACTATTCAAAACCGTTTTAGAAGTCTATTAAGAATTTCAAGATACAAAAATACATTTCTCAGTTCTAGTTCCTCTAATATATAAGGCCCTAGGCGTTCAATAAGCATTTGATTTTCAGAGCATAACAGTTTGTGAAATTTAAAATTGTTAAAAATAAAAGCAGCAATTAATGGTTTCACTTTCCTAATATTAGTGTAACATAGGATGTAAAAGTGTACACATTTCCGATATAAGAGGAATTTTTTATTTCTGTTGCAGTGGAGAGATAATAGATTTGCTGAATGGAAGACCTCAATGTGTATATGCAGGGTTTGACCCTACTGCAGACAGTTTACACATTGGAAACCTCCTAGTGCTTGTAAATTTGTTACATTGGCAAAGAGCTGGACATAAGGTCATAGCTTTGGTAAGAAACTTATCTATAGTGTTTAGGAATCAACACTAATATTGAAAGAAATGTTACTATCTAGCAGTGCTATAAGTCTGACTGCACAGACTTCAATGGCAACTTCCTCACATTAAGCTGAAACATAAGTTCCTATACCATTTTCTGCTAAAGTATATGGTTGCATAAATAAAATATACTTCAGGAAGAACAGAGGAAAGGTTCTTTGCGGATTTTGAGAAAGCTTTTGATACGATAAACAGAAAAGCTTTAATTAAATTTAAAGGGAGTCGATTAATGACACTAAACACTTACTTTTAGATTTTTCCAGTTAAATTTTTCCCTTTAAATTTAATTTATCATAACAACAATGTTTTCAACACTTCCAAGAAAGGAATTGAAGAAAAGCTTTAGTTTGGAAATTAAGGATGAAAGGGGTAAATAGAAAATTTATAAAAGAAGTAGAGAAAATCTATGAAGGGGTGAAGTTTTGCATATGGTGGGAAAAAAATGTAATTACAGAGATGACAGAACAAAAAATAGGCCTAAGACAAGGATGCAGAATGAGTCCAATTTTATTTAACTTATTTATAGATGAGATATTAGACAAGGTTAAAGAAGGAAATCAGCACTGTCCAGTAATAGCAAACAAAGAAATTCCTGAACTGCTATATGTGGATGACTTAATGGTATAACGGCCGTAGGATTGCAGAAGGCAATAAATAAAATCCAATAAATTTTGTGAAGAGTGGGGAATAAAAATAAACATAAATAAGTCGAAAGTTATGGTCTTCAAGAAGGGAGTTTCATCAAAAAGATGAAAAGTGGGTACTAAATGGCAAAAGGGCAGAAGTGGTCAATAAATTTGACTACTTAGCAGTAAGGTTGAATAACAATGGAAAGTGGGGAGCACACAGGAGAAAAATTGAGGCAAAAGGAAGGGCGGTGATGAATGGAATAAGAATATGAAAATATAAGCTAGAAATGACAACCAAGTGGTTTGAAAGAATGTATGAATCACTAGTTGAATCCAGAATGTTGTATGCAGTGGAGATCTTGGTGGAGGGGGGGGGGGGGGCCACAGAGGTAAACAAAACGGTGGACCAGAACTACAGAAGGTTTTGTAAAGAGCTACTAGGCTTACCAAGATCAGCACCTAGGGAAGTAGCTTTAGCAGAATTAGGAAAGACAGGAAGAAATGGAATAATAATGGAAAGAACAATAAAATTTTGATATAGGTGTTTGGCCAAAGAAGAAGGGGAAATTATGAAATTATGCATGAGACAGCAAAAAACATTAGAGAACTCAAATAGTTGGTGGGCAGAGATAGGAGGAATTATGGAAAAAAATAGGAATGGGAGATATATGGAGATTAGAGGAAAGGAATACAAGCGATGTGGATAAATTAGTAAAATTCAGAATAGAAGATATAGAAAGACAGGAAATATGGGGAAGTCTAGAAAATATGAAATCATTACAAGTTTACAAGCAAATAAAAAGAAATTGGGGACAAGAAGAATATGTAGATTACTGCAATAGGCAAGAGAGAGAAGGGCTATCTTGGATGAGAGCAGGAACAATATTTCTAAGAGCGATAAGAGGTAGGGAAAAGGGAATTTGTGAATTGTGTGGGGGAAAAGAAAGACTAGAACACTATGTAACAGAATGCGAGCAGGCTGCAATGTGGAGGAAAAAGGTTTGGAAGGAAAAATGGGAGAATGTAGAGAAGAGGATAGTAGCTATAAAAATGTTAACGGTCAGGGAGGAAAAGAAGGTAAGAAGTATTGGTGAGTTCTTACAGAAAGTAAAAGAAAAATGGGCCAGAAATGTAAAGAATATAAGAAAGGAAGATGGGGGGGGGGGGTTAAGAATGGGACTAATTAAGTAACAAGGAGGTATGGAGGTTAAGAGCTACCTCGTAGAGCAGAAGACCAGGGTGTCATGTAAGCCAAGGTAGCGACGAGGTAAAGACAAATAAATGTAGCCAAAAGTTGTAAATCGTAAAATTTTGGAATATGCACAATAAATATATCATGTCAATATCATATCTAATATATCATAAATAAAATATAAAATTGATCAAAGTTTTGATTGTGACTATGTGACCCACCATGTTAATTTACTTTTGCAATTAGGATAACAAGGTAAAATTAGTAAAGATGATTTATTTGGTATTTATCATATGTTGCTAAAATGATTCATTTAGCCACAAAATGATATGAAAGGACTGGAAGTGGATATGAAATTGGGGGCTTACACTTGGCAACCCTGCAGCATTGGCATATGTTTAGAACAGGTCAGGATTGTAAACATTAAAACTACCTGCTGCAACACTTGGCACAACAGCGAGTTCTGTCAGTGTTTCAGATCCGTTAAATGCATTCAGAACTACGGCAGTCTTAACAAATCAAGAGTATGCTTCTTCTTTTTGGCAAAGCCTACTGGAAGATTCATGGAGTGCAGCACTTGAGATAAGTTCCAAACCCAAGAGTCATAGCAAAGATTCCAATGGAACACATTTTGAGCATCTAGTGTAAATAGACATCATGTTGATATTGCAATTATTTACCATTACTAAATTTTCTGTTTAACAAATATGTGGTTTTGATTTCATTTTACACGATACATCTGAATGAAGTATATTATGAGTTTGTGGGTTCGTAGAATTAAAAGTCCAAGTGCAGAATTTCAAAACGTTCTTTATTTCCGTGGAAGTACACTTAGAATAGCAGAATTATGTCACATACACAATTACAATCTTCCAAGGTCGCCGTCCACAAACAAAAGCATTCACACAATTCAGTTCTGATTACATTCTGTATACAACTCTCGTTACGACTCTCTTTATCACTCTGTTTATGACTGTCGGCTCTTATATAGCTCTGCTCACTGTTCAAGAAATTACCGATATTTTCTGTAACAAACAAGACATCACTAGAACCTTCTAATTATCTAACTTTATCTGTTTTGGCATGCCTTTTATCTCTGTGCTTTCTTTACCTGCTTAGGCAAGCTCTTTATCTCCGCCTGGCACTATCTGTCCCTTATCTCTCCGCGCCAAACCTTTTGTGTGCATCACCACAGTCGCGACAATATCTATAATTAACCATTGAATTTGCTATCTTTGGTCATCACTTCATCAGACTATATCTTATGTGTAGCTTTTGCACAGCTTTTAGTTTAGGTCTTGGAATGTGATTGAACACCTTAACAGTCATTTTATTAAGCTCTGAAATCCCACTTTGTTGCCAGGCTGTGCAAATAATGTATTCATAATGTTCAATTATCTCCATTACTTTTCAAGATAGATCAAAATGTCATGGGACTTTACTATTTGTTATACGAGGGCTGTTCAATAAAGAATGATCACAATTTTTTTCTTTTTCTTTTTGACAACTTACCCTTACTCTTCCTCATAATTTTGATGGTCCTTCTCAAAATAGTCTTCCATGAATGTGATGCACTTGTCCCAGCATTTCTGTTAGTCTTCAAAGACATGCTGGAAACCACTTTTTGAGAGATCCTTCAAAATCGCCTACGCAGCCTTCACCACTGCTTCTGATGATGGATGTCTCCCACGAAGACGTTTCTTCAAGTTAGGGAATAGAAAAAAGTCACATGGGGCTAAATCCAGACTATAGGGAGGGTGACGGATGCACTTCATGTTGATTTTTGCAAGATATTCAGCAACAACATTGGCAATATACGGCCACACATTATCGTGTGCAGCATCCAGCCTGCTTCACTGAAATGTGGTCTTTTGCGCCTGATATGGACTTGCAATTTTGTCAGGACATCCTTGTAGTATTGTCCAGTTACTGATGTGTGTGCAGGTACAACATGCTGATAAACCATTCCATGAATATCAAAGAATGAGATGACCATAACTTTCCCAGGAGAAGCAACCACTTTTGCTTTCTTGGGGGTTGGTGATGAAGGAGATTTCCACACTGAGCTTTGCTGTTTGCTCTCAGGATCAAAATAATGTAGCCAAGTTTCATCAGCAGTGATTACATTTGAAAGAAGCTCCAGATCTTCCTCTAACATCAACTTTAACTGCATGCAGACCTGCATGTGAATGTCCTTTTGTTTGGGATTCAACAGTCTTGGAACACATTGCGCACAAACATGTCTCTTGTGTAATGTTTCTGTCACCAACTTGTGGGTGGCACCCAATGAAATGTTCAGTATTTCAGAAAGTGATCTTAAGGTAATTCGGCGATCCTATCTCACAATGGCAGCAGCAGTGTTGATGTTTTCTTCCGTAAGAGCAGTAACTGGAGCACTGGGTCCACCTTCCTTTGAAATTGATTGTCTCCCCTCTTTAAACATTCTAAACTACCTTCGAACTGTGCTTTAGGGAAGAACAGACTCTCCATAGGCCTCGTGTAATATTGTATAGGTCTCAACTGAAGATTTGTTGAGACGAAAGCAGAATTTCATAGCCGCATATTGTTCCTCGCGTGTTACCTCCACTGCAGCGGTAGGTGATACTGAACATGCCTGAACTTGCCTGGTTCTCACGGGTGGGAACCAGTAGTACCAACAATGAAACTACTACGGCATGTTTGTTTCACATTAAGCTAACAGAGTATAATAAGATTGAATTTTAGTGCGAAAAATTATGACCGTAAAAAAGTTATGATCATTCTTTATTGAACAGCCCTCGTATTTGGTTCTCTCAGCTCACAAAATCTGTGCACTCATATCCCTAACACTATGTATATAATGGAAATATATCTCAACGAAAAGTGGATAGAGAAAGTTGTCTTTTCAAACAGATGAGACCGTTATTAATTTATAGATGAGTAGTATTTATTACACATCGGCTTCACATACGTACCTATTTTGAGGACATGTGTAATAAATACGACTCATCTATAAATTAATAATCATTTCGCTTCACTGTGGTGTTCCAATATAGTTCAATCTTGATATGAGATGAGACTGTATTTATCTCTGGAACGAGTGAAACACTTTGCTAGAGTAAATTACTGTGTTTACAGGTAGGTGGTGCCACAGGGAGAATAGGGGATCCAAGTGGACACAGCACAGAGAGACCTCAGCTAGAATCAGTATTTGTCAATGATAATGTCAAATCCATTAGCAAAAATATTCTACAGATATTTCAAAATCATGAATATCTATTTTGGAAGAAACAAGGAAAGGAAGGAATACTTCAACCCCCAAAGTAAGATTCATTTACGAGTTTTATTATAGATTTATAACTTTCTTTATTAATAAGCCAAAGAATGATGTTTAAAACTACTATTTAACAATTATTACTTCTGCTTGTGTTTTTAATACAGTTAAAAGCAGATTAAATGGGGTACATTGAAATGATGATAATAATAGATAAGGACTACCGGGTGATATAAATAAAAGCAAGTAGTTGCTTGCTGCAACTATCACTGACCAAGTTGCTTGGTGACCTTCACCACGACACATCAACTGAGTAGAACCTCTTTACCCGGATCACCTTGGACCAGGGCCAATCCAAGTTAATGGAAATCCGGGTTATCCAGAGAATGAAGGAAAAAATAGAAAAAATATACAACATGGAATATTTTTAATGGAGTTTACAAATTGCTATCAGTACACTTTCACCTAAAAACACACTGTATGTACTGTACTACAAACTCTGTAGTAAAATAGGCAGTGAGCTTCTGCTGTCTCAGTTTAGTGTATCGCTTACCTCCCATCCACTTTAACATTAGATGTTCATTTGTCTTGACTCTCAAAATAAAGCATCAATTTCTCTATGTTTGTTACTGCTTATGTGTGGGTCATAACAGCAGCGAGCTTCTGCTGTCTCAGTTTAGTGTATCACTTAGTTTATATGTGTTTTGAGCTTCAACTTGAGTTGATGCATGCAATTCTCAGGTGAGGAGTAAGGAGGAAAGAAGGTCATTTAGGCATATGGAAGTGATGAGTAGAAGAGGAGACGAGGAATTTAAGAAGAGTTGGAAAGAAATGAAATGGCTGCTGGAGCAGCATTTACTAGAGGAATTTCACTGCTATCCTGTGTTTCATTTAGAAATAACAAAATAAGTCGAAAGGTTTACCTTGTGTTTCATTTGCTTCTGGAAGAAAATATTTCATAAGACAGTCTGCATTTTCTCTTTTAAAAGGGTATACGAGGGGGTGTTGTGATAGAGAGTTTGTGTTGATATGTGCTTGTTAGTTCTTCTCTATGTAGTCACTATTCAGATTTACAAATTTTTCCAAGTGTTTCTTGGAAAACCTTGTTTGTAGAGGTCTACAGAATTGGCTGTAAACCACTCTTCCACTTCATCAATGATGTCATGTTGTCAAATCGGCGACCATGCAACGAATTCTTCATTTCCAGGAACAAGAAAAAGTCACTTGGTGCAAGATCGGGCGAATAAGGCGGATGCTATAAGGTCTCAAAGCCACATTTCCTTGTTTTGTGAACTGCTACTTGAGTCGAATAAGCTAGTGCATTGTCAGCCAGAAGACTAACATCTTTGGAGAGCATACCGCGTCGTTTCTTAATCAGAGCTGCTCATAACTTGTCCAGAAGTTTGCAGTAGTATCTGCCAGTGACAGTTTGACCCTTGACAAGATAATCTGTAAGGATAACTCCACGAGTCCCAGAAAACTGAAAACATGACCTTCCCAGCTGACTTTTGCACCTTTGCCTTTTTGCGGGGGAATCGGTATGTTTCCTTTCCATACTCATGGTGTTTGTCTCTGGATCATTCTGATAGATCCAAGATTCATCCATGATTACCAGACAATCAAAAAAATCATCTTCATTTTCCAACAGTATCAGCATCTGTCTTGAAAGGTCACACCATGTTTGCTTTTGGAAATGGGTTAGCAAATGTGGAGCCCACCATGCAGACACCTTAGACATGTGCAGTTCATCATGAATAATTTTCCACACACTACCATAGCTAAGATGTATCTCATTCATGATCATTCGGATGGTTGCTCGTCTGTCTTCCAGCATTAAACACTCTACTTTCTTCATTGTGACAGTGTCATCTGTCATTGACGGTCTACCAGCTCTTGGCTCATCTGTCAGGGACATGTGACGAGTATGAAAATTCCTTTTCCACCTCACAATAGAGTCACATGATGGGCAACAATTTCCATAAACAGCCGTCATCTGATCATGGATTTCCCGGGCAGTTTTGCCGTTCAAATGCAGGAACTTCATCACACTACGAGCTTCAATTTTCTTCATCTTACATCTCAGTCACTTCTGGCACTCACTGTAAAAAAAACAAAAGGACTCAGATCACTGAAACTAACAACATTATCTTCCAAGGGATCAATGATGACAGTGAAAAATTTTCATCATTCTAGCATAAAAACTACCGGGTGATAATTAAAACTTTACGACACCCCCTCATACCTGTTTACATCTGCTCATATTTGAGTCAGTGGATCTTGTATAAATTTGAACATGTCCATGGTACTAAACTGCTCTTGAGCAAGTTGAGTTACTTATGATGGAACCCAAGTCAAGCTTATTTTTATTTTTAGCATATCCCAGCAATCAAGGCCAGCAAATATGGTGGTTGAGGAGAAAATGCTTATTTATTTAAAACCAAGTAATTGCTTGGAATTAGTGAAATATGAGCCAATGTTTGCTTTTATTTGTATCACCCATTGCAACAGAATTCTTAGTTCTGAGACCTGAATAAGGATTGGTTAACTTACCATAATCATTCTTTGAAAATGCATGTCATTGTTCAGTAGAAGATTCTGGGCTGTAAGGCCCTGGTCCACTGGGTTTTTTCATCTCTCTCCCAGACGTTTCGCTTACAACTGTGGTAAGTATCATCAGTGGCATAGAAAAGTCCTCCTTGTACTCTTTGTAGCTACTGAATTGTCGGCAGTGGGAACTGGCTTATATATGCTGGGAGGTACCACCCTGCCGTTGTCTGATTGGTCCGGGTCTGCGCTCGAAGGGGCTTGGTTTTTTATGCTTGAAGCTCGTGAATTAGCTATGGATGTATTTTCTAAAGCTGGGTACCAGATTTTGTATAGTTTTACTACTTCTTCTTTCTTATTAAAATTGTGTGTGTGTGTTTGTAAATCTCTATTGCTTCGCGATATAGATGTGCATGGTACTGAGAAGTTGTGGCAAGGATATCTGTTTCTTCATAGCGGTCGACATATTCCTCGGGTGCTTCCACAGCATGTTGTGCCATGGCAGATTTATCTAATTATCCCAGACGGCAGTGTCTGCGATGTTCTTTAATTCTGGTGTTGATGCTGCGTTGTGTGGTGCCCACGTAGACTGCTCCGCATGAGCACGGTATCCGGTATACTCCTGCAGACGTGAGTGGGACTCTGGGATCTTTGGCTGAACGGAGATAACAAATATTGTATCTACATTATGGGCCTTTAGAAGTTTGGAGATATGGTCTGTAACGTGTTTTAAGTAAGGAAAACTGTACCTGCCTTCTTGGAAGATGGTTCATTCAGTTTTCTTGCAGGTTTTCTTCTTGGGTGTAAGGCTGTCTTAATATCTTTATCTGTATAACCATTCTGACTGAGAACGTGGTCCAGGTGTTGCAGTTCCTGTCGTAAGTGCTGGGGTTCACAAATTTTAAAGGCTCTGTCTGCAAGTGTTTTGATCATGGCCCGTTTTTGTCGTGGATGATGGTTGGAGCTATTATGGAGATATCGGTTGGTGTGGGTGGGTTTGCGATAAACTGTGTGTCCTAATGAACCATTGTTATTCTTGATGAGTAGAACGTCCAGGAAAGGGAGCTTTCCATCTTTCTCTTTTTCCATGGTAAATTGTATATGCGGATGTAAACTATTGATGTGCTTAAAGAACTCTTCTAAGGCAAAGTCTCCCAAGTCCCACACTACAAAGGTGTCATCAACGTATCGGAACCAACAGACTGGTTTGTAGGGGTCCAAACTTAAAGCATCTTCTTCAAAAGATGAAGAAACCCAGTGGACCACGGCCTTACAACCCGGAATCTTCTTCTGAACAAGACGCTGGCTGTGAAAGCCTACATTTGTTAACATGTCATTTTTAATGATTAATGCAGTGTGAATATTTTTTCTAGGATTGTCAATAATTTGGACTGGTACTCGAAGCTTAATGTGGTGGATTTTGTGAGCAAATTTGGTCGGCACTTCCGTCTCGGTACCATGTTATCAAGAGAAAGTGTACAGACAAGAATGGCATCAGAAGAAGGCATGAGTTTTACAGAATTCTGTTATCAAGTGTTTCAGGCATATGACTGGTTACATCTGTTGCAGAAATATGACTGCAAGTTTCAAGTTGGTGGCAGTGATCAGATGGGAAATATTGTATCAGGACATAATCTCATTTCCAGAGCTGTAGATGTAAGTGTTTATGGTAAGTTAGCTCTATTTAGTTAAGTTACAGTCTAGTTCTTTGCTTCTGGACATAATCTCATTGATGTAGGGGAAAGGTGGTTAGTATGGCGGGGAAATACTGTGGGCGACTTAATGTCTTTCAGATTTGTAACTAGGTAGCAGACACGTACACTGCCTAGGTTACCGGTTCTATATCATTCCATTTTGTGATACCAAGCGCGATGGCTCAGGTGGTTTTGTCTGTGACCCACAGTCAGGAGGTCCAGGTTCAATTCCCATGGCTGGCCTACCTGACCCATGGGTTTTTTCAAGGGTTTTCCTAGGTCACCAGGCAAACACTGTGTAGGTTAATTACATCCCCCAATTTCCTGTCCCTCCATTTCATCTCCATTATTATTTCACATCATCTGTCATCTGCTGGTCTCTTTCAGGGTAGAAGTGTCGGCGGGTGTCTCAGCATTTCATGGCAGGATGATATGTTCCTGGTAAAAACTTCCACTTCCACTAGGACAGTCCCCGAACCTGGTCAAGTGGGGTCATTTCCAGACCACAGTAGGTTGGGATTAGAAGTAGGGTCTACACAGGCAGCTATCGTTGACCTCCCTCTTATACCAGGGAGTTACCAAGCTGTCCCTGAAGGGTGCCCTGCGCTTCCATGGCTCTTTCCAGTAGGGCAAGACCTAAAGATTAACAAGCCTCTCCCATCTGGTCCGAAAACACAAGATGGGTGGAAGTGGATACGCCACTTACGTGCGCCTACCCCAAAAGGGCAAGGCTACCAAACAACCTCAGTTGGGGCGCCTGGTGACCTAGCACACCTTCTACTAGCTATGCAGGCTAGTATGCGGGAATATATGGCTTCCTTCAACCCCGTCCAGAGACATACCTGATCTCCCACAGGTATCGAGAACCACTGCCCCCTCGAGACCAACCCAAACCGAACAACTCCCTGACGGAAGGGGCTCGGCAGTTCGGCCCGAGGTTCCTCTAGTAACGTCAGAGGTACCACGAGTGCTAGGTGTCTGCAGCAAGTAGGTTGGGATGCCAGTTGTACTGGCCTGCCAGGGAGATTCCAACTGGTAAAGTGTACGGATCCTGCCCTCCTTCCTTCTGGGGGTGCCCCACTTGAGGGCATAGGTACAATAGACCAAGTTTGGACCTTCACGCCGAATCCCATCCATAGCATATTTCAGTCCAGTTAATTTTGTGATAGAACTTGGTGGAAGTAAGTGTTTTGTGATAATGGTTATAAAATTGTTTTTGTTTTCCTGTGGTCAGTTGATTAAGATAATCCTTTAGTGTTAAAAGTAAGGAGTTACATTTTCAAATTAGTATTAAAATTTAGCTAGGCTAATGTGGATTGCACGGTGATAATGTAATTCTGGTTGCTCAAGCAGATTTCTGTTACTGCCATGATGCAGTATCAGTTAGGTAAGATGGTAATAAAAAAATAAGTTGGTATGAACTATGTAAGAAAATTGTAGTGGTAGAACTGGTAACAGAAGAGACACCTAGCATCTCAACACCAATTTTTTTTCTCTCTCTCTCTCTCTCTCTCTCTCTCTCTCTCTCTCTCTCTCTCTCTCTCTCTCTCTCTCTCTCTCACACACACACACACACACACACACACACACACACACACACACACACACACCCACCTTTATCTCAAAATGCCTTTTTGGTTTCAGAGAACCTTTCGACATGTATTATATTTCCACTAAAATTCAGTAGGTATATAATTTTTGAGGATGTATAACACTTCCTCTACTTACTACAGGTAGAACAATTAAAATTATTTGCAACATTAAATACAGGTGTCTTAAATGATTCTCCGCAGTGAATGGAATGCACTAACACACTCACTCACATCAGATTGGCAGTGATTGACATATTGATTTCACTTCACAAGAATAGCACACAATTTTTAAATAAAAGTAAATTGAGAATATATTGACACATTGCTTCACTCATACTGTTTTTCACAGGACATGTTTCAAGAGTTGATGATGGGAGCAACAGTATGAGTGAAGCAATGTGTCAATATCTTCTCAATTCACTTTTATTTCAACTTGTGATTCACTGTCTCTACGCTTCTTTTGATTTTTTTACTTTGACACAATTTTAACTTCACTTAACAAATGCCTTTTCTCCCTGTGGTATTCAAGTGGTAGGAGGAAGGAAGGACAGTCTTTACCTGCTCGAATGTCAGTACTCCTTTTCCGTATTTTCATTACCAACTTAACCACACTCTTATGCATCCAAGTATACAGAGATTCATTTGAGACACCCATTAGCATACTAAGTAAATTGCAGAAATGTGGCATCAGATGAATTCTTTAAAATTTTAAGATACAGTAGAAGATTGAAATAGCATGGTCTGAAATATTGCACATTTGGATTTAATGCGGATAAAACTATGTTCCTGTTAAAAAAAGGTATAATTAATTATTTTACTTTCTTTATTTGGAAAGCTGCAATAAAAATATTCCACAAACACAGGCTCTACAGTATAATTTTCGCCATTACCCGTGTTTGTTGACACTGACCGCTGCATTCCAGGAAAGTAACGATATGTATAATACTGCTGAATGAAATCATGCCCTGCAGTTGGAGAGGGAATGGGGAAGGTACATATCTGAGTAGCATATGAAGCTGATGCAACAATTCACTTAATGCTGTGCACAACAAGAATGACTAAAGAACAAGATGGCGGTGAAGACGAAAGTGGTGAAAATGATGTGGAGGCAGAAGAAAACACTCTAAATGTTAGTATATTTGGAGCGGTTCCCCTCCTTAAAGTTTGTATTTATATCATACAATGCGGTGATATAACTGAAGAAGGATTCGCCCCGCCGTGAGGTCTACACCCCACACGCGCAAAAGTTTTGCGCTCCCTCGGTGTGGCGATGATTGTAGAAGCTAAACCTTACCTTGATGTAGCAATCAACCTTTCGTCTAAAAGCCGTGAAGATGATGTTTTCGAAGATTTCTATAAATCCTCTCTCCGGCAGCTGCGGCGAGCGATGAGATGTGAAACTTCTCAGGCATAGTATCGATACAAAAGGGATTTCACTTTTGGGCAACTATGGAATAAAATAATTAAGACCGTTTTACTTTACTTGGAATTATATTTCTCGACATCATTTTCTTCTTTACATGCGACTTATTCCACTGAGTATATAGCCCTTTACTATATATTAATTTTTTCCTTTTATTTATAAATGATGCAACAGTTTTTTACTTAAATTATTTATCGTAGCGTCGCGTCTTCGATGTATATTTTAAACATTTACTAAACGTTCATAAATGATGAACTCCAATAACTTTTCGTAGTTACAAGAAGTCTTTTACCGAAAACACGTCTACCCTCTTCGAGAGTTTAAGCCAGAAAAAAAAAAAATTAAGAATAAAATCATTGGTTCTTTTTTCTGTTTTTGTTGCTAAGCCACCGTCCTACGTCACAATTTGGATTTCAAAAAACCTAAGCATTTGTTGCATCATTTATATGGCCTGCTTGGTTATTAACTTAAGTTGAATTACAGATGGCCATGTTTACCTAATATGTCCATGTATGCAATATCAGCTTCAAAGTGATAACTCATTTAAACAATGTGATTTTTTGGATGAGGCAGAATGAATCAAACAGCATTCATCTTCCCCATCATTGTAACCTAGTTTTTATAAACTTGTAAATATGTTTTATATACAAATATATCAATTTTTAATTTAAAACTTCACTTGTCTTGTAAGAAATGATGATAATTCTTATACATTATAATTCTTATAAAATTATACATTTTCGTTACATTAAGTATAAACAAACTGATAAATCAGCCGTAGCAGATCAGTTTTGGTCATTTAACAATGAAATAAGTCCAGAAGTTAAATTATTAAAACAATTAAATGGTCCGGTACATTTAATGGTATGGGAAAAGATATTTATTTTAAATAACAAACATTGCGTAATGAATTTTGAAATAACGGCAGTCAATTCTGTTTTTAAATTTGTTTTATTTTCAGATTTTGGTGGTAATAACAACATATCAACATCTAGCATTCGTAACGATGACGTCAGCTTTGTTTCCGGCTGAAGATGTGTATAAGTTTACATGTAATTGCGATCAACCGTGGAATTTATAAGAATTATCATCATTTCTTATAAAATAAGTGAAGGTTTAAGTTACAAATTGATATATTTGTATATATTTGTTTGCTTCACTGTTAATAGCTTCATATTTTACGTATTTATTGTAAACATGTTGACGAGTCACCTGTTTGCGGAGCTTTTGCTCGTTTTGTATGAAAGCGTTTGTGACAATAAAGCATCTTATGTTATCTTATCATCTTGCCACAATCAAATGCTATGCAGAGACTAAACCTAGTGTCAAGTAAAAGTTACTGATTTTTTTAAAACATGGAAAAATTAGGTTGGTGTTAAATATGCATAGTGGAATATAAATCAAAATCAGTTACAGGCTGGAATACATCTTTCAGTAATCTTAAAAGTACTTTAATATTATTTATCTTCTATATGAGGGTTTAATACTGTACTGTATTTTATTATTACATGCATATTTCCCTTCTCCAACTGGCAATATTGATTTTTTGTCCCTTCTAGAGTTACATCCCTATATACTGCAGTAAGGTTATAACGTGAGAGTAAAGGATGTTCCCCAACAACCGTGTTATTTTGGGCTTGAACTGTATCTACAAAACTGCAAAGATACACCATATTCATTACCAGCATGCAATTAAGTGCACCAAATCATGTTATAAATTAGTAAACATTAATAAACTGAAGAGATTAACACTGTTTCTGATATATATCGATGAATATATGAGGCGTGTCAATAAAATAAGGTCTCCAATTTTATTTAGTATAGAAAAGATGTTTATTGTCAATGAATGTTACATTGATGGAAAGGCGGAACTTGCTATTTTTCAACGTAATCACCATTGCGATCAATGCACTTTTGTATGCGGTGGCAGTTTTTGTATACCCTTGTCATAGCACTTACTCGCCAAGTTGCACAGGTAGTGCTCAACCTCGTTTTTCAAATCATCGTCGGTCTGGAAATGTGTTCCACCCAGGTGTGACTTCAACTCAGGAAACAAATGATAATCACTAGGTGCTAAGTCTGGACTGTAGGGGAGATGGGAGAGGATGTCCCATCCAATTATGGTCTTTGGTGAGCATTTTGGAGACCCACCTCACACACACACCTTGCGATAATGCAAATGTTCGGTCAAAATCTTGTCAGTCGTAGTCTTACTGACTTCAGAATGAATTTCAGTGGGGGTAGTGCCCTTGGCACTCAAAAAAACGAATCACTGCACGCAACTCACACTTGGCAGCAAAAGTGATGGGAAGTTCCATCGCAAATGGCTGCCCAGCCAAGACTAATGGTTGCAACGAGTTCGCTGTGGTGGGGATTTGAAGGGGTGAAAGCGAGCTACATGGCAGTGTTGCTGGATCTCGCGTAATAGCGTTCCTCATGGCTCCAGCACCATGGAGACCTTATTTTACGGACACGCCTTGTACCTTGAAATGAAATTTTACACTAAATGCAGATTTATACTATAATTAGGTAAAGAATGACTGCTAAATAATTTAAGTGACTTTTTTTAAAGGCCTAACGCTACCAATTGTAACAACAGAGAGTGGCAACAAATTTGGAAAAACTGCAGGCAATGCTATTTGGCTGACAGAAGAAAAAACATCACCATTTGAACTGTACCAGTTCTTTGTTCGATGTCGGGACTCAGAAGTTGAAAACTATCTCAAGCTGTTTACCTTTGATTCTGTTGGTAGCATTCAAGACCTTCTGAGAAGTCATCAGGTCAGTGGCAAAAAATTATTTATATATTTGAGGAACTTTATATTTTAGATACATAGCAGGTTTCTAAGTTTTACAGGCCTTTAATGTACTTATTAGATTGCAAAAGTTGTTGGATACCATTGTGACTGTATATCTGTTAATGGTATGAAGAGTCATCTATCGCCTACAAACTGAATCCCACAAAATGTTTCCTTCATGTTAGGGATTATGTTAAAGTTGCAAAGACGTAAGTCTGGAGAGTATGGAGATATATAGAGAGCACTTCCCAACCCCAGTAAACACAATTTCTGCTATATACATTGTTGTACTGAATGATGGGTGGATTACGCATACGAGGTCGCTTCTATAAGTACTTGTGTTAGGATGAAGGTACCAGTGTTTTCTTCTTCTTCTTCTTCTTCTTCTTCTTCTTCTTCTTCTTCTTCTTCTTCTTCTTCTTCTTCTTCTTCTTCTTCTTCTTGTTCTTCTTCTTCTTCCTCTTCCTCTTCCTCTTCTTCTTCATCTTCTTCTTCTTCCTTTTCCTCTAAAAGCAATAATACACATAGCAGAAGAAAATGGATACAACTAAAGTTTGGTGTTGAAGAAAAATAGAAAAGCTAAACTAAAGAAAATCATTAAGGAAGCAACCACATTTACAAAAGAAAAAGAAAGCAACAGCATATTCAGTTCATTCACATATCACCCAAAAACATTTAATAAATTTAAAAAGATATTCAAGGAACAAAATATCATCTTGGCACCTACTAATAGATACTCAATTTTAAAATTACTAAATTCAAAAACAAAAGATGAAATTCCTTCAGGTAACAAATCTGGAATATACCAAATAAATTGTAAGAATTGTGAAAAATGCTACATAGGTCAAACAAAAAGAAATTTAAAAACCAGAGTCAAAGAACACTTTAGAAACATCAGATTGAAACAAGAAGACAAGTCAGCAGTAGCATTTCATTTTTGGAATGAAAACCATGACATTGATCCAAATCCAAAATTATTAAAAGGAGTGATAAACCAAAATAGATTGACAACATGGGAGAACATATTCATCTGGAAAAATAAGGATCGCATAATGAACTTTGAAATCCCGCCAGTAGATAATTTGACAAAAAAGTTCATAGTTCCACCACCAGAGAGAGCAGATAACAACAGATGCCAGTTGGGAAGAGATTGAAAATGGAGGCCAGGGCCTTTGAAACTAGTCTCTCATAAATATATGAAAAAGTAAGTGACGAGTGTCAATAAACCAACCACAAATAATTTTTATATTAATTTTGACGTCACTGTTACTAAATTCCTCTAAACACACATCATTTCTTCATGTTTGGGAACAGCAGACTATGGGGGGGGGGGGGGGACATAGCAGCAATTCATTATAAAATTTATTAAAATTTTGTGACTGCGTGGATTATGTAGATTCAGAAATCTGGTTTGAAGAAATCTAAAACAACTTTTGCTGCAGTAAAAGGACATGAAATTAACAATCAGCTGTCTTCAAGGCTGACTCAGTGTTTTGCTACATGAAAACGAATGAAATCAGTGCAGTACACTTCAATTGTCAACTGTCACAATAACAACTGCTGCTCTAATACCTTGCTGGTATTTATATCCCCCCCCCCCCCCCAGCCATTGTTTCTAGAAAGCTGCAGATCTTCAGAGAAATTTTGCGGCAACAACAATGGACAGAATGCTCTGGAACCTCTCTCTGTCTCTTTCTCTCCTGGCTCCGGCTTCTGGCAGCAGCACAACAATGCTACATGGTGACACTGCCGCCTCCTCAAGGTCGTCCCGAACAGCACCATCGTAACGGGCCTGACAATCCAGGTGTACCACCAATATCTGTCCTCGGGGCACCTTCTGGATGCGATAGACCATGTCGTTAATTCTCTTTACCATCCGGTATAGTATTGCCACAGCTGTTGAAATTTTGGGCAGTGTCCCTTGTTCCGGGTAGAGCGGTATAACCAGACCAGGTCACCTTGCTGGAATCCTTGGCTGTTGGCTTACCTGTCGTACCAGGTCTTCGTGCAGTCGCTTGCCATCTGGATGTTCTGACAAGCCATCTCATGCATGTCCTGGAGATGGTCTATGAGGTTCCCCACATACTCAGTTGTAGGCTGCTTCGCTTCCGGGGGGGCTCCCAAAGGCCAGTTCACAAGGGAGGCGTAGCTGTCGGCCGAACATTAAGCTCGCTGGCATCATCCCAGTGTTGATCCATCCTGTTTGTTTTCAATCTAAATAAAAAAATGTTGATTTCCCAGCTAGAACATGTCGATTCTTATGCCCAAGAATGGTCACAGACGGATATCTGTCTTTCGATTCTTGAAAATGATTTACCAAAGGTGAAATAATTATTCAGTTACTTTTTGAACACACTGACTTTTAATTCAGGTTGAAAGTGAACAAAACATGCTGTAACATAATTGAATGAGTCATTTTTGAAGCATCCTTTTTCTATACAATCTCAAACTAAAATATTCTTATATCTCTGCACACTGAATCTCGCAGTCATGTTCCTTTATGTCCATCTTCTGAGTGTTCAGATTTAGAATGATGCATTCCTTTACAGAGAAAGATTATTGATTTTTCCTTCAGCATAGTAACTACACATTTCTTTTTGACTGTGTCATATGCAGTAACCAATTTAATCATTTTATTTATTTTTTAATTATACGAGGTACGTCCAGAAAGTAAGTTCTGTTTGGTAATAAAATTAAATTGTGTTCAGATACAGAAAAATTATTTATTGCACAAAATTCTACAACTCTTAAACTACTTTTCCACATAACTGCCGAAATTTTGCGGGCATTTGTCATAGCGAGGCACAAGTTTTTGTATACCTTCTTCATAGAAGTTTGCCGCCTGTGTCTTCAACCAGTTGGAAACATTTTCTTTCAGCTCTTCGTCATTGTTGAAGTGTTGACCGCCAAGGAAAGATTTGAGATGCAAAAACAGATGAAAGTCACTAGGAGCAAGGTCAGGGCTGTACAGGGGGTGGTCAAACACGTCCCAGCCAAATCCCTGTAGGATGTTTTTCGTTGCATTTGCAGTGTGTGGTCTTGCGTTGTCGAGAAGAAACGCAACACCTTTTGACAGCATTCCTCGGCACTTATTCTGTATTATGCGGCACAATTTCCTAAGTGTCTCGCAATAAACATCTTTCATTGAAGGTGTCAAGATTTGTTTCAGCTTAACCTTTGCTGGGGATGAGGTATGCCTCCATTCCATTGATTGACGCTAACTTTCAGGGGTGTCGTAAGAAACCCAAGTTTCATCTCGTATGACTATCTGTGTCAGAAATGCTTTGCCACCTTCATCATAACGGGTCAAAAACTGAAGTGCACTACCCATCTGTTTTGTTTTGAGTTGCTCAGTAAGAATCTTTGGCACCCAATGTGAGCAAAGTTTACGAAATTTCAGTTTTTCGGTAACAGTTTTATGAACTAGTGATCGTGAGATTTGGGGAAATTCCATAGCGAGAGCACTAATTGTAAACTTGCGGTTTTCCTGGATCTTGTCATCAGTCACATGAACCAGTTCTTCTGTAACCAAAGATGGATGCCCACTTCATTCTTCATCGTGCACTTCACTATGTCCTTCATTGAACTGCCGGACCCATCTTCTCACCATTGTATCACTCATCGCATTTTGTCCGTAAACATCGCAAATTTGCCGATAAATTTCAATTGGTTTCTCTTTCCTAGCATTCAGAAAACGAATCACAGATCTGATTTTACAAGCGGCGGGATTTTCAATCAACACTGACATTGTAAACAAGCACAACAAAGCATATGTGACTGACAGCGATCTCACAATGGTGCACGTTTCTTCTCCTTGATACAGAGCATCTAATGCACATGTGCGGAACCCCTTTCGCAGCACTGCAGCAGAGATAAATTGAAACAGAACTTACTTTCTGGATGCCCCTTGTATAATTTCATTTTCTAAACTTAATTTAAACAAGTTAACACAAACATTTTTCAAATTAATTTTTAATTCCTAACAATATCATAAAACAAATTAGCATAATTTATTTTCCCTTCAGAGGCTGTATTAAAAATAACTGCTACATATTAATACCATTAAATTGAAAGCTGGGATTTAAACCAATATTGACTAACAACAATGGTCAAACATGCTTTAAATGCTAGCAATGAATGTATTAACATTTTGCCTTGGGAAAACTGCATGCTTTAAGATTACAATGTCTTAATTTTACACAAAAAATGCTATAGCTTTTACATAGTTGAAGATCTACTAACTTGCTTTTTTGCTGTCATCCATAATGATGCACTTGTGCTTCAACTGATCTACAGTTAAATCCTTTCATGGAAGTGTTGAAAACAGTGTTGTTGTATAAATTAAATTAACTGGGAGTCGATTAATAACACAAAACAACACTCACTTTTAAATTTTCCCGGAACCGGTTTCTGAGGCCTTCCCTCTATCTTCAGCCGGACATCGACTTGTTCTCATTGGTGTAGCTGGCAATATTTTGTCATCGGTCTCCTCTGGTGGCGGTTTGAGGAACTTGCTGAACAAATCTTTCTGGGGGATGTCGAAATTGAATACTTTGTTCCTATTTTTTGAAATAAAGATTTGTTCCCATGTGGACAGTTCTTCTTTTCCTGTTGTATGTTTTAGTAATTTTGGTTCTGGATTTATGTTGTGGTTTTTTTCCCAAAAATGCGTGGCAACTGCTGATTTTTCTAATTGTTTGTATTTTATGTTTCTAAAGTGTTCCTTTGCTCTTGTTTCTAAATTCCTTTTGGTTTTTCCAATGTAAATTTGACTACAGTTACATCATTCAATTTGATATGTACCAGATTTTTTGTTAGATGGAATGGCATCTTTGATGTTTGAGCAAATTAGGTTTTTTAAGGAGTAATGGTTCACTGGAGTTAGTTGAATGTTTTGTTTTTTGAAGACTTTTTTGAATTTATCAAAGGCCCATGGATGGTAAGTGAATTTTTTGAAGATCATTTTAGTTTCTGTAGCTGAGAGGGTTGTGGTTTCCTTTAGTAGTTTCTTCTTTTTTGCTAAGTTCACTTTTTTGTCTACTAGTGATTTGGGAAAGTCATTTTTCTGTGCTATTTCAATAATTTTGTTGTATTCTATTTTATATTCTTCTGCTGTGAGAGGGATGTTGACCAGTCTGTGTGCTAAACTATTAAAGATTGCCTGTTTGTGGGATCTTGGATTGTAGCCATTAGCTTTTATGTAGTTGTCTGTCTGTGTTGGTTTTCTGTAAATGCCAAAGTTTATTCTATTTTTATTTCTGATTATTTTTAGATCTAAAAATGGTAAATACTCGTCTTTTTCAACTTCTACAGTGAACTTGATGCTTTTTTCTTGAATATTTAAAAGTTTTAGTGCATCACTGATGTGTTTTTTTGTATATGTAGATGACATATTTGCCATAGTGCCAAAAAAACACATCAGTGATGCACTAAAACTTTTAAATATTCAAGAAAAAAGCATCAAATTCACTGTAGAAGTTGAAAAAGACGATTATTTACCATTTTTAGATCTAAAAATAATCAGAAATAAAAATAGAATAAACTTTGGCATTTACAGAAAACCAACACAGACAGATAACTACATAAAAGCTAATGGCTACAATCCAAGATCCCACAAACAGGCAATCTTTAATAGTTTAGCACACAGACTGGTCAACATTCCTCTCACAGCAGAAGAATACAAAATAGAATACAACAAAATTATTGAAATAGCACAGAAAAATGACTTTCCCAAATCACTAGTAGACAAAAAAGTGAACTTAGCAAAAAAGAAGAAACTACTAAAGGAAACCACAACCCTCTCAGCTACAGAAACTAAAATGATCTTCAAAAAATTCACTTACCATCCATGGGCCTTTGATAAATTCAAAAAAGTCTTCAAAAAACAAAACATTCAACTAACTCCAGTGAACCATTACTCCTTAAAAAACCTAATTTGCTCAAACATCAAAGATGCCATTCCATCTAACAAAAAAATCTGGTACATATCAAATTGAATGCTGTGACTGTAGTCAAATTTACATTGGAAAAACCAAAAGGAATTTAGAAACAAGAGCAAAGGAACACTTTAGGAACATAAAATACAAACAATTAGAAAAATCAGCAGTTGCCACGCATTTTTGGGAAAAAAACCACAACATAAATCCAGAACCAAAATTACTAAAACATTCAACAGGAAAAGAAGAACTGTCCACATGGGAACAAATCTTTATTTCAAAAAATAGGAACAAAGTATTCAATTTCGACATCCCCCAGAAAGATTTGTTCAGCAAGTTCCTCAAACCGCCACCAGAGGAGACCGATGACAAAATATTGCCAGCTACACCAATGAGAACAAGTCGATGTCCGGCTGAAGATAGAGGGAAGGCCTCAGAAACCGGTTCCGGGAAAATTTAAAAGTGAGTGTTGTTTTGTGTTATTAATCGACTCCCAGTTAATTTAATTGATCTACAGTTGTTTTAAATCTTCACTTCCAAAATTGCTTTATTCTACTACAATTATTTCAGTTGTAAAATATGTGAAAGAAAAGATTTAGGTTTAATATTTTAAAATTTTGTTATATCTGTTTACATAATAAATTTTACAGAAATGCCCAGAAGAACGAAAGGCCCAAAAAAGACTGGCAGAACAAGTTACTCTACTTATTCATGGAGGTATGTAGCAAGACCTTAATCATAATATACTATGTGATGAAACATATCCAGACACTTCCAAAAACATACATTTTTCATATTACGTGCATTGTGCTGCCACCTACTGCCAGGTACTCATTATCTGCAACCTTAGTAGTCATTAGACATCATGAAAAAGAGCATGGAACTCTCTGCGGACTCACAGACTTTGAATGTGGTCAGATGATTGGGTGTCACTTGTGTCAGAAGTCTGTATGTGATATTTCCACACTTCTAAACATCCCTAGGTCCACTATTTCTGATGTAATAGTGAAGTGGAAACGTGAAGGGACATTACAGCACAAAAGTGTACAGGCCGACTTCATCTGTTGACTGACAGAGATTGCCAACAGTTGAAGAAGGTCATAATGTGTAATAGGCAGACATCTATCCAAACCATCACACAGAAATTCCAAACTGCATCAGGATCCACTCCAAGTACTATGACAGTTAGGCGTGATTCCATGGTCGAGTGGCTGCTCATAAGCCACATATCATGCTGGTAAAGCATCAACATTGGGCGGATGAACTGTGGCAAAACGTTGTGTGGAGTGACAAATCATGGTACACAATGTGGCAATCTGATGGCACAGTGTGGGTATGGCAAATGCCCATGAACGTCATCTGCCAGTGTGTGTAGTGCCAACAGTTAAATTTGGAGGTGGTGGTGTTATGGTGAGGTCGTATTTTTCTTGGAGGGGCTTGCACCCCTTGTTTTGCATGGCATTATCACAGCGCAGGCCTACATTGATGTTTTAAGTACCTTCTTGCTTCCCACTGTTAAAGAGCAATTTGGGGATGACAGTTGGAACTTTCAACATGATCGAGCACCTGTTTATAATGCCCAGGCTGTGGTGGAGTGGCAACATGACAATAACATCCTTGTAATGGACTATCCTGCACAGTGTTATGACTTGAATCCTATAGAACACCTTTGGAATGTTTTGGAACACAGACTTCGTGCCAGGCCTCCCGACCTGCATTGATACCTCTCCTCAGTTTAGCACTCTTGCCATTTCCCAAGAAACCTTCCAGCATCTGATGAAAGTATGCCTGCAAGAGTGAAAGCTCTCATCAAGGCTAAGGGTGGGGTAACACCATATTGAATTCCAGCATTACCGATGGGATCCCCTTCACATCAGACAGAACATGTTTCAAAATGATGGGGCACCAGCTTATTTTGGTGCTGAAGTATGTCATCTTATGACTACATATGGCAACAAGGTAAAAGTGAACCCATTGCCTGGCCAGCAAGCTCCCCTAAGCTTATTAAATTTTAGATGAGTCGTATTTTTTACACATCTGCTTCACTTTCGTACCTATTTTGAGGACATGTTTCGCAAATCTTTGTTTGCATCTACGGCTCTTGTGCGACTGAAGCTAGATCCAGCGGTGTGGGTAATTCTGGGGTTGTTGCTGCCATCTGTTGATTTAGTGATGAACTGAAATGTGGGATTCTCTTCTAGCGGGATTTCAAAGTTCATTAGTTGGTTTTTATGTTTTTCTATGTATATTCTCTCTCATATGACGAGTTCACTATGTTTTTGTACGTATTTTAGTAATTCTGTGCTATCTTCAATTTCATGATTTTCAGAGCAGAAATGAGCTGCTATTGCGGACTTATCAATATTTTTGTATCTTAAGTGCCTGAAGTGTTCTTTCTTTCTAGTGCCTATGTTTCTTTTTGTCCTCCCTATGTAAATTTTTTCACAGTCTTTACACTTAATCTTGTAAATGCCTGACTTTTCCTCTGGTTTTATCTTATCAGTATTGTTACTGTGAAGTAGGTTTTTAATGTTGTAATTGTTTTTTGGTGCCAATGTTATATTGTATTTCTTGAATATTTTTTGGAACTTTTTTGTGGCCCAGGGGTGGTAAGTAAATTTAGCAAATCTAATTTCTTGTTTTATTGGTGTGAGAGCTGTGATCTGTTTTAATCTCTTTTGAAGTTTGAATAATTTTAGTTTTTTATCTACAAGGTTTTTTCCATATCCATTTTTAATTGCATAAAAACCAACTAATGAACTTTGAAATCCCGCTAGAAGAGAATCCCACATTTCAGTTCATCACTAAATCAACAGATGGCAGCAACAACCTCAGAATTACCCACACCGCTGGATCTAGCTTCAGTCACACAAGAGCCGTAGATGCAAACGAAGATTTGCGAAACATGTCCTCAAAATAGGTACGAAAGTGAAGCAGATGTGTAAAAAATACGACTCATCTAAAATTTAATAATTTTTCGCTTCACTGTGGTGTTCCAATACAGTTAAATCTCCCCTAAGCTTATTCCACTTGACTTCTTTTTGTTGGGGTACATGAAAATTGTAGTGTATGAAACACCTGTTAAATCTGAAGAGGAAGGCCACACTGTGGCCAAATTGTTACACCACTTGGCTCTCATCAAGGTGGCCCAGGTTCAATCCCAGGCAACCCCAAGGTGAGATTTGTGGTGGACAACATAACACTGGGGTAGGATTTCTCGAGGTCCACCGGTTTCCCCTGCCAGCATTCCACCAATTGCTCCATCATCATCTTTCCTATCATTTCATCTTGCCTTCATTCTGTCATCCACTTCCCTCACTTTCATACCAGGCACTGGGATGATCACCCATCCTGGATTCTCGATCTCACTGATTAAGAGATTCCATTCCTCAACTCACATAGGGGTTAAGAGGAACAAGAATACCCTGACACCATGTAGTGGTATAAGAGGGCAGTTAAAGAAGAAGAAGAGTGAGAGTATGGCAGAATGTGGTATGCCGATGCATTTTTTTGTGTTAATCGTAATGGGTGTGTTTTCCATTGTTTGTTTTGAATAGTAAAGGGGTGGTTAACTGCAATGAGATGTTTGTGTTTTGTTTATGTGCTCTGTGTTTGTTTCTTGGGTTAAGATTATGTACTTTACTAAGATAAATGCAATAATAATTTGCATTGTTGATTTTGTTGTAAGTACTTAAACTGGGTGGGAGGCAGTAATGCCATTAACTTGTCTAGCACTTAAACAAAGCACCACAGCAAAAAGCTTTTCTTAACAAAAAGTTAAGCTGTTATTTATCAGCTCCTAAAGTTTGGGAGTTTAATTTTGGGACATACTATATAGTGATCAACTTTGGATAGATTTGATTATCAGTTTAAGTTATTGTACTCTTCTATCTACAATGAACAATAAATATTTATCTGTAATAGCAAGAATTAGAAGAAGAATAAGCTTGTATAACAGCCGTCATGTAAATGTATTACATCAGAATTTGTTTTTAAATATCTTTGTTCCCTAACATTTCAGAGGCTGGTCTGGAGTCTGCATTAAAAGCCACATCTGCACTTTATAATCAGAACATTGAGACTTTGTCACAACTGAAAGATACAGAAATAGATTACATCTTTCGTGGAGCTAAGACCTGTGAAATGTTGCTGCAGCCTGGTACTACAGTTCTAGACTTGGCAATGAAGGCAGGATGTTTTACAAATGAAAGTAAGTCTAACATTTTGTGTGCTCTATTGTCTATTATAACTAGCCTACTGGATGTAAATAATTGCACGGCACATTGCCCACATCTGTACTGTAGGTGGTAGTGTGTCTCACATTGAAGAAGTCCTGTGTTTGAATCATGGTCAGGTTGAGTTTCTGGATAAGGTTTTATTTTGGGGAGTTTTCCCTTATGCTGAAAGAGGAACGCCTGGTAACTCTAAGCTCTATGTACCCTGTACTCATTTCACCATCATTTCATTCATCGTCCGATATGACTTAACGTTGGAGGTTTTGTCTTATCCTGAAAGATGAATGTCTGATAACTAAGCTCTATAGACGATCTACTCATTTGAATATCATTTCATTCACTGTTAACAAAGCTTTTATTTATAACTATTCAAATTATTTCACTCATCATCCTATATGACTTAATTTTGAAGGATGTCAAAAATAAAAAAAAAAAATAAAAAAATAAAAAAAAAGAGAGAGAAAGAAAAGAAATCAAAAGACTATATGTTATTATTTTGTGTTCACTTGGAAGAAGATAAATAAAGTGTACGAGATGTGACAGTTAAATAACGAGACTGCACATCTCCTGTTGCACAGATGCAAGGTGGGAGGTTGGTAGTGGAATGCAGTTGAACCTGGAACCGTAGGAGTAGATTTACTAATCTTTCAACCCAATTCCACACAAACATGCCACCATCAACAGTCTCACACACAGATTAGTAAATCTACCCCTCAGCCAGCAAGAATATCAAAACGAATACCATCAAATCTTATAAACTGCAATTAAAAATGGATATGGAGAAACCTTGTAGATAAAAAACTAAAATCTTTCAAACTTCAAAAAAGATTAAAACAGATCACAGCTCTTTCAGCAATAAAACAAGAAATTAGATTTGCTAAATTTACTTACCACCTCTGGGCCACAATAAGGTTCCAAAAAATATTCAAGAAATACAATATAACATTGGCACCAAAACTAATTACATTAAAAACCTACTTAACAGTAATAATACTGATAAGATAAAACCAGAGGAAAAGTCAGGCATTTACAAGATTAAGTGTAAAGACTGTGAAAAAATTTACATAGGGAGGACAAAAAGAAACATAGGCACTAGGAAGAAAGAACATTTTAGGCACTTAAGATACAAAAATATTGATAAGTCCGCAATAGCAGCTCATTTCTGGTCTGAAAATCATGAAATTGAAGATAGCACCAAATTACTAAAATACGTACAAAAACATAGTGAACTTGTCATATGGGAGAGAATATACATAGGAAGACATAAAAACCAACTAATGAACTTTGAAATCCCGCCAGAAGACAACCCCACATTTAAATTCATCACAAAATCAACAAATGGCAGTAGCAATTCCAGAATTACCCACACCACTGGATCAAGCTTTAGTTGCATAAGAGCCGATGATGCGAACGATAGTTCGTGAAACATGTCCTCAAGATAGGTACGTAAGTGAAGCTGATGTGTAATAAATACGACTCATCTATAATTTAATAAATATTTGTAGTAGGCTTTTTGAGACTTCGTCACTTACATTTTTATATTTTTGAGGGACTAGTTTCAGAAGTCATCGCCTCCATTATCAACCTCTTTACAACTGTCCTCTGTCCAACTGATAAGAGTCCCCTGAAAAAGATAAAACTGTAAGTGATGAAGTATCAAAAAACTGACTACAAATAGCTTTTTCAATTGACATATACATATGTTTAGTTGCAAAGGAAAAAATGAAAGGAGAGTTGAGTTGATAAAAAAAGAAATGCTTAAAGACAAAATAAAGATATTTAAGAGGTTTAGGCAGGTTCTTATGGAAAGATGAATGAAATAGCAAAGACTAATATTATCTTAATATATAAATTATGATAATAAATTAGTCCTCTAGGAATAAGAATGAATGCTAAATAAAAAATAGTCATGTACTTGAAAATGTCCAGTTAGCACTTAAATAGAGGGAGGAAAAAAAAAAAGAGGTGCCTGCCAAATTTAATTTAGCTGCAGAAAAACTAGATAATGAACTTTTTCATTGCTGACGTACAATATAGGCAAAAGTTTATTTATGGCATTGAGATTACTTCTAGTGAAGCTTAAGTGTTAAGTTTTAATTGCCAAAATCTTCTTTATTTGGAGATAAAAAATATTTTTGAACTTATTATTCTCTCTGCCTCTTAGCAATAATAGGTAGGAGGAAGTACTGCATTTGATACAAAAATTTAATGTTGAAATTTCACTGAATATATGTTTTGAGCCCCTGAACAAAAAAAGAGAAAAGTGTGTGTAAATGTACACTTCAGTATCTTCTTTACAGGAAAATTTTACTGTACTTAACTAGTAAAAGAAGGCAAAAATAGCCTTTCAAAAGAGTAGTTTCTTGAAGAAATATAAAAATAAATTATAGCCGTTAGAGAAAGTTACATACCTAACACTGCTGGTTAAATACAAATAATTTGTATACTTGCAGGAGATGCCTTCCGGATAATATCTGCTGGCGGATTCTACATTAATCACCAACGTGTTACCAAAATAGATGAAGTTTTGTCACTAGGAGTGCATATATTACCTAGTAATATTACGGTAATACGTGTTGGTAAGTTGCTTCAAATTTCTCACAGAATACCTACATAAATTTCTGGTAACTAATAAGACACCTCTGACCTTGAACACTCGAAACTGCACGAAAACATGTTTATAATATCAGTTGATCATAAACAAAACAATGGTCCATGTCATTTCCATACAAAACATTGCATTCTGCTTCAGTAACGTATAATAAAAAGAAATGAATTAATAAAGATATTGGCCGTGCCATGGCTGAGTGGTTGGACCACTTGGCTCTCACCAAGGTGGCCCGGGTTCGATCCCAAGTGACCGCAAAGTGAGATTTGTGGTGGACAACATGGTGCTGGGACAGATTTTCTCCAGGTCCTCCAGTTTCCCCCAATTGCTCCATCATCATCTTTCCTATCATTCATCTCACCCTCATATATATTATCCACTTCCTTCACCTTCACACCAGGCAATGGGCTGATCACCTAACCTGGTTCTCTATCAGATACAAAGCTTCAGTTCCTTGGGCCCAACCTTAAAATGGATAGAGCAACATGACAAGTGACGTGAGGTGGACAGTATTATCCACATAGTTCAGTAAATTATAAAATCCTTAAGCTATTAATACTTGAAGCAAAGGCGAGATCGGCATATTCCCTTTGTTGCGTGTTCTAACCTCTCTTGTACTTCTGCAGTAACCTTCATAGCAACTTGTTTCGACAGTCTATACCTCCATAGAACATTTTCTTCAGATAGCTCCTCAAAATAGCTTCTCCTCATAGGCTGTACTCTATTATGAATGCCATTTAGACAGTCTTAAATATAGCAAATCGACATCAAAAGTTGCACTCACGTCCACCATCTTGACTATAATAAGCTTCCTCTGGAAATAAAAGAACTGCCACAAAACAGATTTGTTTTAGTATTAAAAAACTGGTTTAAACAAAAAGCATTTTGTACTGTACAAGAATACTTAGAATATAACATACATGCTAGTGAATTTATGTAAAACTATTGTAAATTATAGTAGTAGGTACCTAATTGTTTAATTTTATTATTACTATAGTAAAGTTAACTTATGATAATTACCAGCTTAAGCCATGCAAATAATCTGATTTCACCTAGAATTTTATATGCATTAATTTGTAAACCTTCTGTACTTGTAAATACATTGTAAATACTTTTTATAACTGACGAAACCTATTGCTTCTTGTAAGCTTAATGGTGAATAAAGGATTATGATTATGATTATAACAGAAATATGGCTTGTTAGTTTAACAAGAGATTCAACATGAGTGTTAAGCTAACACTTGGTGAAATGCAATTTTTGGTGTAGCTATCGCTAAACTCGTGTTAAGCCTAAACCTTTGTTGGTGAAATCAGGCATGAGTGTTTTAAGTCCCGAGCTTTATAGTTTAACCAATTATTAAGTCAGTAAATGGTAATTTATTTTTCTTTCACACAAAATGTATGTAAGACAAGGTCGGAAAGGTACAATCAGACTGGAAAATTTGATGCTGTAGCATTTTATTGTAATATTTGTATTGCTTCACTGTTATTAGCTTCTGTTTTTATGCAGTAGTATCAAATATTAGAGATAGACCTCAAAGGTGACTTACAATGTTGAAAGTACATGTTTCCAGTGATTTGTGTTTTCACACTGACCTACATAGCACATGTGTGAAAGAGTAATCAAACCACAAATTAGCCTGTGTAAGCTGGGATGGAGATTTTATTTCATTTAAACCTGTCATAAGTTGTAATAAATTTGATTGTATCTCTTTTATTTCTTTTTCCAGGTAAAAAGAATTACTTCATAGTAAAATGGGCAAAGTAAAGTAAAAAGGAACAATTAAGAATGGTAAAGAAAACGTTTAATAGACTCAGCTTGGTAAACGTAGAGTATTAAGAGCTCTGGTTAACTGAAATTTGTGGATAGGGAAGTCAAGTAGCAAAGATTCCATACTGGAAATAAGATCAGCATTGGTTGTTTTCTGTCGCTGCAATTCAACCTCCATGGCATGCTCACTTCGATGCAGAAGACGATGTCGTAATCTTTGTATCTCTCCCAGCATTTTCATCTTACGCTGACGTTTCACAAGAAGTTCAAGATTCTGTAAACCAAAGTATGCACAATAAAGTCATGTTGTGTAAAAATGTAATTTAAAATTGTTTCTGTAACCTTTTGTTCTTAAAGGGCTGTGTACTGTATTTGAACAAATTAATACAAATTGAACAAATTAATAAGAATGGTTTTATCTACTTTTCATTAGTGTCAATAAGTATAAATAGATTATGGTACCATATTTTCGTTAATTGATGGAAATTAATCATTTCTTCTTACTAGCCGTATAGACTCAACATGAAAAATTCAATGCCATGGCCGGGATTTGAACCACGGATCTCCTGGTTTCTGTCCAGTTACTCTAACCCATTGAGCTACCATGGCCAACGTGCCATCCTGACATTAAATTCTCCAATTGACTCATATATTTTCCTGGTAGACCACTAGGGGCTCTTGCATCCAAGATGCTCCCTTTGTGGCGACTTACTATCGCAAGTACTTGAATCCCAGGCTTCATCATGTAACTCTTATTATTTTAGTTAATTGATGGAAATTAATCATTTCTTCACACTAGCTGTATATAGGCTAAGGTTGGATAGTATTCCAGATACACCGTTTGTGGGGACTTACTATCGTAAGTACTCTCGTATTCGAGATACACCGTTTGTGGCGACTTACTATCGTAAGAACTTGAGCCCCTAGTGGTTTACTGGGGAAATATACGAGTCAAATGGAGAATTTAATGTCATGACCGCACGTTGGCCATGGTAGCTCAATGGGCTAGAGCGACTGGATGGAAACCAGGAGATCCATGGTTCAAATCCCGGCCATGGCATTGAACTTTTCATGTTGACTCTATCCAAGTTAGTATTCCTATACCTTTTTGGGCATTTAACAAATGTAAGAATTTGGAAAATGAGTCTGTTATTGCTTATATTCCTAATTGAAGACAATTTGTGCATCATAGTTTTAAAAACCTGCAAGAGGGGTAATTTTTAAGGCTATTCAGGTTGTCCAAAATAATTATGGGGATGGTTACAGAAGAAATATGATTGATAGGTGTTAGATTACTACCAACAGAAACATGCCTCCTTTTCATATGAGAATTACGAGGGCGGTTCAGTAAATAACCTTGTTAGGAATGAATATCCAGTTTTTTAAAACAATTAGGGAGAACAAAAAGAAACATAAGCACTAGGAAGAAAGTACATTTTAGGCACCTAAGATACAAAAATATTGATAAGTCTGCCATAGCAGCTCATTTCTGGTCTGAAAATCCTGAAATTGAAGATAGCACCAAATTACTAAAATACGTACAAAAACATAATGAACTCGTCATTTGGGAGAGAATATACATAGAAAAACATAAAAACCATCTAAAGAATTTCGAAACCCTGCCAGAAGACAACCCCACATTTAAATTCATCACAAAATCAACAGTTGGCAGCAGCAACCACAGAACTACACACACCACTGGATCAAGCTTTAGTCGCATTATAGCCGATGATGCGAACGATGGTTCGCGAAACATGTCCTCAATATAAGTGAAGCTGAAGTGTAAAAAGTACGACTCATCTAATAAATTAATAATTGTTTCGCTCCACTGTGATGTTCCAATATGTTAAATTGCGACAAATTATTTATTTCTCAACATAGTCCCCTTTTAGGCATATACACTTCTTCAATGCTCCTGCCATTTTTTCAACCTCACCAAAAAAGAAGAATTGTCCAGCTCTGCAAAATATGCCTCTGTCCCCATGATGACTTCCTCATTTGATCTAAATGTTATTCCTGCAAGCTATTTCTTCATCTTTGGGAACAGAAGAATATTGGGGGGGGGGGGGGGGGTGGTGGTGGCAGCAATTCATAATGTGTGCAGTTTGGTGGCGGCAACTCCAGATGAATGTGCTGGGGCATTATTATGGTGAAACAGAACTTTCTTCTTTGCCATATGGGGCCATGTCTACGTCAACTTCTTGTCAAATTGCCAGTAACTCGCTGTACTGTGCTCTAGTAATTGTTTTTCCTTTTTCCAAGTATGACACCCTTCGCATCTTAATACAGTCGTCACCATCCCTTTTCTAGCCAATGGGACTGTGTATGCCTTCTTTGGAGCAGATTCTATAGAAGCAACCCATTTATTTGATTGTTGCTTGGTCCAGGTCTCATCGGCAGTGACCATTCGACACAAAAAGTCCTTCGGATTTCCCTTAAATTGCTTCTAAGTTGAAAGCTGCACCCACTTGTCCACTGTGAGCAAACACAGCAAACAACAGACTGACAGAATATAGATATGAAAATATATGAGTCAATTGGAGAATTTAATGTCACGACGGCATGTTGGCCATGGTAGCTCAATGGGTAAGAGTGACTTGATGGAATCCAGGAAATCTGTGGTTCAAATCCCAGCCGTCGCATTGAATTTTTCATGTTGACTCTATCTAACAGGCTGACAGCTTTCTCATCTCCAACTTATCGTGCAAAATATGAATTGCTGTTCTCATCGATACACCTATGGCCCCTGCCAATTTGCTAACCTTTGTTCAACGTCAGCAAGAATCATATCATGAGACTTTTTCAATGACTTCCTCGGTAACCACATCTGCAGGACCTCCTGATCACGCCTTATCAAAAATGGATGTTTGACCACATTTAAGTTTGCTATACCAATATCTAACTGTTGTATTTTAAAGGTAGGTGATAATGTTATTCTTAAAGTACGTAAAATATGAAGCTATTAACAGTGAAGCAAACAAATATATACAAATATAATAATTTTTAACTTGAAAAACTTCACTTATCTTTTAAGAAATGATTACCGTATTTCTTACAAATTGAATAGTAAGAAATTATAAAGAATTATATTATAAAGAATTATATTATAAGAAATAATAGTAAGAAATCGCAATTTGTAAGAAATACGGTCATCACTTCTTAAACGATAAGTGAAGTTTTCAAGTTACAAATTATCATATTTGTTACTTTTTAGATGAGTCGTATTTATTACACATCTGCTTCACTTTCGTACCTATTTTGAGGACATGTTTCGCAAACGATGAGATGCAAACGATGATTTGCGAAACATGTCCTCAAAATAGGTACGAAAGTGAAGCAGGTGTGTAATAAATACGACTCATCTAAAAAGTAATAATTATTTCGCTTCACTGTGGTGTTCCAATACAGTTAAATCTCGATATATCATATTTGTATTTATTCTTAAAGGTTTGTAAAACAGTTGCTTCATGTAGCAAACAATAAATACTTTTGTTTGGGTCTGCTTGATCCTTAATCAGTGATTACAAACTTGGACCCATTTTACTTCCAATATAATTGGTTATATCTAATTTTGGACAGTTGGCATTTCTCTTTGGTACTACAGTATTTGAGATTTTAGTTCTAAGGTAGTGTCCACAATGTTTTAATACATTCTAAATATCTTTCATACTTGCCATTTTGGTGTTGTGTTTTATGGAAAGGTAGAGTCAGACTGAAAAATTCAATGTCATAGCCAGGATTTGAACCACAGATCTCCTAGTCTCCATCTGGTTGCTCTTAACCATGGCAACATGCCAGCCTGACATTAGATTCTCCAACTGACTCGCATTTTCCCAGTAAACCACTAAGAGCTGTCATATGCACATGATGTAACTACCTTAATGGCAACTTCAAGTCCAACCACTATTAGGTTCCATATTTAAACTATTTCATCCATCCCGGTTTTCATTTGACTCTTATTTTTATCTTCATTTCTTCCATTTTAGCCAACACTTTTTCAAACATTATCTCCATTAAATTTAAAGGGAGTCGATTAATGACACTAAACAACACTTACTTTTAAATTTTTCTAGAACATGTTTCAGAGACTTTGCCTCTATCCTCAGCCGGCCATCGACTGGTTCTCATTGGTGTAGTTGATGATATTTTGTCATAGGTCTCCTCTGGTGGCGGTTCAAGGAACTTGCTGAACAAATCTTTCTGGGGGATGTCGAAATTGAATACTTTGTTCCTATTCCGTTGTTTAAGGACTATGATACAATGAAGCACAAAATTAATACAATTTTGAGTCAAACTAATACTCAATGCTCCATTTATTGCTAGTATTTACCTAGAACGCGTTTCGTTAGGATCTTCCTAACATCATCAGCTGTTGTCGACCACAGCTGATGGTGTTAGGAAGATCCTAACGAAACGCGTTCTAGGTAAATACTAGCAATAAATGGAGCATTGAGTATTAGCTTGACTCAAAATTGTATCAACTTTGTTCCTATTTTTTGAAATGAAGATTTGTTCCCATAAAAATAGGAACAAAGTATTCAATTTCGACATCCCCCAGAAAGGTTTGTTCAGCAAGTTCCTTGAACCGCCACCAGAGGAGACCTATGACAAAATATCATCAACTACACCAATGAGAACCAGTCAATGGCCAGCTGAGGATAGAGGCAAAGTGTCTGAAACATGTTCCGGAAAAATTTAAAAGTAAGTGTTGTTTAGTGTCATTAATCGACTCCCTTTAAATTTAATTTATCATAACAACACTGTTTTCAACACTTCGAAGAAAGGAATTGCATTATCTCCATTGTGACATTTGTATCCCTCTTCTGACACCACTATGACAAAGACAACACAAGAGGTTCACCTCAATTAGCCCAGTGCTAGCTTACAATCGCCTTCTCCTTTTACACTAGCACACAGCTTTAGCATGACTCTTTAATGTTCCTTTATGTCTCTCTTGTGCTCTCAACTTGTGCTTCCAGTAATTTCTCTGACATACACATAAGTTTACCTCTTACCCTGCCTATTTGCCGACACTTGTCACAACTTCAAAATACACTGGTGAACTGCTTCACTGCACTGTTCACACTGCACACCAAGCCTCACCACAAAGCTGGAACGATGTACTTGTCAACTTAACTCAATTTACTTAAACTTGAAATACTCTCCCCTGCCCGGCTTCGTATCAACATTTTATAATCTGCCAGGCATGGAAAGAAGGTTATAGTGACAAAATTTTCTTGGGTTATGTTCAACAAGTAGTTGTTCGCATAATAATAGAGTGCACTTCCTGCTTCATGACGTCAGCAAGTGGCTGTTCTTGAAAGCTGTCTTGATAAGCTTGTTATAGTCGCGCTTCTTGAACCGTTACCATGGCTTTATCTTTGTTAACAGAAACCTCTGAGATAAGGCACTGATTAGTAAGAGTGAGAGGGGAACTGCCATGCTTCCTGGCCCTGTGCTAAGCACCAATGAATGCATCACTTCAGCCAATGGAATTCGCAGGAATCACAGATGACAGATAGATGTTTACTCCACATGGAGTAATCAGTGCGTTATCTGAGAGGTATCTCTTACCAAAAATAAATCCATGGTAACCGTGTGTGAGCAGTGCGACTATAACAAGTTATGTGAGCATTACCAAGCTATGTGAAACAGTCCTGACATTATCAACATAAAGTTTATAAATTCCCTTACTGAATAATTTGTGTTGCGTTAATTTATTTACCTTTTGTTTCTCTAGTTTCGCTTCCTCCAGCTGAGCATCCATCTTAGCAATGTCAATCTCTAACTGACGCAGTTGATTTTGTTTCTCTTTAATTTGGTTTTCCAAAGCTTCTATCCTATTTTCTCTGTCTGTAATTTCCTGTTCTGCATTTTTTAACTCCTGAAAGCAAATTCACAGTATTTAACAGGAAACAGTAATTCTTAATATTGTGATTAATATTTTGAATATTACATACACTCTGTATCATATTCATTGACACAGTTTAATGTACTACTCAGCAAGTATTTGATCTTCAGCACTAACATCAATGGTACAAAAGGTCAGAGTCATAAAGGTCATGAGTTTACAAACGAGTGTGTAAACCTTCTGTACTTGTAAATACATTGTAAATACTTTTTATAACTGATGAAACCTATTGCTTCATGTAAGCATTGCACTGTTCACACTGCACACCAAGCCTCACCACAAAGCTGGAACGACACACTTGTCAACTCAACTCAATTTACAATGAGTTTACAATTAGCTAAAACTTGAAACACTCTCCCCTGCTCGGCTTTGTATCAACATTTTATAATCTGCCAAGCATGGAGAGAAGATTATAGTGACAAACTCGCAGGATGGGGAAGTATTCTTGACAGCTCATGAAGATTCACGGACTAGCACGATCTTTCATGAAGTAGCGAGAACACCATGGAACTGTCTCCATCTCTTTCTCTCTCTCTCTCTCTCTCTCTCTCTCTCTCTCTCTCTCTCTCTCTGGGCGTGGCTTGGGTGCTATCTGTGCAGGCTTACTGATAGATCTAACCAAGGCATTTGACATGATTCATCATGAAATTCTGCTGCAAAAGCTGTACTATTATGGGATAAGGGGAATAGTATGGAATTGGTTCCAGTCATATCTAAAAATTCGGAAACAAATGGTGGAAATCACAAATGTCAATGAGTGGAACGTTGTACGTAATCAATATTCAAAAATGAAACAAATCAAATATGGAGTTCCCCAGGGATCCACACTAGGGCCCGTCTTATTTGTAATATTCATAAACGACTTCCCAAATTATTTAAATCCAACTCACGTAACTATGTTTGCTGACAACACAAATGTTATGATAAAGGGAAATGAAAATGCAAAAATATATCCAGTAAAATTGAAACTTGGTTCGCTGAAAACAAATTGCTTATTAATACAAACAAATCTTCAGCATTACTAAAATTAGGCAAGTGAGTCAACCTTGTCACAGAAACACCAGACAATGTAGTCAACATCTCTTCCCAAGCTTTCACCGAAGCAGAGTTAAAATTTCTAAACAAAGGTTTTAAATATAGAATAAAAAGAAGTATTTCAGAAAGTGGAGTGCCATTGTTACTAAAATTAGGCAAGTGAGTCAACCTTGTATATACTTTTCTCCACTTACAAGTTTTTTATGAAACTTACCAGGACGTTAGATGGCAGCACAACACCAAGCCAGATGCAGACATCGGATGCATCATCAGTCTACCACAGAGCTGACGATAGGGGAGAAGTCCCCAGAAACTAGTCTTCATAAAAAACTTGTAAGTGGAGAAAAGTATATACAAGATTGACTCACTTGCCTAATTTTAGTAACAAAGGTTTTAAAACTTGTCGGCAACTCGGGCAATTTAGACGATTACATCGCTGACGTCACCATAACATCAAACTTTTTGCAAAATGGTAGCGAAAAAACATTAGTTAAATCAAAATGCTTAGAAATTCTAAAGGGGATGACATTCGGACAGGAAAATAACTACAAAGAAACTATTCAAACATTGAACCAAAAACCAGTTTTTTATCTGAAAGCAGACAAAGGAAATACGGTAGTCATTATGGACCAAAATGATTACAACCAGCGAGTCGAACATGTACTACAAAATCCGGAATATACAACCCTAACCAAAAACCCTTTAAGGAAATACATAGAAACCACCAAAAAAGCAATTAAAGAAAATACAGTAGTGCCACATAAGATGAAAAATAGCATAATTGTAAACAACCCTAATTTGCCAAAATTATACTGCCTACCTAAGATTCACAAGACAGACAACAGCATGCGACCCATTATTAACAATATAGATGCCCCAACTTACAAACTGGCAAAATGGTTGGTGGAAGAATTTGACAAGTTTGAAAAGTTTGAATCTCTAAGCATAAACAATTCATTTGATTTAGTAAAGAAAATTGAAAACACAATTATAAAAACTGAAGAGGTGATGGTGTCCTTTGATATCAGATCTCTATTCACGAGCATACCAGTAGGAAAAATTCCAAAATTGATGAAAGGCTGGTTATCCAAAAGCAACGTTGCAGATGATAAAATAGAGGAATACATCAAATTAACCACCCTATGTATTGAACAAAACAGCTTCACGTTCTCCAGCAAGATCTTCCAACAAACAGCAGGCTTGGCCATGGGTAACCCTCTTTCACCATTACTAGCTAATCTGTTCATGAGTAATTTGGAAACACACATTACTAAAGCCTTTCCACATATTTTCAAATGTTGGCATAGATATGTCGACGATGTGTTTGCGATAGTCCCTAGAAGACTAACCGAGGATGCTATAAAGTTGCTAAACCTACAAGAAAAATCCATAGTTTTCACCATTGAAGTAGAACAGGATGAATGGCTACCTTTTCTAGATTTGAAAATCATTAGAACACCAACAGGATTACAATTTGGAATATACCGAAAAGCAACACATGTTGACAATTACATTAAATGCAACCCATTCAACCCAGTACAACATCAATATGCAGTATTCCATAGTTTAGTTCACAGATTAATCAACATTCCACTAACAAAAACAGAATATGAACAGGAGTACGCTCACATACACCAGGTTGCCGAACTGAACAACTATAACACATATTTCATCAAAAAACTGATCTATAGACACAAAAGAAACAAATACTTAAAGGACATTACTACGTTAAAAAAACTAGAAAACCCAAACACCAGATATGGAAAATTTACATTTCATCCAAAATACTTCAAAAAATTTGAAAAGATATTTAAGAGCTTCAACATAAAATTAGCCCCTCAAAACAAACACAACATCCGCAACTTACTAAACTACCCTCTAAAAAATAGCACACCGAAAACTCAATTATCAGGCATTTACCAAATGAGTTGCCAGGATTGTGACAAGATATACATTGGTAAGACCAAAAGGAATCTAGGAACAAGAATGAAAGAACACTTCAGAAATATTAAATTCAAACAAATGGACAAGTCGGCCGTATCACACCACTTTTGGTCTGAGAATCACAACATAAAACAAGAAATAGAACTGATCAAACAGGCAAAGAAACCTCTGGAACTACAAATTTGGGAAAACATATTTATTACGAAAAAACAGGACCTCTTGATGAATTTTGAAATTCCCGCGGTAGATGACGTCATCAAACTTACCAGGACTTTAGATGGCAGCACAACACCAAGCCAGATGCAGACACCGGATGCATCATCAGTCTACCACAGAGCTGACGATAGGGGAGAAGTCCCCAGAAACTAGTCTTCATAAAAAACTTGTAAGTGGAGAAAAGTATATACAAGGTTGACTCACTTGCCTAATTTTAGTAACAATGGCACTCCACTTTCTGAAATACTTCTTTTTATTCTATATAAATCTTCAGCAATATCATTTCGCCACAAACAAAATAAAAATGTTGTGAAACCTGACATCAAGTTGTATGAAGCGTGTGTCTCTTATGTGACAGAAGCAAATTTTCTGGGAGTATGGGTAGATCAGCATTTAGACTGGGAAGCACACGTAAAGAATCTAGTAATAAAGTTATATAAATTCTACTTCTCGTTAAAAGTAATAAAAAATGAGTTCAATGCAAGTGACATGAGAACCTTATATTTTGCATATGCAGAAACTCTAATGAGGTATGCCATTATATTTTGGGGGGGATAGTAAAGACAGTCACTTGGTTTTTAAAGTACAAAAAAGGATTGTTAGATGCCTAATGTCAGGAAACAAATACAACTCCTGCAGGAACTTCTTTAAGGAATTGAAAATCTTGACTCTGCCCAGTCTCTACATATACTGTTTGCTATGTTATACAAAACAAAATCTTGAAAATTTCACCACAAATAATCAAATACACCATCATAACACCAGAGGTAAAACAGACTTAAGAACAATAACACATAGAACTACATTTTATTCCAAAGCAGTTAGATATTCAGCCGTCACTCTGTATAATAAACTACCGGCCAATCTGAAAAACATAAAATCCATGCGGTGTTTCAAGCTATCATTGAAAAACATTTTATTAAGCAATTCATATTATGACATAAGTGAATTAATTTCTAGATACACTGAAGCTGGCCATTTAATTGTATATATTTGTGATAACATTTTAAATGCTGTAGCTGTAGAGCCATGCAACTGTATATATCTATAAGTTCATGCTTAGATCTTATTAATTACACTATGCTTTATATTATTTGTATTGTTGTAAATATTTGTATTGCCGTATCCAATTTGTATTGACTTAACAGATGAATAAACTACTACTACTATCTGTCTCTTTCACTCCGCACTTCTCTCTCTCTCTTGGCACGCGTCTACAATGCTTCACGACACTATTAATGGTACTTTTGTTTAGATTCATATATATGGAAAAGACATGTTTTTTATAATTTATGAATAAATGTGCAATATATGCTAACAATGTGTCTGTCATGTGATTACATTTGATAGATTACTGTTGCACATGACCTTGGTTGTATGAGTACGTGTATGACTGCATGGCACTCAACCTCCTCCCCTATGTTTACCAGATGGAGGTAACATATAACCCTGTCACTACTAACCTGTTGTAGTGTTTTTCTGGCTTAACTTCTTGGTCCTAGTGAAACTTAATGACTCAAATGAGTTTGATGTAATTTTACTGACTTTTTTTGGCTAGAAAGTCACATGTTTTATTACCAAGTACTCAATAATATGCTGGTATTAATAGAAGTATTAATCTTGTATTTAAATTGTTTTATATCTGCAATATTTAGGTTTCTAGGTGTTACATCAGATGCTATAGTATAGCTGCTTTAGAGTCAGATAATAATACAACTTTTTCAAATTTGTTTATATGATATAGAAGATGTAAGTTCTGAAGGATCTGAAATTTCTGCATCAAAATTTGTAGAATTTAAACTTAATCATTTGTAGAAAGAGAAGAGTGGGCATGTTGCATATTAGAAATATAAAAACTGAGTAAGAAACTTTGAAATCCTACCAGTCGATAAGCTGATAAAGAAGTTCACAGTGCCACCACCAGAGAGAAGACTGCAGGAAACTATAACATATGACAGTCAGGCCTTCAAGATTGAAAATGGAAGCAACAGCTCCCAAAATTAGTCCCTCAAAAAATCAAAACATGAATCATGTAGTATGAAAAACCAACTACAAATAGTTTCCAATGTGTAAGGACTATGATACAATGAAGCACAAAATTAATATAATTTTGAGTCAAACTAGTACTCAATATTATTAAATTTTAGATGAGTCGCATTTTTTACACATCTGCTTCACTTTCGTACCTATTTTGAGGACATGTTTCGCAAATCTTCGTTTGCATCTACGGCTCTTGTGCGACTGACGCTAGATCCAGCGGTGTATAATAGATGTTGGTTTGGTGAACTCCTTGGAGGTGATAGGTGCTTAAAGAGCATTTTAGGAACATCAGGAACAAAGAAATAGATAAAATGGCGATAGCGTACCATTTTTGGAAGGAGAATCATGATACAGAACGAGAAATCCACTTATTAAAAAGTGTCCAAGGTCCAGCTGCATTAACCACATGGGAAAAAATCTTCATAAAGAAATATGAAAGAAAATTGCTTAATGGAAATTAATTGTTCTTTCACACTAGCCATGTGTAGGACACACTATGAAAGGGTAGAGCCAGACTGAAAATTCAATGCCATAGCCGGGATTTGAACCACGGTTCTTCTGGTATCCATCCAGCCACTCTAAACCATTGAGCTACTATGGCCAACGTGCCAACATGACATTAAATTCTCCAACTGACTCATGTTTTTCCCGGTGAACCACTAGGAGTTCTCATAAACATATGAGACAACTACCTTAATGGCAACTTACTATGCTGTAAGTACTTTAAGACCCGGGCTTTATAGTTCGGACCACTATTAGGTACAACTGACTAGTCTTTCTCACGGTAAACCACTAGGAGTTCTCATAAACACATGTGACAACTATGCTGTAAGTACTTTAAGGCCCGGGCTTTATAATTTGGACCACAATTAGGTACAATTAATGGAAATTCATTGTTCTTTCACACTAGCCATGTGTAGGACGCACTATGAAAGGGCAGAGCCAGACTGAAAAATTCAATGCCATAGCCTGGATTTGAACCATGGATCTTCTGGAAGTTTTCAGTCTGGCTCTACCCTTTCACACGGCTAGTGTGAAAGAACAATGAATTTCCATTAATTGTACCTAATAGTGGTCCGAACTATAAAGCCCGGGCCTTAAAGTACTTACACAATATAAGTCGCCATCAAGGTAGTTGTCTCATGTGTTTATGAGAACTCCTAGTGGTTTACCGGGAAAAACACGAGTCACTTGGAGAGTTTAATGTCATGTTGGCATGTTGGCCATAGTAGCTCAATGGTTTAGAGCGGCTGGACGGATACCAGAAGATCTGTGGTTCAAATCACGGCTATGGCATTGAATTTTTCAGTCTGGCTCTACCCTTTCATAGTGCATCCTACACATGGCTAGTGTGAAAGAACAATTAATTTTCATTAATTGTACCTAATAGTGGTCCAAACTATAAAGCCCAGGCCTTAAAGTACTTACAGCATAGTAAGTCGTCATTAAGGTAGTTGTCTCATGTGTTTATCAGAACTCCTAGTGGTTTACCGGGAAAAACACGAGTCACTTGAAGAATTGAATGTCATATTGGCACGTTGGCCATAGTAGCTCAATGGTTAGAGCAGTGGATGAAGACCAGAAGATCCGTGGTTCAAATCCCGGCTATGGCATTGAACTTTTCAGTCTGGCTCTACCCTTTCAAAATTGTTTAATTTCGACACTACCTTTGAAGAAAACCCAAACTTCAGTTCAGCAAGATACCGACAGAGACGCACCTATCACCTCCAAGGAGTTCACCAAACCAACGTCCATTAGTTGACAACAGCTGATGATGTTAGGAAGATCCTAAGGAAACGCGTTCTAGGTAAATACTAGCAATAAGTGGATCACTGAGTACTAGTTTGACTAAAAATTATATTACGAATAGCTTTATCAGTGCTATGTACATGTTGTTTAGCTTCCTACTCTCAGGTTATTGTAAACCAGACTGCAATATCAGAGAACTGTATTATACATACCGTTCTTGTTCTTTTGTTTCTGTTCCGTTGATCTTCCAATTTCTTTTGAAAATTTCTGCGAACATTTGTTGGTCCTTGCTTAGATCTCTGTTCTCGAGCCTCGGCTAGATCCATAAAGGTTTCCCTTCTTGAAATGCAATTTTCTAGATCCCCAAGCAACTTTTCTTGGACTTTGGTTAATTGTGAATGACGAACCTAGAAAGAAAATTCAGAAAATCATGTTCAGAAGTAACAGCACTCAAAGATAACAAATAATTCTAGAACAAAATTATTACAAAGATAACCAAAAAATTTACAAAAATCCAAAGCTCCATACCTGTATTCCTGAAACTATTTGGAAATCATTTAATGTAACTGAAACCTACAGCTTTACTTTACCTTAGAGAAGAAATAACTCTTTCTTGTTTGTTCAACTATTATTTGTAAAACAAATAACAAAATTGCTTTTCTGCATTAATGATAGATATTAAAAACTATATAACTTGTTTAATAATGTATTTTATATAATTAAAATGTTGTTCTTTAAAAAGCGATTCTTGCATTCATGTTATGTTAAAACTATGTTTTTACCTAGAAATGATTTCAAAATATTCAGCAACTTATGTAACATTTGGAGGCAGTCAGTAAAAGTGTCATCCAAATTAATTCATAAAACTAATCTGTATTTGATTTTTCACATTTTCCCATTTACATTTTAATTATTTGAGGGACTAGTTTTGGAAGCAACAAATGGTTAAAATTTAAGTGATGTAGTGTGAACAAGTGACTGCACATAGTTTTATGAATTAATCAGTAACTGCCCGCCTCGGAAGCGTGGATGGTAGCGTGCCTGCCTCACGTTCAAGAGGTCCTGAGTTTGAATCTCGGTCAGGGTGAGTTACCTGGATAAGATTTTTCCGGGATTTTCCCTTATCCTGAAAGACGAATGTTGGGTAACTCTAAGCTCTATGGGCCCTAGGCTCATTTGAGCATCATTTGACCCATTCCACTCATCATCCAATATGACAACATTGGAGGATGTAAATTAAAAAAAAAAAACATTTTTATGCTACGACAAGTAAATGTTAATATCAGTGAGTGAACATGTCATTAGATGGCCTTACCCTCATGCGTTGTATTTCACTCTTCATTGCCCCAATTTCTCCAGAAGTACTCTTGTCTTGCTTTGCTTGTTCTTTGGTCTCTAATGCCAACTGCAGTTTCTTTTCCCAAGCCAATTGGTCCCTCTGAGCTTGATGAAATGTTTCTGCAAATTGCATCTTATCTTCTTCTAGGTTTTGAATGCTTGCTTGCAACTGAATGCACTCCATTTCAGCTTCCTAAATGTACACAAAAGATCTTATTAGCAATCCAAGAACCAAAAACTGCAAGTACTATAAATACATTATTAAATGACAATGTAAATCCAATGAATGCTTAATTGATGGTAGTAGGCACTACAGGCCATGTAGGCCCTTGGCCTCCCTAACCACCCTCTTCCATTCTACTCGGTCCTCTGCTTTTCTTCTCCAGCCTTTACCCCCAACTTTCTCAAGTCATCTTCAGTATCCTTACATTCCAAGTCGCCATTATCAAATCTGTTTTCTTTCTCATTAGCCGTTTTCTTCGCTGGTTTGTCTCCAGAGTATCCGAGTTAGTCCGTGGCTATATTAAGGTATCTGTAACAAAGTTCTTTTTACGAGGTAGGGGAGTTAACCCTATGCCCAACCCCCAACCTGGGACTGGGTGGCCTAGTAATACCCCCGAGCACTGGGTACCATTTTAGTCGCCTTTTATGACAGGCATTTATGACTTTGGGGCTATTCTTTCCACCCGGCCCCACATGGGTGAATGAATGCTTAATTGTTTCATTAAAATCACTTGTAAAGCAACTATTCAAGACTGACAAGCATTGTGATTTACACTTTATTAGTGTTTATAATGGCCACGATAGGCTGAGTGGTTAGACCGCTTGGCTCTCACTTAGGTGGCCGGGTTCGATCCTAGGTGACTGCAAAGTGGGATTTGTGGTGGATAACATGGCGCTGAGATGGGTTTCCTCCAGGTCCTCCGGTTTCCCTCACCATCATTCCACCAATTGCTCCATCATTAATTCATCTCAGGCGTTGGGCTGACCCCTCAACCCTGATTTCATCTCAAGTCAGATGCTTCGGCTCCCTCGCTCTGAGGGAACCCAAGCACCTCTTAACGTCAGCATTGCCGAGAAAGGGAGAAAAAAAAATTAATGTTTATAAAGGCTACAGCAGTAGAATTAAAATTACTTTAGGATCCCGATAGCTGCTGTGAAGCATGTGGTGTGTGCAATGATTAGACAGAAGGGAGTGCTAAAACAACCTAAATTAACTTGTTGATATTTATATTTCTAACACAAGGGCACAGTTTTGAATGATTTTCTGTTAAGGCAATATACAGATGAAACTGTTTCTGCCTTGAAGTGTTTCTTAGAAAATCAGGATTAAGAATAAGCAAAAGAAACCTAATATACTTAAACGTAATAGTTTACTGAATGAATTTCCTGAAAACACAAATAATAGAATAGCTTTTAGAAAGTTAACTTCTCTTTATGCCATATTAGATTAGCAAGTACAAAACTAAACGCCTTTTCAAAACTAAAGAATTCAAAATGTGCATTTTAACTTAAAGTGTACTTACTGTAGGTTTATCACATAAGATATATTTATAAAAGCTTACACGATTCAGCTGTGCATGCCTTAAGAAAGATAGCAGTAACTAGCTGTAGTCTTTTTTTTTTTTCAAATATTCACACAGCACACACAATAAAGTTGATTGCTTAGTGCAAATCTCTGTCCTACTTTTGAATATTTATTCTTGGCGAAGTGAGTTTTTGCTCTACGTCTTTTTTTGAGTGGTGCTGGTAGTTTGGGACATTGTGTACTTATGCTAATAATAATACTAAAACATTGATAACCTATGAAATATTAGTACACTAAGGAATTGACTAAATAACTAACAAAGAAAACAGCTTTTATAAAAGTTAAACTATCTATAACCAAACAATAAGATATGCTTAGATTACTCACAGTGAAGAGAACGACTTCTACGACACATGCATCAACATAACACAGTTACTAACTTAGACAAGGGGTTAAAGAGGAATAGCTCTCTTTATTGGTTGAAGTTATGTGGTGTGGCCTAAAAGAGGTGTGGTCACTGTCGTTGCCATAGAAACTGTCCTTCCCTTAACCTTCGAAGAAACTGTCAGATCCTAAAGTAATTTAAATTGGACTTATACTAATATTATAAAGATAAAAAAGTTAAATGTGTGTATAGGAGAATGTCTCATTAAATACATATAATAATTAACCTATGCGATTGTTCAAAAAAACTATTTGTAGTTGGTTTATTGACACTTTGTCACTTACATTTTTATATAATCCAGTTGGAGAGAGGTTGAGGATGGGAGCAGTGGCTTCCAAAACTAGTTCCTCTATAATAAAAAATGTAAGTGCCAAAGTGTCAATAAAACAACTACAAATAGTTTTTTTATTAACTTTGACATCACTGTTATTAAATTCCTCCAATCATACACAACCTGCAATTGTTCTTTCACATTAACCATGTGTAGGATAAGGTTGGAAAGGTAAAGTCAAACCGAAAAATTCAGCGGGCATTTGAACCACGAATCTCCCGGTCTCCATCTGGTTGCTATAAACCACTGAGCTACCATGGCAATGTGCCAGCAGTTCAAATAAATTAGAAGGAATGCAGTTGTTGTGTGTAGGCTCCGTGAGTTTGTTCCAGTTGGGTCTTGGATAACTTGGGTATCCTCGACTCACTTTGGAGTTGTCAGTGGCTGGCAAACTTGTGCAAGTCTTTGTTTAAAAAAGGTACTGGGACCATATTTTGGTGCATGCACCAAGTATCAAATCCTAGGCTCCATCAAATGTGTTACCAACCTCAGCTAGTTTTTACAAATCCAGGCTATGCATGCACTAAAAAAGAAGCCTTCAGGTGGCATAATTACAAACATGCTGCCAAAGGAAACCTACCTTGCAAAATCACAACTGTGAGGTGAAAAGAATTTAACTACATTAAAAAATTACAAATTACTCACCATACTTTTATTATACAACCATTTTATAACATTAAGTACGATAACAGAACTATCACTTGCAGAAGCTGTCATGTTTCAAAACCACGCCAATATCGAGATTTCTTCCCTCTATATTTTCCAAATAAAAAGTCACATAAGCTTGGCATCTGTTAACTGAATCGAATGTGAGCCGAGGATTTCTAAGGGGATGAGCGTACTCACGCATGCATGGGTACTTATTGAACCGCCCTCATATTGTAATAAATAACTACAGTACATTGTCCTCCACCAGTATAGAAAGCTATAAAAGAAATTACCTTTAGAGTATCAATGTACTGAGATTGAATATACACATTATCTTTATCCAGACTGTCCTTGTACTGACGACGTCTACTCAGTTGCAGATTTAGTGATATGAGCTTATTGCTAAGTTTAGATATGGAGCGATTCATCTGCTGTTCTTGTTTCTTTAGATTTTCTAACTCATGTCCAATCTTCAGATTCTTTTGCTCCATTATTAACAACTCTGTAATGTACAAAATGGTATATACGACATATAAAAACTGAACTGATACATTCATATGACTTTCTCTATCAACAGCAAATTGATACTTAATAGCTAAGAACAGAGGTGATCATGAGGATGACAGTATACTTCAGACCAACTGGCCAGTTGAAGAGATAAGAAGGAGCGCTCTCCCCCAACAATACTCCAAAACAGTAATGCAACATGATTTTTCTGGAAACTTCCAGAAACCCTTGTAGTTTTATATAAGAGTGAGAGAATGAAGGTATAATGCTGGTTATTCAGTGATTTATGATGAGGTTGAGGTGATACTTACCAATACAGTGAGTGTTACCACTTCAAGTGATTAGAGAAGTCTTTTATAGACACTTTACATTTATTATAGTATTTACATCAAAAGTGATTCTTCTTAATTAAATTAATTGGGAGTCGATTAATAACACAAAACAACACTCACTTTTAAATTTTCCCGGAACCAGTTTCTGAGGCCTTCCCTCTATCTTCAGCCGGACATCGACTTGTTCTCATTGGTGTAGCTGGCAATATTTTGTCATCGGTCTTCTCTGGTGGCGGTTCGAGGAACTTGCTGAACAAATCCTCGAACCGCCACCAGAGGAGACCGATGACAAAATATTGCCAGCTACACCAATGAGAACAAGTCGATGTCCGGCTGAAGATAGAGGGAAGGCCTCAGAAACCGGTTCCGGGAAAATTTAAAAGTGAGTGTTGTTTTGTGTTATTAATCGACTCCCAATTAATTTAATTTATACAACAACACTGTTTTCAACACTTCCATGAAAGGATTTAGTGATTCTTCTATCTATATAATTCATAATGTACCTTTTATTTGGGATTATTTCAAACTAAGCAAGTGCACAACAAATAAAAAGAGTATTCTTATGTATGTGTACAGTCAGACAAAAATTCTATGCCATAGCCAGGGTTTGAACCACAGGTCTCCATCCGGTTGCTCTTAACCATTGAGCTACCATGGTCAACATGACATTAAATTCTCCAACTACTCAGAATTATCATATACAATGAGATACACACCATTTGTGGCAACCTACTATGTTGTAAGTATAGTATGTGCCAAAACATACCATACTTATTTTCATGCAGTGTGCATGTGCACGTCTGAGCCTCTGCATGTTATTACATCGCCATGATGTATAGTTAGTTGTGTAAAGACGTTGTGCTCTGTGATTGAAAGTGACAATGGGTCTCACGAAAGAGGAAAAAGAGTTTATAGTGGAGTATATTTTTCTCATATGGAAAAGGTTATCAAGGCAGGCCAAGTTTAAAGTTAGTGGCAGAATAATATCGTGAACACTTCAATAAGCCAACACCTAGCAACACAGTTATGCTATCTGTTGTTAAAAAATTTTGTTGTACGAGCAGTGCATTGTGTCAATGCAAGAAGTCTGGTAGGCCAGTACTGTTAACCAGGAACGCTATAGGAACATGGTGATTGGGCCATTTATTCAGTATTTAAGAAGGTTTTGTCGTGCCAGGAGATGAATAGACAGTGGTTCCAACAAGATGGAGCAACCTGCCACACTGCTCAACAGTCTATGGCTATGCTGCAAGAAACCTTTCAAAGACAAGTAATTTCCCGCACCCCTACCCATCACATTCCCCCGATCTCACAGCACTTGATGCTTAGGTGTGGGGAATGTTAAAGTAGAAAGTTTTCAACTGTCCAGATCCACCCAAAACTGTGTCTGCATTACGTCAGAAGATCATCTCATTCTTCGGGACTCTGCAGCAACCTGCATTCCAGAATATGTTGGAAAATCTGTGTGATTGTTATGAACATTGCCTTCAGCACAATGGAGCACATTTTGAACATTTACACTATCATCTCGATATGTAAGGTAATGACAATAAGAGTAATCATTTCCAGTACTTTATATTTTAGCACATACTGTACTTAAGTCCCAGGCTTCAAAGTTAAACCATTAATAAGTTAATTGGTGGAAATTAATTGTTCTTCCACACTAGCCATCTATAGTCAAATATTTGGATATTATATTTGGATCCCATAGCCGGGATTTGAACCACAAATCTCCTGGTCTCCATCCAGTTGCTCTTAACCTTAAGCTATCATAGCCAACGTGGCCTAAAAGGAAATATGAAAATTTGTTGAAAAAATCAAAACTTTCCACTGGAATTAATAGTGAACAAGCAGGTGGAGTATGAGAAGGAGAAGAAATAGGAGGCAGAGGAGCAGAAGGAGGAGAAAAACAAGAAGAAGAAGAAGAAGAAGAAGAAGAAGAAGAAGAAGAAGAAGAAGAAGAAGAAGAAGAAGAAGAAGAAGAAGAAAAGTTGTTTTTGTCCAATTCCCTATTATGCTTTTATAAATTAAAGAAAAAGAGTGCACAAAGCACATATTAACAAAGATAGATAACACTATGAAAGGGTAGAACCAGACTGAAAAATTCCTGGCTAAGGCATTGAACTTTTCAGTCTGGCTCTACCCTTTCATAGTGCATCCTACACACGGCTAGTGTGAAAGAACAATTAAAGATAACATGTCACTACAGAAAGCTGTTAGACTCATACCTAAATACAGGCTAGGTATTGTTCACAAACACAATCCTGCCTGTCTCTGTAGTGTGGTGGTAACACGTCAGTCTTATTCTAGAGGTCCCACATTCTAATCTCGGTTACGGTAAGTTATCTAGATAACGTCTTTTTCTGAGAGTGCTTCTCAGTGCTGTTTTGGAATGCCGGAGGAATGACCCAAAGTAAAATCAAAGAAATAAGAAGTTTAATTAAAGCTCAAAAGTGATTAATTAAAGCTGTTGAATCAAGAAATCATGTCACCCTGCAATGGATTCCAGCCCATGTTGGACTTTCAGGTAATGAACATGCTGACCAACTAGCAAAGAAAGGTGCAATTCAAAGTATAAAACCTGTAAGACAAATTGAAATTAATAAAAAATTAAACAACATTAAGCTACATTTTAAAAGACAGCAGAGACTTGATGAAGAAGATAAACTAAAAGAGAAGGATTATAAGAACATTGGAGACAAAACTGACATACAAAAATTACCAAGTAAAACTGCAGTGGCCCTATTTAGAATGGAAACTGTCTTGCAGAACACCTTTATAAAATACACTGCATACCTACACCCAAGTGTAAAGAGGATGTCATCATGAACAAACACCATTTGGACAAATGTAATGGTCTCAAAAGTGGGAACCTACAGGCTTTATATTGGGAAGCTAGGGAAAAATGATGCAATCAACTAATCCCCAGTGCCATTAGTCATCAACAACATTTTTTTGAGTTTTCCCTTATCCTGAAAGATGAATGTTAGATACCTCTAAGATCTATAAACCCTGGACTCATTTGAGCATCATTTCATCCATTTCATTTGCTCATCTTCTAATATGACCTACATTGGAGGACATTAAGAAAAAACCAAGTTACCTTTAAATTTAAGAGCCATAAACATAGGTATCAGCACAATCCATATTGTAACACGGATGAATTCTGTGCCATGTACTTGCAGACATTTTGCAGAGATATACCAGAGTCACGACGGTGAACACATGTTCCACAGCTGCTTGTAATTCCTGCATTGTGTGATATCTAGTGTTTTGTACTTGTTCATTTATGAAACACCAGAGAGCATTGTCTAGTGTCATCAGATCAGGACTTCTTGGAGGCCAGGTAAAGGGAGCTGGTAAAGATGCAGAACCTCTTCCAATCCACTGGCCAAAATAGGCGTTATTTAGGTATTTACGCATGTGAATCGCGAAGTGCAGTGGTGCTCCATCCTGCTGTAAGACAACAGTGTCATCTATACCATTTACTTGCTGTTGTGACTCAGGGTACAATCTCCAGATACAAGAGACTGGAGGTGTAAGCTGATTAAAGAAACATCTCTACTCGCTCTTCTAGCTTAGAGTTACCCGACATTCGTCTATCAGAATAAGGGAAAACCCCGGCAAAACCTTATCCAGATAACTCACCCTAATCAAGATTTGAACTTGGGACCTCTTGAACGTGAAGCAGACATGCTACCATATACGCTACCGAGGCGGGCAAAAACAAACTATTCTTACAAAGCATATCCTTCTATCTACTTCTTCTTAATCAAGATAAAATTTCATTGCACATTTATATATTAGTTGTATTAATAAGCAGAGAACAATAGGTGAAAATGATAATCAGATTTGTAAACGATGCCCCATTATGTGTTGACTTTGAAATTCTCCTTGTGACCCATGAAAAAAAAGTGAACAATTGTAACCAATAACCAAGAACATCTTTGGAAATAGTTAATTTCACAAAAAATGGTTATTTGACTTGAATTGAGTACCTTAACAGAATCTACATTTTTTATGTAGTAATATTTTGTCCATCTCTTATATAAGTCATACAGAATCAAGAAGATTTCACAGATTATCCCCTGAAACTTCAAAAGATACCTTTTATAATAATGTAGAAATGTGCACACACTGTGCAGAGTAGTTTGTCACTTGTCTTTGCTATAAGTGGTGATGGAGTTTTGTCTATTTTTACACTTCAGAATATGATAATGATCACATTTCTTAGAACACAAAACACAGATGCAGGTGTCACTTAGATCATGGAAAGCCTTATTGGAACACATCTTGTGGTGGAAGCCATGGATTGCCAGTCTTGTAGTCGCTTGTCACACTTCGTAGTTTGCTTGTGTCCAGGATCTGTTTTGTATCACGCAGGTTGCATAGAATTCCATTGGTATATTTCTTTTCTTGTAAGTCTTGTAGAAGTTACTTGTAGTCCTCTGTAGCTGGCAGCAGCAGTGTATATCATAGGTCTTCTGTTAAGAAGGTTTCCCTCGTAAGTTTATATGCTAGATATGAACTCCCAGGATTCTTTTGAGATATCTGGCTTTTACTCTTTCTCTCTCTTCCAGCTGCTTATATGTGATTTGTTCCTCCACTGACTCGAGACACCATATGTAAAAATGGATAATATCATAAGTCTGAACAGATCCATTGCCGTGCTGAATGATAGTTGCCTGATTTGCCTCACTCTGGTCAGCTATCAAAGTTTTCAACTGAATTGAACATTGCTAAAGTGAAGGAAATGGTGTCTGAAAACCATCATATAAGTCTCAAAGACATTGCTGCTGAACTTTCAATGTCTCTTTAATCAATTTGCACCATTTTAAACGATTGGGCAAGTAACCATTGCCACTCGGCTAGTTCCAAAACATTTACATTTTCTGCAAAAACTGAATCACGTCCTTTACTGAAGACATGCTAGAATGATCCAATTTCAATCCTGCATTCATGAAACACATTGTAATTGGTGATGATAGTGGGTTTACAAGTTTGACGCACAAATCAGTCAACAAGCTCCCAAGTGGTGCCTTCTAAATTAACCGAAATCCAAAAGGGCACATTGAACTTGATCAAAACTGAAAGTCATTTTAAGCTTTTTTATTATTGTGGTGTCGTGCACTTGGAATTCTTTCCAGAAGATCATATTGTTGCAAAAGCATTGTTCAGGCGAGGCAGCACGAGGGATGAGTTCAAAGAGCCAGGCAGTGCACTGCGGAGATAAAAGCTCGCCAAAACGGTGGGCTTTTTTTTTGGTACTTTTACGTCCTCCAACGTTAAGTCATATCGAACGATGAATGGAATGGGTGAAATGATGCTCAAATGATCCCAGGGTCTATAGAGCTTAGAGTTACCCGACATTTATCTTTCAGAATAAGGGAAAACCCCAGAAAAACCTTATCCAGGTAACTCACCCTGACCGAGATTCGAACTCGGGACCTCTTGAACGTGAGGCAGACACAGGAGAAGCATTTCTGGAGAGTTCATCTTTCTTCTAGCGCCATCTTGATTGTTTGAGAACATTCCAGATGGTGAGTAGCTATAAAAGCAAGTTGCCACCTGCCACGGAATCAGTTGGTAATTGGATGCGTGTGCGTGAACAGCTGTAAAAGTAAACTCTTTTGTGGTCAATGACCTTGCAAGTTGTATGTGTATGTGACGTAATTCTGCTACTGTAAAGGTTGACAAAGTGTTTCTACGAAAATAAAGAGCAATTCACAATATAGTAAATAAAGAGCATTATAAGAGACCAATACAGTGACAAACCCATATTTGTAGAAGGACCACTCATGGATTCTGCAGCATAATAATGCATCAGCTCGCAAGGCTATCATTGTGAACAAATTTCTGGCTAAAAACTGAACAAGTTCCATAGAAAAAATTGTGTATTTACCTGATTTGGCTCCAGCCAACTTCCTTCTATTTCCAAAACTTAAGTTACCATTTCAAGGCACCCATTTTCAATCGATTGAAGACATGAAGGAGAATTCACGACAACTGACATCAATTCCCAAAAATGTGTACAGAAGATGTTTTGATAATTGGATTATTCATTGGCAAAAATGTATAATTTCGGAACGGGCTTACTATAAAGGTGATAAAATGAAATTGGATGAATAATATGTACTTTGTGTTTCATTGACCAATTCTTGGGACTTTCTTGACACAGTAGTATTGTCAGATGTTAATCTTTGTTCTTAGTGTGATTTTAATGGCTTGGAAAAGAGTCAGAGCTGAAATCATGCCATCAAGACTGCAATTTTGTAATAACTTAGTACCTCAATAAACAAAGATACATACAATGCTTACATAAAAAACTTACATACTTTGATACCATTTAATCTGATTATTGCATGCAGAATTGATTAATTTTATATTTTGTATACTTTAAATTTTGTATTATTTGTATTGTACCTTGACAAAGCAAATATTTTTGTACAGAAATTAAGTGCTAAATAAATATAAAAAAAATAAATAAATAAATACGAGGCATGTCCGTAAAATAAGGTCTCCAAGGCGCTGGAGCCCTGAGGAATGCTATTACGCGAGATCCGGCAACACTGGCGTGTAGCTTGGTTTCACCCCTTCAAATTCCCACCACAATGAACCCGTTGCAACCATTAGTCTTGGCTGGGTAGCCGTTTGCGATGGAGCTTCCTATCACTTCCACCACCAAGTGCGAGTTGTGTGCAGTGATTCGTTTTTTGAGTGCCAAGGGTACTACCCCCACTGAAATTCATCGTCAGTTATGCAAAGTCTATGGGCCATATTGTATGGACGTCAAAAACGTGTGAAAGTGGGTCAGAGAGTTCAAAGACAGACGTACAGACGTCCATGACGAACAGCATTCTGGTCGGCCTTTGGTTTCAGCCGAAACAATTGCAAAAGTGGAGCAAGAAATGCTTAAAGATCGGCGTGTGACAGTTTGTGAGCTGTGCGAACTTATCGCTGAAGTCAGTAAGACTACGAATGACAAGATTTTGACCTAACATTTACATTATCGCAAGGTGTGTGCGAGGTGGGTCCCCAAAATGTTCACCGAAGACCATAAACGGCAACGTGTTGAAGCGGCCCACCGATTCCTGGAGCACTATGCAGAACAGGGCGAGGAATTGTTGGATTCAATTGTCACTGGCAATGAAACCTGGGTGCACTACACAACACCAGAAACTAAATAACGTTCTCGTCAGTGGCAGCACTTGAATTTGCCGAAGCTGCGAAAGTACAGACATTTTCTGCTGGCAAAGTGATGGCCAGTGTGTTCTGGGACAGAAAAGCTGTATTGTTGTGTGAGTTTATGCCTACCGGCATAACAATAAATGCCGCTAGCTACTGTGAGACTTTAAAAAATTGCGACGTGCCATTCAAAATCAAAAGAGGGAAATGCTGACGAAGGGAGTGTTTTTTCATCACGACAACGCTCGTCCCCATACTGCACATGCAATGGCTGATCTCCTGGCCCAATTCGGATGGGACATCCTCACCCATCCCCCTACAGTCCAGACTTAGCACCTAGTGATTATCATCTGTTTCCTAAGTTCAAGTCACACCTGGGTGGAACACATTTCCAGACCGACGATGGTTTCAAAAACGAGGTTGAGCGCTACTTGCGCAACTTGGCGGAAGAGTGCTATGACAAGGGTATGCAAAAACTGCCACAGCGCATGCAAAAGTGCATCGATCGCAATGGTGATTACATTGAAAAATATCTGTAAATTCCGCCTTTCCATCAATGTAACATTCATTGACAATAAACATGTTTTATATATTAAATAAAATTGGAGACCTTATTTTACGGACAAGCCTTGTACATACACTGCCTGAGGCAAAAATGGAAATCATGACAATTGGAGCCCGCTGATGAAAAAGAGAAGACCCTTTGAAAAATGTTCTGGTGAAATTGTGTGTTAAAATTCACTTTAATTTACTTACGTTTACGAAGAAAGTTTATATCCTGTAGTTGATTCTTCCTTTGATTGTACATCTGTACTATTATACCTTGCTTTCTCATCCACTGCTGCTGCATATTTTCACATTTCTCAATTATCTCTGTAATGTTTTTCTCAAGAGCAATGACTTTTAGTTCCTGAGGACTTTTGCCTTCATCCTAGAAAAATGAAGAATAAAGATTAGTATAAAGGTGACAGTGAAATCTTAAAATCCTATCTCAGATTATAAATTAATTTAAATTTGTAAAATTAACAAAATGACAAGAGCTGTTTAAAAAATGCTATAATATTACAAGTGACAGAAAATTGACATGTTTTTCAGAAGACAGCATATTTATCTACAGTAAAACTTTATTAACCTGCATGTCCAGATAACCCAAACCAGTTTAATATATATATTATAACTTGTGGGTTCATAGAATTAAAAGTCCAGTTTGCACAAATTCCAAAATGCTCTTTGCATAATTGCATAACATACACAAATACAATATTCAAGGTCGTCGACGACAAACAAAAGACTTCACTTTCAAAACACAGCTGCATGTGCACGATTATCAAGTCCCATTTCGACTCAGTCAACTGCTGATCCGTGGCTTCTTTTATAGCTCCACTCATTGTCCTAGAAATTTTTGGAATGTTCTCTAACAATCAAAATGGCACCAGAAGAAAGACAAACCTTCCAGTCATCTGTCTCTTCCTTTATCTGTTTTGGCAAGCTGTTATCTTTGTGCTACACTATCTGTGGTTGTGTGTTGTGGCCTGGTGTGTGTGACTTGCCAGAAAACAAGAATGAAGAAGTAGAAAAAATAAGTGTGGAAGAAGATTTTATAGACATTTTTACATATATCAATGGCTCCCAATAGGGGAGGGGATCTGTCTCCTTCAGCTGCTGTGGTGGGGGGCGCTGCAGACCCCTAACACTCGTGGTACCTCTAACTTTACTAGAGGAAGCTCAGGCCGAACATTTGAGCCCCTCCCTGAATGGGAGTTGTTCGGATTGGGTTGAGACTTGAGAGGGCAGTGGTTCCCGATACCTGTTGGAGATCCGGTACGTCTCCGGACGGGGTTGAGGGAAGCCATATATTCCCGCGTACTAGCCAGGTAGTCTTCACCTTTGGGGTTGGCACGCGTAAGTGGCATATCCACTTCCATGCCGTCTTGAGTCCATAGGACCAGATGGGGGGGCTTGTTAGTCTCTAGGTCTTGCACTATGGAAAGCCCCACAGAGGTGCCGGGTGCCCTTTTGGGACAGCTCGGTAACTCCCTGGTCGTTAGAGTGGGGGGGGGGTCAGTCTTCACTCTGTGTGGATTGCCCTGGTAGATACCCTTGAGCTTATATATATCAATGGCTTTTCCGATGTTGATGAAGAAGACTTGGTCAATGACGGAGGTTATAAACCAATTACAGTGGAAGGCATTATTGCATCATGCAGTGTAATTTTCGTAACACTAATTATAAACAAACTGATAAATTGGCCGTAGCAGATCTTTTTTGGTGCTGAAGTTAAATTATTAAAACAATTAAATGGTCCAATAGATTTAATGGTTTGGGAAAAAATATTTATTTTAAAAAATAAACATTGCAAATGAATTTTGAAATACCAGCAGTCGATTCTGTTTTGAAGTTTATTTCACTTTCAAATTTTGGAAATATTGGCAAAAATGTAGTGACCTCTAGCAATAGTAACGTTAGACTTGAAGCTTTCACGGCGAGCATTATTGATTAAGGCTTCACGGGTGATCAGCCACGTCAAATTTATAAAGATCAAGCTTTCGGCCATAGAGTGTAAAATGGCCAAAAGCTCGATCTTCATAAATTTGACGTGGCTGATCACCCGTGAAGCCTTAATCAATAGTAACTTTGACAATGAAGTTGTTTGATGGGTGAAGATGTAAACAAGGGCTTACGAAATTGATCTCATCAATCAATAAGCAAAATTTACATCATTTTCTTAAGATAAGTGAAGTTTTTGTTGCAAATAGTTATATTTGTGTAGTGTTTGTTGTTTCAGTGTAACTAGTTTCATTTTTTACATAACCCTAATTTATAATTTTAAATATATATTACACCAAAACATGTGAAGCTGCATATCAAAAAATTATGCCTTTGATGTTGGACTTAGAAAAATATCTTGTGTCACGTGTTATAATGTTGATCCAATAACCAAGTGGTTTTTAGCAATCTTCTGGAAATTATGTGCAAAATGTAAAGCTTAAAATTTTCAAAATGTTGCAATATTCCACATTTGCCTAAGTTTCATTTTTTGAATTATTTTTGTGGAAAGTTATGTAATTGGTTCTGTTAGTGTAACATCAAGGTATCATTGATCCTGTATCAGCAACATGGAAGTTGTGCAACTTTTCAAAGAAAATCGGAAGTCAGTTACAGTAGAATATAGCTGATTGTTGTACACAGCATAGCTACCGTAAGTACGAGGGGGGACACAGAAGAAACCGGACTCTGAGGGCGCTGCCACTCGTAGACGTAGTTCAGGGTTCTCACGCTAGATGGTGTTAGTAGAGACCTTCATGTAACAGCTGTGCAGACGGTGTCAGTGTAGAGCTGAACGTGCAAGTGTGGTATTGTGTTGGCGGGTTACCTCTGGGAAGTCGTTATGGCAACTTTAAAAGAACAAAGAGTGTGTGTGAAATTTTGTTTTCTGCTTAAAAAAACTGCAACAGAGACACACCAAATGCTTCAGGGCGCTTTAAACTGATGAGATGTGTGTTGAAGACCAAGATAGTTCAGAACGCCCTTCAACATCGCATAATGAGGAGAACATTGAAAAGATCCGCCAAAAGATCAACGAGGATCGTCGCCAAACAATCGACCAAATTTCAGCAGCAACAGGAATCAGTTGGAGCTCGTGCCAGCACATTTTGAGGGAGGATTTGCACATGAGACGTGTTGCTGCTAAATTTGTTCCGCACTTTCTCACCACAGGAGCACAAAACCATCCGCATTAATGTGTGTCAGGACTTGAAAACAGAGACTGCACGTGATCCAAGCTTCTTGAACAAAGTTATTACAGGGGATAAGAGTTGGTGTTACGGGTATGACCCAGAAACCAAGCAAGCGTCAAGCTAGTGGAGGACTCCCAGCTCTCCCAGACCAAAGAAAGCAAGGCAAGTGAGGTCAAATGTGAAGACAATGATCATTATATCGAGATTTAACTGTATTGGAACACCACAGTGAAGCGAAAAATTATTAAATTTTAGATGAGTTGTATTTCTTACACATCTGCTTCACTTTCGTACCTATTTTGAGGACATGTTTCGCAAATCTTCGTTTGCATCTACGGCTCTTGTGTGACTGACGCTAGATCCAGCGGTGTGGGTAATTCTGGGGTTGTTGCTGCCATCTGTTGATTTAGCGATGAACTTAGGGAGGACAAAAAGAAACATAGGCACTAGAAAGAAAGAACACTTCAGGCACTTAAGATACAAAAATATTGATAAGTCCGCAATAGCAGCTCATTTCTGGTCTGAAAATCATGAAATTGAAGATAGCACAGAATTACTAAAATATGTACAAAAACATAGTGAACTCGTCATATGGGAGAGGATATACATAGAAAAACATAAAAACCAACTAATGAACTTTGAAATCCCGCTAGAAGAGAATCCCACATTTCAGTTCATCACTAAATCAACAGATGGCAGCAACAACCCCAGAATTACCCACACCGCTGGATCTAGCGTCAGTCGCACAAGAGCCGTAGATGCAAACGAAGATTTGCGAAACATGTCCTCAAAATAGGTACGAAAGTGAAGCAGATGTGTAAGAAATACGACTCATCTAAAATTTAACAATGATCATTGTCTCTTTTGATGTTCATGGAATTGTGCATCGGGAATTCGTACGCCCTGGCCAGACTGTTAACCAGCACTTTTACTTGGATGTTTTAAGGCGTCTGCGAGAGGATGTGAGGAGGAAATGCCCGGAACTTTGGCGATCAGGTGACTGGTTTCTGCATCACGACAATGCTCCAGCACACACGGACTTATGAGTGACCCACTATTTGGCATCTCAGAGGTGGTCTGTCGTTTCCCACGCTCCGTATTCGCTGGACCTAGCCCCGTGCGACTTTTTCCTATTTCCACGAATGAAAAACACGCTTAAAGGGGAGCGTTATGACGATGTGGAGGCGGTAAAAACAGCTTCGCGAATGGCACTGGACAATATCAAACTTGAAGAGTTCCAAACATGCTTCCAACAGTGGAAAAAGAGTCTTGACAAGTGCATCGTATGTAATGGTGAGTATTTTGAAGGTGATTGAAGTAATTTTGTAAAAAGGTTCATCAATAAAGTTTTTATGACAACAATTTGGTTTCTTTTGGGTTCCCCGTTGTATGTCATATTCTCTGAATTACTGGTTCAGATCTTAGCAAAGGTTTGTTACAATATATAAACTTTATATAATTCTCATATTCAAGTCTGTGAAGTGAAATAAAGTCTTTAAACCACTTACCCCTGATTTACTAAGCTCATATTCCAGTTTTTTATTTAGTGAATCAATGAGATTCTGCTTCCTGCCAATTACGGCATTTATATTTGTCAACTCAGATTCCAGATCATTCAGTTCCTTCTCTTGAGTTGCCACTTCTTTCTCCAGTTCGTCCAAGAGCAGCTGATTGTGCTGGTTTATTGCTTTCTGTTGTTCAATCTCCAGCAATGCTTTCGATACATCATTTTCAACAGAAACCAGAGTTAGCTCCTGCAACATCAAAAGAAATAGAATATAATTTGAAAACACAAAATGATGAAAAGTAAAATTAAACCAGCTTTGCCTAGAAACAAATATTCATGCTGCCAAACAAATATTTACATCCCATCTAGGAATCAATCCTGTAACCTCAGCAATATAAAGTCAATGCACTGATCACTCCTTACAGCAGTCATTCCTCACTCAATTCTCTTGTTTATTTTTTTTTTATTTTCTAAGAATGGTTCTAAAATTTTTGTTTAAACTACTATTTTTAGATATTTAAATTGTGAATAAAATATCTTGACGTTTCTACAAATAGGCTGTAAAATCCTCTTTATTTAAAATAAATTTTGTATAATTGGTAGCCACCCCCCATAAAAAAGAGAAGTGACTTACCACTTTAAAAGCATAAGTATTTGAAAATTTAAACCAATAAGACAATATATCTTGCAAATGGTTGATACCACAAAAAGAATTATTTGAAATGAATGTGTTATAATAAGATTTACATTTTTGTATATTATATTTTCCTCTATCTTTTATGGTTTTCCAATTATATAAAAGTATAAAAAAGTACTCAGAATTAAGAGGCATTTCCAGAAAATACAAGATACAGTTACTCCAAAAAGTATTCGTCTAATGCATGTGTTGATGTTTAAGGATGTATGGATAGTGGAAAATCATCAGAATAAAGTACAGCAGGGACACTGTCTTATTTACTAATTAATGAAAAAGAGAATACAATAAAAAAACATATAGTATATATTCACATAAACACAGTTAAACATTCAAAAGTAAAACTATACAATATAGGATGCAAAATAAGTATTCATCTGCATACTGAAGGTGGTGTAGAATTTTACGGTTAGTACTTAGTAGGCCCTCCATTCCTCTTTATAATCTCTTGTATTCTCCTTGGCATGGATCTTACCAAAGATTGTGTTGTTTCCACTGTAATTTTACGGCATTCCTCTAGTAGAGCATTCTCTAGATCCTTTATATTAGATATCTTATGATTCCTAATATTTTTGTCCAATGAACTCCACAAATTCTCTATTGGATTCATGTCTGGGGATTGCGGTGATGTCATCCATCGTGGAGTATTATACAACAACCACAGCCTCGCATCTAGAGCTGTGTGTTTTGGATCATTATCTTGTGTGAAAATATAATCCTCAGAAAGATCCACATTATTGACATTTCTGGACAGATGTGTTTTTGGGATATTTATATAAACCTTATGGTTCATAATTCCATCAATAAAACATAAATCACCCACACTATTTGCACTCATGCAGCCCCAGACAAATACTGAACTGCATCCAAGTTTAACTGAAGTTGTTATATTTTTCTCCTCAGCCTCACAATACCTTTTTCTCCACACTATTACTCGCCCTTTTGACTTAAAGAGCTCAAACTGATTCTCGTCAGTATAAACCTTCTTCCAGAAATCAAACCCATCATATTTATGTTCTTTTGCAAAAGTAACTCGGTTCTTTCAGTTGATTTTACTGATCTATGGTTTTCTAAGGACTGTTTGGCCTCCATTCTCAACTTTATAAAGCAAGTTTCTTATATATCGAGATTTAACTGTATTGGAACACCACAGTGAAGCGAAAAATTATTAAATTTTAGATGAGTCGTATTTCTTACACAGCTGCTTCACTTTCGTACCTATTTTGAGGACATGTTTTGCAAATCTTCGTTTGCATCTACGGCTCTTGTGCGACTGACGCTAGATCCAGCGGTGTGGGTAATTCTGGGGTTGTTGCTGCCATCTGTTGATTTAGTGATGAACTGAAATGTGGGATTCTCTTCTAGCGGGATTTCAAAGTTCATTAGTTGGTTTTTATGTTTTTCTATGTATATCCTCTCCCATATGACGAGTTCACTATGTTTTTGTACGTATTTTAGTAATTCTGTGCTATCTTCAATTTCATGATTTTCAGACCAGAAATGAGCTGCTATTGCGGACTTATCAATATTTTTGTATCTTAAGTGCCTGAAGTGTTCTTTCTTTCTAGTGCCTATGTTTCTTTTTGTCCTCCCTATGTAAATTTTTTCACAGTCTTTACACTTAATTTTGTAAATGCCTGACTTTTCCTCTGGTTTTATCTTATCAGTATTATTACTGTGAAGTAGGTTTTTAATGTTGTAATTGTTTTTTGGTGCCAATGTTATATTGTGTTTCTTGAATATTTTTTGGAACTTTTTTGTGGTCCAGGGGTGGTAAGTAAATTTAAAACATTAAAAACCTACTTCACAGTAATAATACTGATAAGATAAAACCGGAGGAAAAGTCAGGCATTTACAAAATTAAGTGTAAAGACTGTGAAAAAATTTACATAGGGAGGACAAAAAGAAACATAGGCAGTAGAAAGAAAGAACACTTCAGGCACTTAAGATACAAAAATATTGATAAGTCCGCAATAGCAGCTCATTTCTGCTCTGAAAATCATGAAATTGAAGATAGCACAGAATTACTAAAATACGTACAAAAACATAGTGAACTCGTCATATGGGAGAGGATATACATAGAAAAACATAAAAACCAACTAATGAACTTTGAAATCCCGCTAGAAGAGAATCCCACATTTCAGTTCATCACTAAATCAACAGATGGCAGCAACAACCCCAGAATTACCCACACCGCTGGATCTAGCGTCAGTCGCACAAGAGCCGTAGATGCAAACGAAGATTTGCGAAACATGTCCTCAAAATAGGTACGAAAGTGAAGCAGAGGTGTAATAAATACGACTCATCTAAAATTTAATAAGTTTCTTATAGTTTGTGCTGAAACAGACTTTCCTGTGTGTGTCTGAACTGCAATAGCAAGTTTTGGAGTACTTAGTTTAGAATTTTTCCTGACTTCTCTAAGTAACTGTCCTTTTTCCATCTCGGATAGAACTGCAGGACAACCACTTCTTGATTGATTTTCATAAGTTTTGTTCTGATAAAACCTGTATATATAATAGTCTTCACTATACTGGTAGGTCTTCCAATGGTCTCTCCAATTTCTTGAAAATATTTTTCTTTTTTAAATAACCTGATGCAAATGTCTCTCTCTTCTTTTGTAGTTTCACAACATTTTCAACCCATACTACTTAAATAGCAGCCAACAACTTTGAAAACAGAGATGGAACTGTCAGGATAAAACATAACTGCATAAGAAAAGGGAAGGGGTGTGTCAGCGAGGCACCATACCTGGCATCTTGTTTACTAGACAAATACTTGTTTGACATCAAATGGGTCATGATTTTAAATAACATAGCGCTGTTCGCTAATTAAGCAATACATGAACTCAAATTGTGTTTCATTTTTAAGTCTAGATATCAACCGACGTAAGGAAATAGTTATAGTTCGTTTCCTATCCATATTTTTCTGAGTGTGCTTGTTACATTCTATGTGCTATGATTAGACAAATACTTTTTGGAGTATCTGTACACATTTTATTTGTGATGATGGTGGAGCTGGAGAAGGTGGCACATGTCAGTTTTTCTCCTTTTACAAAAGTTTGGGAAAAAACACTACATAATTTTGATAGAGAAATTGATGCAATCTAGACTTCTCTAAAATATATGTTTGTTTGGCTACAAAAATGTAAAAGGATTGTTATTTTATCAGATTCTAGAGCAGCAATCCAAGCAATCACTTTAACGCAGAATACAAAAACAGAAAAATAAGAGAAATTCATTCTTTGGTTAAAAAATACAAAATTTAAGTAAGAATATAGTCTTCCAGTGCATTCTTGTACACTGTGGATTAACAATGAGAAGGCAGACATCCTAGCATAAAAGAGAACCAAAATTTTAAATAAGATACAACCAAAAGTACCACTGGACTCAGTTAAATGTATTATCAAGAAAAAAAAATGAATAATTATTATAAATATAATTTTGAGTCAAACTAGTACTCAATGCTCCACTTATTGCTAGTATTTACCTAGAACGTGCTTCGTTAGGATCTTCCTAACATCATCAGCTGTTGTCGACTAATGGATGTTGGTCTGGTGAACTCCTTGGAGGTGATAGGCACATCTCTGTCGGTATCTTGATGAACTTGAAGTTTGGGTTTTCTTCAAAGGTAGTGTCAAAATTAAACAATTTTCTTTCATATTTCTTTATGAAGATTTTTTCCCACGTGGTTAATGCAGCTGGACCTTGGACACTTTTTAATAAGTGGATTTCTCATTCTATATCATGATTCTCCTTCCAAAAATGGTACGCATATAGATAAATTGGTGGTAGCTTACCATTTTTCGAAGGAGAATCATGATAAAGAACGAGAAATCCACTTATTAAAAAGTGTCCAAGGTCCAGCTGCATTAACCATGTGGGAAAAAATCTTCATAAAGAAATATGAAAGAAAATTGTTTAATTTCGACACTACCTTTGAAGAAAACCCAAACTTCAAGTTCATCAAGATACCGACAGAGATGCACCTATCACCTCCAAGGAGTTCACCAAACCAACATCTATTAGTCAACAACAGCTGATGAGGTTAGGAAGATCCTAACGAAATGCACTCTAGGTAAATACTAGCAATAAGTGGAGCATTGAGTACTAGTTCAACTCAAAATTATATTAATTTTGTGCTTCATTGTATCATAGTCCTTACACATTGGAATTATAAAACTAAATTAACCATTAATATATTAAATTCTAAAGAGGAAATATTCTTAAAAAATTTAGAAATAATTCCTAAACTAGCTTGAAAAACAGCAGTTGCTGTTTAGATGCGTTTGACGCAAAGAATAGCTTTTGTTATAGTGATACAAAATAGTGAAATTTTAAAGATTTGTGAACATCGTCTATACTTTAATGACACCGTAGCTGTATACGGCCTTTAATGTGTATTAAACTAGTTTTTGTTTTGCTAAAATAAATTATATACAGAAGACATGAATGTGTATTTATTAAGCATTTTACAGCATTTAACAACTTAATTCTTTTATGCTATTTATTGGCTATCCGTTCCCAGCCCATACAGGGTTTAAATGGCCATCCTGAAATAGTTAAAAATATTTTGATGTTGTACATGTATTTTTATCATCTTTCCGTCATTCTCTGGATAACCCAGATTTTCATTAACTCAGACTGGTCCTGGTTCCAGTTGATCCGGATAAATGAGGTGCTACTGTATATACATTATACACATAGTGGCACATAATATTTTACCAAACCATAGATAAGCCATAAAGAAAGTAAAAGGCAGCAAATATTTAAGAACAGCCTTTAGAATTTCATAATTCTTGATGTCTCACACAGATGTTTTTGGATGTATATTTACCTGATTTCGACTTGCATTTCTGTGTTTACGAAGCACCTTGTTCAAATATTTTACTGCTTTATCATTTGTCATCTGCTCCTCCACGTTTTTGAAAATGGCATCTTCCAGTATTCTTTTTTGATTTAATAGCTTTTCTATCTCCTTTTGCAAGGTCCTCTCTTGTTGGGAAACTTGGTTAAAAATCTGAAAAACCAAGAATACATCATGCATGCTGCATTTACTTCTAATTTGAATTTAGAAATCTATACATATAATAAATGTTACTATTTTTAGTATTAATGTGCACAAAACTAAACAAAACACAATACATATTGACTACTTTATTTCGCATGAGTAACTGATAGTAATACATAGTATGGAGATATAGTAGCAACTGAAATATTTACAGGTACAAGGGTAGAGAAAATGTCATATACAAGGGCTCAATAAATACTCGTGTTTCTAGACATATAGTGTTGCTAAGGGAAGTTTGTGTTATTATCATGTGCTGTCGTTTGTTATACATTGTCAAAACAAATTTGGTGCTGATTCATACAATAGTTTGAATTTTACAGATATTTCAATAAGTTTTTCAACATGTTTTTGCTAGAATCAAAAAAGTGCAGTAATGTTTAGTAATTCTCTTTGTACTTTTATTTGAGAAAACTTGTAAGCAGATAAATGTGAAATTAGATGCTGATTATGGAGACTTTGCCTTCTATGTGGTCAAACCTCCGGTTTTGAAGAGGAGTGCCCAGGACACTCTGCAGATGTGGTTACTGAGGAAGTCATTGAAAAAGTCCACGATATTGTCACCCAATTGTCGAACATACAAGACCAGCTAGTAGAAAGAGCTGGCAAAAAGAGAGGGACAGATGACATCGAGGCCACGCCTACTCGTGTGACGGAGTGGCGCTTGCTGTGGGAGTGGGGAGAGAGAGAAGCCGAGAAATGTCAGGACTGGTCCGTCGCCATTGTGAAAGACCGTAACCCTCCGTGAGGAGTCGGGAAAGTTCCAGTACCAATGGTGAATGGATATAAGGGGTGCTCTGTTCGAGACCAGTTAGTTCTTGGCAGGAAGCTGTAAAGAGTGCAGTGCTAGTGAACAGTGTGCAGACAGACTGGAAGATTGTGTACGTGTTGTCAGAGGTGTACGAGCATATTTCTACGGGAAGAAAGAACAATTTGAATTTCTGTGAGTTGGACTTTTAATTCTACGAACCCACAAAGTCACAACATGATTCCCGTTGACCATCGAACGCCAGTTCCTAAAGTGGCAGAGGCCATAGGTGTATTGACGGGAATGGCAATTCATATTTTGCACAATAAGTTGGAGATGAGAAAACTATCAACTTGATAGGTGCCATGTTTCTGACAGTGGACAACAAGCAGGTGCAGCTTTGAACTTTGAAGCTGTGTTTGAAGCTATTTAAACAAAATCTGAAGGACTTTTTGTGCTGATTTGTTACTGTCAATGATATCTGGATTCATCATTATACTCCAAAAACCAAGCAACATCAAAACCAAAAGATTGCTTCCAGAGAGTCTGCTCCAAAGCAGACAAAGATGGTTCCATTGGCTGGAAAAGTGATGGCACTGATTTTTTGGAATGTGAAAGATGTCATAATCATTGAACTTCTTGGAAAAAGGAAAAACAATTACTGAAGCATACTACAGTGAGTTATTGGCCTAATTTGACAAGAAGATGGAGACACAGCCCCAAATGGTAAAGAAGAAAGTTCTGTTTTACCACAATAATGCTTCAGCACATTGCCGCCGCCAAACTGCATGAATTGTGTTATGAATTGCTGCCACACACCCCATATTCTTTTGTTCCCAAACATGAAGAGATGGCTCAAGGAGCAAAATTTAGATCAAACGAGGAGGTCATAATGGAGACAGAGACTATTTTGCAGAGCTTGACAATCCTCATTTTTGGAGGGGTTAAAAAATGGTAGGAGCATTGGGAGAAGTGTATATTCCTAAAAGGGGACTATTTTGAGAAATAAATAATTTGTATAAGGACTAAAATTGAGTCATACCTTTTAAAATTTGTAACTTTCAATCCAAGCTCAACCAAAAAAATGATCAATCGGGACTACAAGCAAAAGAAACTAAAACAGATCACTACTCTTCAAAACATAAAAAAAAAAAAAAACTGGAAATACAAAAAATTCACTTTCCACCCTTGGGCATTTCTTAAGTTTGAATGAATATTTAAAGATTATGGCATCAAACTAGTACCACAAAACAGATTCTCACTCAAGAAATTGTTAAATAATCCCTTAAAAAACATGATCCTACCAAAACAAAAATCAGGCATAAATAGGATAGATTGTGAAGACTGTGACAAATTTTATATTGGTTTGACAAAGAGAAATTTAAAAACTAGATTAACAGAACACCATAGGAACATAAAATACAAACAAACAGAAAAATCGACAGTTGCTTTTCATTTCTGGAATGATAACCACCACATCGGAGAGGAGATCAAACTACTAAAACCATAGAGTCAACATGAAAAATCCAATGCCAAGGCTGGGATTTGAACCACGGATCTCCTGGGTTAGAGCGACTGGGCGGAAACCAGGAGATATGTGGTTCAAATGCCGGCCATGGCATTGGATTTTTCATGTTGACTCTATCTATCAAAAACCTTAGCCTATATACGGCTAGTATAAAGAAATGATTAATTTCCATCAATTAACTAACATAATAAGAGTTAAATGATGAAGCCTGGGACTCAAGTACTTACGATAGTAAGTCGCCACAAGTGGGTATCTCAGATGTGAGAACCCCTAGTGGTTTACCGGGGAAGTATACGAGTCAAATGGAGAATTTAATGTCAGGACAGCACGTTGGCCATGGTAGCTCAATGGGTTAGAGCGACTGGACGGAAACTAGGGGATCCGTGGTTCATATCCTGGCCATGGCATTGGATTTTTCATGTTGACTCTATCTATCAAAAACCTTAGCTTATATATGGCTAGTATGAAGAAATGATTCATTTCCATCAATTAACTAAAATACTAAAACCATTGTCAACAAAACTTGAGCTTACAACATGGGAAAAATTTTTTATTATTAAAAAATTCCACATATTCTAAATTTTGATGTGCCATCAGTGAGTGGTCTACTGAACTTATGTAAAGAATCTTCCAAGAGAGGGAGCCAATTACAAGAGATCCAGACAACAACCAACTGTGATGAGTCGCTAATCAGCTGAGGATGAAACTGGAACAGTTTCGAAAACGTTCCTGATTTTGTAAGAGGACATGAGTGAAGTTACAAGTTTTAAAAGGTATCACTCAATTTTAGTCTTTATAAATGAAATGAGCTTCACTGTTAACAACGCTTTTATTTATAACTATTCAAATTAAATAATTTGTGTATGAAAAAACTGGTGCTTTTATTCGTAACATGAGTACTTATTGAACTCCTTCATAGGAGCATTTTTACTAAGTGGGGAACAGACTCTCACAAATACTTCTAGACTAATAAGACTAAAGCTTTCCTGGTGACGAATATATTCAAGATATTCTCGGAAAACTAGCCAGGTGAAATGACTTTTTTTTTAAATTTACGTCCTCCAACATTAAGTCATATCGGACGATGAATGAAATGGGTGAAATGATGCTCAAATAAATCCAGGGTCCATGGAGCTTAGAGTTACCCGACATTTGTCTTTCAGGATAATGGAAAACCCCAGAAAAAACTTAACCAGGTAACTCACTCTGATCAAGATTCGAACCCAGGACCTCTTGAACATGAGGCAGACACGCTACCATTCACACTACCAAGGCAGGCAAACAGAAAAGACAATTAGAAACTGACGTACATCCTGATGATGGAAGCGATATACGCTCTCGAAATGTTGATTTCTAATTGTCTTTTCACCTGGCTTGTTTCCTGAGAATATCTTGAATACTTCTAGTCTATCCTTGGTAGTATACTGAAACAGGTCTCAGAGGAGAACTATAACAACAAAGAAACAGAACAAGTGGGGTTTACAGCAGAAAGATCCATTATATTTTGCTTAAATCAGATTATTATAATATAGCCAAAAGACTATATGTAATCAGCTTTTATATACATGTAGATAATTTATAGATTTAGAGAAAAGCATATAATATTACGATTTCACACATTACACTTTGGAAATATGTGAAAGAAGAGAAATTTTAAGCGATCTAATTAGGCAAATACAAAATGTATACAAAATCTCTTCAACAAAATTAAAAATTATCAATTGAATTTAAAATTACATAGCTTATTAACTTTAAAGAGAGTCGATTAAAGACACTAGACAACACTTACTTTTAAATTTTTCCGGAACATGTTTCTGAGGCTTTGCCTCTATCATCGGCCGGCTCTCGACTGGTTCTCGTTGGTGTAGCTGACGATATTTTGTCACAGGTCTCCTCTGGTGGCGGTTCAAGGAACTTGCTGAACAAATCTTTCTGGGGGATGTCGAAATTGAATACTTTGTTCCTATTTTTTGAAATGAAGATTTGTTCCCATGTGGATAGTTCTTGTTTTCCTGATGTGTGTTTTAGTAGTTTTGGTTCTGGATTTATGTTGTGGTTTTTTTTCCAAAAATGTGTGGCAACTGCTGATTTTTCTAATTGTTTATATTTTATGTTTCTAAAGTGTTCCTTTGCTCTTGTTTCTAAATTTCTTTTTGTTTTTCCAATATAAATTTGACTACAGTCATTGCATTCAATTTGCATTGCGACTAGCACCAGTCAACCATTTCTCCTTAAAAAACCTAATTTGCTCAAACATCAAAGATGCCATTCCTCTAACAAAAAATCTGGTATATATCAAATTGAATGCAATGACTGTAGTCAAATTTATATTGGAAAAACAAAAAGAAATTTAGAAACAAGAGCAAAGGAACACTTTAGAAACATAAAATATAAACAATTAGAAAAATCAGCAGTTGCCACACATTTTTGGGAAAAAACCACAACATAAATCCAGAACCAAAACTACTAAAACACACATCAGGAAAACAAGAACTATCCACATGGGAACAAATCTTCATTTCAAAAAATAGGAACAAAGTATTCAATTTCGACATCCCCCAGAAAGATTTGTTCAGCAAGTTCCTTGAACCGCCACCAGAGGAGACCTGTGACAAAATATCGTCAGCTACACCAACGAGAACCAGTCGAGAGCCGGCCGATGATAGAGGCAAAGCCTCAGAAACATGTTCCGGAAAAATTTAAAAGTGAGTGTTGTCTAGTGTCTTTAATCGACTCTCTTTAAAGTTAATTTATCATAACAACACTGTTTTCAACACTTCCAAGAAAGGAATTACATAGCTTATGTCAAAGATGCTGTTTATCTCCAACTCTATTCAAAATCTATAAAAAAAAAAAAATGACTAGAAAAAAGAAATGTAGATGAATCTGTATTAAGGTTAGTTAAATTTATTTGTGCTATTCAAACTTCTGATAACCAAATTATATTAGCCTGAAGAACATATGGGTAGAAAATTCATTAAAGGATATGAGTACACAGAACCCGAGTTTAATTTTGAAAACACTAATTATATGGTCATTGGAAGAGATAAAGAAAACCTGTTAATTGTAAACAAAGGTATTGTTACATATTTAAACAATTATACTTATTTTGACATAATTACTGGTAGAAACACAAAATTAAAGAATATCTAAACAAAATTTAAAAGGTACAATATAAATGTCATATTATGGGATAGTAAAAGTAACCAAACAAAAAAATGTATACATAAATTTATAATAAGTATAGTTTTATATGATCATAAATTTGGCAAATGAGTAGATCAACAAGAAAACCAACATAATATGAACACATGTTGAGAGATTATGATGATTAGTGTATCAGTGGATTCTACAAGAAGGAAAACCAATCACAACATGGAAAGTGGATATCAACAATGGTCAGTCTGAGGAGAATGGTTTTGTGCAGTGAAAAAAATTAGAAATGTCTATGAATTGATATCTGACTAGAAGAAGATGTGAGTGATGATGAGGTATCACCACTGTATCTCTGGCCTTGACATTTCATGAGGGCAAAGAAAGAGGTCATTTTGAGCAAGAATAACACTTATATTTACTTAAGATAAGTTGATACTAGTAAAACTAACATTACTTTTTTTGTACAATAAAAAGAAGTATTTCAGATGGGAAGTGCCATTGTTATTAAAATTAGGCAAATGAGTCAACCTTGTACGAGGTGCGTTCAAGTTATAGCACCTATTTTTTTTTCAGGTTTAGGATCAGATAGGAACTTATGGTTTTTTTTTAAAATACATGTGGACTCCTTGTGAATGAGTGATAGAGATGGCAACACTGTACAGTGCATAGAACTCTAGTGGCAGCGACGAGAGCTAGGACTGTTTTTTATACTTACATTTTCATTGCAAGAACAGTTGTAATCATTCGTTTTCCCCATTTTCGTGGTGTGACACCTATTGAAATTCATCGCCATTTGAGTGAGGCATGTGGTGATGGTACCATGGATGAGTCTAATGTACGTTCCTGGGTGCGACAGTTCAATGAAGGCAGAACATCGTGTGACAACAAACAAGACAGTCACAGCCTTGCACCAGCTGGCCTGATGACATGATCCAGTGAGTGGAGAACGTTGTTTTGGAGGATCACCAATTGAGCCTTTTCAGACTTCATGCAAGACTGTGTGCACAGATCCCATGGATGTCTGCAACTGTCTTGGTTTGGTATCACACAATGTTCTGCTATCACTGAACTGTCGCACCCAGGAACACACATTAGACACATCCATGGTAACATCACCATATGCTTCACTCAACTGGCGATGAATTTCAATAGGTTTCACACCACGAAAATGAAGAAAACAATGATTGCATGCTGTTCTTGCAATGAAAATGTTGCCATTTTAAGTATCAAAAACAGTCCTTACTCTCGTCGCTGCCACTAGAGCTCTATGCACTGTACAGTGTTGCCATCTCTGTCACACATTTACAAAGAGTCCATGTGTGTATATATATATATACGAGGGCTATCCAGAAAGTAGATTACGTTTTCGTCTGTTTCCGCTAGGGGCGGGGCTAGCGCGGCCATCTTGGGGTCAGAGCGTTGCGCAGCTCAGTCGGCATCTAGCCGTGCTAGTGAGAGGTTCGTGCTGTGCTCCGTTCAGATACTGTGACGGTTTGAAATGTCTGCATTAATTGAAAATCCCGCGAGCTGCGAGGTGCGTGTAGTAATAAGGTTTCTGACTGCAAAAAACTGTAAACCGATAGAAATCTATCGGCAGCTTTGTGAAGTGTATGGGGACAACATTATCACTGAACGGGAGTGCGTCAGTGGGTCATCAGATTTAAAAATGGCCGAACCAATGTTCACGATGAAGATCGAAGTGGGAGACCCAGCATAGTGACTGCCGAACTTGTCGAAAAAGTCGATGCTAAAGTCCGTGAAAATCGAAGGTTCACAATAACGGAACTTTCTTTGAGTTTTCCACAAATTTCGCGAAGTTTGTTGCACGAAATCATCAGCGAAAAGCTTGGTTACCACAAGTTTTGTGCAAGATGGATTCCAAAAATCTTGACAGAGGACCACAAAAATCAGCGAATGGCTGCAGCGTTGAACTTTTTGGACGTTTACCATAAGGATGGTGACTCTTTACTCGATCGCATCGTTACTGGTGACGAAACATGGGTGAAACACGTGAACTGTGAAACGAAATTGCAATCAATGCAGTGGGGGCACACAAGTTCTCCCCAAAAACCCAAGAAATGTATGCAAACAATGTCGGCAAGGAAGATGATGGCGACTGTTTTTTGGGACAGAAAAGGTGTGATTTTGGTGGACTTCCTGGAAAGAGGCACTACAATAAACTCTCAAAGGTATTGCCAAACTCTCCAAAAACTCAGAAGAGCCATTCAAAACAAGCGCAGAGGAATGTTGAGCTCTAAGATCTTGTTGATTCACGACAACGCCCGGCCCCACACGGCAAATGTCACTCGTGAAGTTCTTGAATCTTTTAAGTGGGAGTTGTTTCCTCATCCGCCGTACAGTCCCGACCTGGCACCGAGCGACTTCCACCTATTCCCAGCAATGAAGAAGTGGCTGGCTATGCAGCGTTTTGATGACGACGCACAGCAGCAAGAAGAGGTAACGAAGTGGTGAAGGCGCAGGCGGCCGAATTTTTCGACGAAGGAATTTCCAAGCTCGTACATCGCTACGATAAATGCCTTAATTTGAATGGTGACTATGTTGAAAAGTAGTATTTGAGTGTGGCTTTCATCTGTATATAATAAAATTTGTTTCCTATACTTTGTTTACTTTTTATTCCAAAACGTAATCTACTTTCTGGATAGCCCTCGTATAAAAAACCAGAAGTTCCTATCTGGTCCCAGCCCTGAAAAAATTAGGTGTTATAACTTGAATGCACCTCTCCACTTATGAATTTTTTTATGAAGACTTGTTACTGGGAACTTCTTCCCTCAGTTCTGTTCTCAAAATGTAAACGACAGAAACATATCAAAGATAACCACAAATATCATTCAAGAAGAAAAACAACTCAAAATTTAAGAAATTTACATATCATCAAAAAATATTTTACAAAGTTAAGAAGATTTTCATAAAATACAACATGGGCCTAGCCCCACAGAACAAATTTAACATAGAGAAATTATTACTATTTCTGACTTTATTACTATTCTATTACTATTACTATTTCACTCCACTTTCTGAAATACTTCTTTTTATTCTATATAGAGAAATTACTTTGTAATAGATTAAAAGATCCTATACCAAAGACAAAAAAGCTGGAATTTAGAAAATGATTTACAAAGCCAATTGTAATAAAGTATATATAGGAAAAACAAAAAGAAATCTGGAAACTAGACTAAAGGAACATATGAGATGCTTAAAATACAAATGTATAAATGTGCAGTCTCACACAATTTCTGGACGATCAACCACAACATCAAATCGAACATTACACTAATCAAACCAACTAGCCATGCAGCAGAATTGGATGCATAGAAAAAGATCTTCATTTTGAAACACAAACAATAGTTGATGAACTTTGATTTACCGCCACTTCTGAAGATGGGAACACATGTTCCTGGAACATGTTAACAGAAATTTAAAAAAGTGATGTTACAGTCTGATTTTTAAAAGAAGATATATGAAGGTCATCTGTTTCTCCACATGATGTGCTGCAGTGTTGCCTAGAACCAAGTTACGCATACTCCGCCTCTTTATCCTCTCAACACATGAAATATATAAACAATTAATTAAATTTTAGATGAGTCGTATTTTTTACACATCTGCTTCACTTTAGTACCTATTTTGAGGACATGTTTTGCAAATCATCGTTTGCATCTACGGCTCTTATGCGACTGAAGCTTGATCCAGCGGTGTGGGTAATTCTGGGGTTGCTGCTGCCATTTGTTGATTTAGTGATAAACTTAAATGTGGGATTCTCTTCTGGCGGGATTTCAAAGTTCATTAGTTGGTTTTTATGTTTTTCTATGTATATCCTCTCCCATATGACGAGTTCACTATGTTTTTGTACCTATTTTAGTAATTCTGTGCTATCTTCAATTTCATGATTTTCAGACCAGAAATGAGCTGCTATTGCAGACTTATCTATATTTTTGTATCTTAAGTGCCTGAAGTGTTCTTTCTTTCTAGTGCCTATGTTTCTTTTTGTCCTCCCTATGTAAATTTTTTCACAGTCTTTACACTTAATCTTGTAAATGCCTGACTTTTCCTCTGGTTTTATCTTATCAGTATTATTACTGTGAAGTAGGTTTTTAATGTTGTAATTGTTTTTTGGTGCCAATGTTATATTGTATTTCTTGAATATTTTTTGGAACTTTTTTGTGGCCCAGGTGTGGTAAGAAAATTTAGCAAATCTAATTTCTTGTTTTATTGGTGTGAGAGCTGTGATCTGTTTTAATCTCTTTTGAAGTTTGAATAATTTTAGTTTTTTATCTACAAGGTTTTTTCCATATCCATTGTAGATAAAAACCTTGTAGATAAAAAACTAAAATTATTCAAACTTCAAAAGAGATTAAAACAGATCACAGCTCTCACACCAATAAAACAAGAAATTAGATTTGCTAAATTTACTTACCACCCCTGGGCCACAAAAAAGTTCCAAAAAATATTCAAGAAATACAATATAACATTGGCACTAAAAAACAATTACAACATTAAAAACCTACTTCACAGTAATAATACTGATAAGATAAAACCAGAGGAAAAGTCATGCATTTACAAGATTAAGTGTAAAGACTGTGAAAAAATTTACATAGGGAGGACAAAAAGAAACATAGGCACTAGAAAGAAAGAACACTTCAGGCACTTAAGATACAAAAATATTGATAAGTCCGCAATAGCAGCTCATTTCTGGTCTGAAAATCATGAAATTGAAGATAGCACAGAATTACTAAAATACGTACAAAAACATAGTGAACTCGTCATATGGGAGAGGATATACATAGAAAAGCATAAAAACCAACTAATGAACTTTGAAATCCCGCCAGAAGAGAATCCCACATTTAAGTTCATCACTAAATCAACAGATGGCAGCAGCAACCCCAGAATTACCCACACCGCTGGATCAAGCTTCAGTCGCATAAGAGCTGTAGATGCAAACGATGATTTGCGAAACATGTCCTCAAAATAGGTACGAAAGTGAAGCAGATGTGTAAAAAATACGACTCATCTAAAATTTAATAATTTTTCGCTTCACTGTGGTGTTCCAATACAGTTAAATCTCGATATATAAACAAGTGTTCGAGATTATCACACCTCAGCAAAAACATTCATATTTAATCTGTTTTAGCCTACTTTAAGAACAAAAATAAATTCTCAGAGCACATTCGTGATATTCACTTGTAGCGCCTTCACCGGTGTGAGTGTATTTTAAATTATTAATGACTTTTCATTTCATTTAATTTCATTTTATTTCATCCATATGATCTAAAATACATAGGATACGTCAACATGTTTAACAAATATAATGCGTACACAACAATATAAAAATAATAAAATACGCAGAGGGTACATATACTACTTAGGCTTTATTTAATCTTTTATACTCATCTATAGAGTAGACTGGGTTTCCTACCAATTGAGATGTTCATATCAGCATCGCCAATGTGCCGGAATTTTAACCCGCAAGAGTTCATGGTCATGGTCCATGTCCTCATGATAGACCCCAGCTTTTTTCAATCTGAAGAGTAGGAGGTTCGTCAACAAAAGCATGTTGCATACTGACATGACCAATAATAAAGCAATCACCTTTTCCTATAGGTCCTTTTGTGGTAATTTCAAGTGTGGCACCAGTACAGCCCTTTGATACAGTATGGGCGGCATTTACCCATGTTTCATCTGACTATACTATTTCATGCAAGTTCTTATTTAGATTTCTCTTAAAAACACAATATGTGATGTTTCAAGTATTAGTTTTCTGTTATTTATTTTTTGAACACAAATCCCAGATCATGGAGGACTTTGTTCAAAGAACTAAGTCTTCCTTAAAATAGTTCTGCTTCTTTAAGAGAAGGAAAAAGCTTAAGTGTGGTAGTCATGTGTGATAGTCATAGACGTACCTTCTTATGGATCTAATTGAAAACTATGGAGATGCCCTTGGTCTTTGTTTCCCAGGAGTTAACAATTCATAATAGATCTGGCTGTAGCTGCTTCTCTTCAGACATTCTAGAAACAGTCACCTCACTATTTTAAGGACACACTGGGTCTTTTTTCTCACTTGGTTGAAAGCAATAAGCAGTTTGCTGTGAAGAAGCAAATTCTCCTCTTCATTAATACAATTTTGAGTCGAACTAATACTCAATGCTCCATTTATTGCTAGTATTTACCTAGAACGCGTTTCGTTAGGATCTTCCCAACATCATCAGCTGTTGTCGACTAATGGATGCCGTTGATAACAGCTTACTTACAGGCTGGTTAATGTACCTTTAAACAAGATAGAATATAACAAAGAGTACAATAACATCATTCACATTGCAGAATACAATGGATACAGTGCTGAATTGGTCAACAAGAAAATAGATAAATTCAAAAGACAACTAAGATGCAAACAAGTAACTACTCTCTCCCCAATTAGCAATGAAACCTCATACAGAAAATTTACGTATCATCCCAGAGCTACACACCTTTTCCAAAAAGTCTTCAAAGAACACAATATTACTCTGGCCCCACAGAACAAATTTAGTGTACAACACCTTTTGAAATCACACAATACAAAGGAGATACCCACAGGCAAAAAATCAGGAGTGTACCGGATAAATTGCAAGGACTGTGACAAATTCTACATTGGAAAAACAAAAAGGAACGTGAACATTAGGCTTAAAGAGCACTTTAGGAACATAAGGAATAAAGAAATAGATAAATCGGCGGTAGCGTACCATTTTTGGAAGGAAAATCAAGACATAGAACGAGAAATTCACTTACTAAAAAGTGTCCAAGGTCCAGCTGCATTAACCACGTGGGAAAAAATCTTTATAAAGAAATATGAAAGTAAATTGTTTAATTTTGATACTACCTTTGAAGACAACCCCAATTTCAAGTTCATCAAGATACCGACAGAGACGCACCTATCACCTCCGAGTTCACTGAACCGGCATCCATTAGTCGACAACAGCTGATGATGTTGGGAAGATCCTAACGAAACGCGTTCTAGGTAAATACTAGCAATAAATGGAGCATTGAGTATTAGTTCGACTCAAAATTGTATTAATTTTGTGCTTCATTGTATCATAGTCCTTAAACAACAGAATATCTCCTCTTCATGTTCAAAGAATTTCCTAAGAGAACAGACAAATTCTCTAGCTTGGCTGTACAATGTAACACCTCGACCGTAAGCTGATCTTTGTCTTGGACCATGAATCCTCGATCTACCTCTAATCCTACTGCATCTAAGTCTTGCTTCCATAACGACGTTATTTTAACAACACAGGCTATCAAAACAGAGCGCAAATGAACACTCAAGCAAACTTGGTTCCCCGCACACACTGACCTGAAGAATAGGTGATGATAACCAGTGTAACCAATGTGGCAACGTTTGTTTATGTTTCCATAGCGTTGACCTTCCCCTCTTACCCTCCACGTCCCTCGCTTGACAGCTGTCATGTAACCTCTTTTAAAAATCAGACTGTAGTGTTGCAAGTACTGACTGATTTTAAATACTCATACCACTAATTTATGTCCAAGCTTTATGAGTACTTTGAAAAGAAGTGAAACAATGGAGACCTAGTCCTCCTTTGACAGGAGTGGTGGACAGAGTTTATGATTTACAATGGTGCTAAGAGGATAGGAAGCTTAAGAAAGTAGCAACAGATATCCCCGTGTACAGCAAAGGTGGAAGTTATACTCTACAATCTATGAACTGTCTTACTACTCCATAACTTACAACATACAGACAAAGCCTGTTGCATGTCCTTCTCATTTTGTTCAATCAATCCATTGACAGCGCACATCTGAACCTCCAGGGCTCCTTTCTTATCCTCTTCATGACCCATCATACGCTCTGTGTTTGCCATATCATATTCCACTCGCTGCAGAAATACTGTCAGTTGTTCATTTTTTGAAATCTCTTTATTTGTACATTTTTTAATACCTTCTATTTCATTCAGTAAAGTATTAAAATTTTCCTTAAGGATGCTGAAAGAGATGAGTATTTTTAGAATGCAGAGAAACAACAGATATAAGAATAAAGTATAATTTAAAAAAGCAAATTGGAATTAACACTGTGAAGTAATGTAATATTAAAATTATACAATGACTTGACTGAGACATTCTGTACTTCACATACCACAAATTTTCTTTCAACACATTTTGCCTCCATTTGAAGGAATTATCAAGAAATTGTCGATAATTAAAGTATGAAAACTCATCTTCTTCCTCAAATAGAGGTAGAAACAATACCATCATAGGTCCAGTTACACTGCTCCAAAATAAAAGGCTCCCACTTTGCACCAACATAAGCATTTTTATAACCAGTTCCAAAGAAACATAATAAGAGATTGCAAAACCAATTTGTAGTCTGTTTATTGACACTTCGTCACTTATATTTTTATATTATCGAGGCCTCGATAATATAAAAATGTAAGTGATGAAGTGTCAATAAACTGGCTACAAATAGTTTTTCTGATTAATTTTGACATCCCTGTTACTAAATTCCTCCAATCATGCATAATAAGAGATGTTATAATACAATAATTCAGATTTTTTTCACAATAACCCAAGAACAAAAGTCAGAATGGAAATGGGAAGAAAAACGGTATAAAGAATTTTGGTTAAGGAACAAGAATGAGAATGGATACACTTATATAGAGTCAACATGAAAAATTCAATGCCATCTCAGATGCGAGAGCCCCTAGTGGTCTACCGAGGAAATATATGAGTTAATTGGAGAATTTAATGTCAGGGCGGCACGTTGACCATGGTAGCTCAATGGGTTAAAGCGACTGGACGGAAACCAGGAGATCTGTGGTTCAAATCCCGGCCATGGCATTGAATTTTTCATGTTGACTCTATACAAAACCTTAGCCAATATAAGGCTAGTGTGAAGAAATAATTAATTTCCATCAGTACAAAAGTGAATCGAGAATATATTGACACATTGCTTCACTCACACTGTTTATTCACAGGACATGTTTCAAGAGCTCTTGCTCCTATCCTCAGCTGATACTCGACTAGTGCAAGTTGTAGTGGTTTCTTCTTTCTCCGTATTGTCAATAGATGGCGTGATGTACTTGTCAAAGATGTCCGGTGGTGGAGTTTCAAAATTCATGACTCTATGACGATTTTTGTTAATGAAGATTTTTTCCCATACGGAAAGGTCTATGGGGTGATTAACGTATTTTATTAGAGATGTTTCCAAATTGATGTCATGTCTAGTATTCAAAAAATGAAAAGCCACTGCTGATTTTTCTGTTTCACCATTTTTAATGTTTCTCATATGTTCTTTAGTTCTGATGTTAATATTTCTTTTTGTTTTTCCTATATAAATTTTAGGGCAAGTTTCACATTTGATCTCATAGATTCCTGGTTTTTCTTTGGTAGTGATTGAATTTTTGGGAGGGCCTTTTAACAAATTTCTGATATTAAACCTATTTTGAGGTGCAAGAGTTATGTTGTGTTTTGAGAAGATTTTTTGGAATTTGTTATAGGCTGATGGGTGGAAGGTGAATTTTTTAAAAAGTTTTTTCTCTTTTTCTCCTGTAGGTTCTAGGGTGGTGGTTTATTTTATTTTCTTAGCTTTGTTGAGTCTGTTAACAGTTTTGTCTACTAAATTTGGGTTGAAACCGTTGGATATAGCTACTTTTTTTATGTGTAGGTATTCTTCTTGATAATCTTCACTGTTTAGTGGAAAGTTGATCATCCGAAAGATTAAACTGTTGAAAATGGCATGTTGGTGTTGTTTTGGGTTGAAACTGTTGTTCTTAATGTAATTATCTGTGTGTGTCGGTTTCCTGTAGATACCAAAAGTGAGTTTGTTGTTCATTTTTTTGATTTTGATGTCCAAAAAGGGGAGCACACCATCCTCTTCTGTTTCCAATGTAATTTCCATCAATTAACCAAAGTGGATATACTTGTCAATAGCAGTGGTAGAGGTAGCAGTGATGATGATGATGATGATGATGATGATGATGATGATGATAGTACTTTTGAACCGCTCTAGTAGTACATGTATTGTCGAGAACCCAATTGCGATAGCACAGCTTGTGCACACAAAGGAGCTGATGGGCAGCGCGGAGATAAAGAGTATGCCGGAACAAATAAAGATAGCGCGGAGATAAAGGACTTGCCGGCACAGATAGGGTTTCACGTCTGGAAGGTTTGTGTTTCATCTAGTGACAGAACATTCGATTTCCTGATTTTTACAGAATAGTCTTGAATTATGAATGAGGTATATAAGAGATTTTGACACCCAGCGGGCAGTAGTAAACAGTCGTAAACAGTAGTAAACAGTTGTAAAGTGTTGTAACGAGAGTTGATGTTGTAAACAGATGTAATCAGAATGCTGTTTGTTGTGGTTATCGACCTTGGTAGATTGTGTATTTGACGTAATGCTGCTATTGAAGGATTGAACAGAGTGTATTTCTACGGAAATAAAGAACATTTAGAATTTTTGCAAATTGGATTTTTAATTCTACAAACCCACAAAGTCACAATATTTTAACTTTGTTATCCTCATTCTGATTTTCATTCCTGATTATTGTGAACCAGCCTTAATAAATGGATATTCCAATCCATATCTCTTAGCTATATTTGTTAACTTCGTACTTACTTATAATCTTCTGTAACTTTGGTATGAGTTTTATCTCCATGTTGCATATTGACTACCAGAGCATTCCAGGCCTGCATCAATTTATGATGTTCTCTTTGCAGACCTTCAAGATCTGCATTTGCATCAGCAACAATCTGTCCCAGTTTTTGTCGTTCAGCATCTTTCACTTCAAACTGTGCTTCAAGTAAGTTCAGTTGGGCTTCCAGATTGGTCACTTCTGTCATTAGCTTGAGAATGAACATATCCTAAAACAATCAAGATTAGAAACATGCGTATATTATTAAATGTTGTGCTGGTGGCAGTATTGGTAATATTTAGTTTATTCTATATTTATTTTCAGTATACATGTGGAAATAAAATCACTGAACAGAGAGATTTAACATGGGAAATCAGAGCAACTGGACAACAGCTGGAAGATCTGTGGCTCAACTCCCAGCTACAGCATAGAATTTTTCACTCTGATTCTACCTTTCCAACCTTGTCTGCTTTTGTAAAAGACTGAATGACTCTCTCCCCTGCTGATTTTAAGGTTCAAATGTATAGCAATATTAACTTTAAAGAGAGTCGATTAAAGACACTAGACAACACTTACTTTTAAATTTTTCCGGAACTAGTTTCAGAGGCTTTGCCTCTATCATCGGCCGGCTCTCGACTGATTCTCGTTGGTGTAGCTGACGATACCTTGTCACAGGTCTCCTCTGGTGGCGGCTCAAGGAACTTGCTGAACAAATCCTTCTGGGGGATGTCGAAATTGAATACTTTGTTCCTATTTTTTGAAATGAAGATTTGTTCCCATGTGGATAGTTCTAGTTTTCCTGATGTATGTTTCAGTAGTTTTGGTTCTGGATTTATGTTGTGGTTTTTTTCCCAAAAATGTGTGGCAACTGCTGATTTTTCTAATTGTTTATATTTTATGTTTCTAAAGTGTTCCTTTGCTCTTTTTTCTAAATTTCTTTTTGTTTTTCCAATATAAATTTGACTACAGTCATTGCATTCAATTTGATATATACCAGATTTTTTGTTTGATGGAATAGCATCTTTGATGTTTGAGCAAATTAGGTTTTTTAAGGAGAAATGGTTGACTGGTGCTAGTTGAATATTTTGTTTTTTGAAGACTTTTTTGAATTTATCATAGGCCCATGGATGGTAAGTGAATTTTTTGAAAATCATATTAGTTTCTGTAGATGAGAGAGTTGTGGTTTCCTTTAGTAGCTTCTTCTTTTTTGCTAAGCTCACTTTTTTGTCCACTAATGATTTGGGAAAGTTATTTTTTTGTGCTATTTCAATTATTTTGTTGTATTCTGTTTTGTATTCTTCTGCTGTGAGAGGGATGTTTACCAGTCTGTGTGCTAAACTATTGAAGATTGCCTGTTTGTGGGATCTTGGGTTGTAGCCATTAGCTTTTATGTAGTTGTCTGTCTGTGTTGGTTTTCTGTAAATGCCAAAGTTTAGTCTGTTTTTATTCCTCATTATTTTTAGATCCAAAAATGGTAAATGCTCGTCTTTTTCTATTTCTACAGTGAATTTGATGCTTTTTTCTTGGATATTTAAAAGTTTTAGTGCATCACTGACTCTGGCAACGATATGTAGATGACATCTTTGCAATAGTACCAAAAAAACACATCAGTGATGCACTAAAACTTTTAAATATCCAAGAAAAAAGCATCAAATTCACTGTAGAAATAGAAAAAGACGAGCATTTACCATTTTTGGATCTAAAAATAATGAGGAATAAAAACAGACTAAACTTTGGCATTTACAGAAAACCAACACAGACAGACAACTACATAAAAGCTAATGGCTACAACCCAAGATCCCACAAACAGGCAATCTTCAATAGTTTAGCACACAGACTGGTAAACATCCCTCTCACAGCAGAAGAATACAAAACAGAATACAACAAAATAATTGAAATAGCACAAAAAAATAACTTTCCCAAATCATTAGTGGACAAAAAAGTGAGCTTAGCAAAAAAGAAGAAGCTACTAAAGGAAACCACAACTCTCTCATCTACAGAAACTAATATGATTTTCAAAAAATTCACTTACCATCCATGGGCCTATGATAAATTCAAAAAAGTCTTCAAAAAACAAAATATTCAACTAGCACCAGTCAACCATTTCTCCTTAAAAAACCTAATTTGCTCAAACATCAAAGATGCTATTCCATCAAACAAAAAATCTGGTATATATCAAATTGAATGCAATGACTGTAGTCAAATTTATATTGGAAAAACAAAAAGAAATTTAGAAAAAAGAGCAAAGGAACACTTTAGAAACATAAAATATAAACAATTAGAAAAATCAGCAGTTGCCACACATTTTTGGGAAAAAAACCACAACATAAATCCAGAACCAAAACTACTGAAACATACATCAGGAAAACAAGAACTATCCACATGGGAACAAATCTTCATTTCAAAAAATAGGAACAAAGTATTCAATTTCGACATCCCCCAGAAGGATTTGTTCAGCAAGTTCCTTGAGCCGCCACCAGAGGAGACCTATGACAAGGTATCGTCAGCTACACCAACGAGAATCAGTCGAGAGCCGGCCGATGATAGAGGCAAAGCCTCTGAAACTAGTTCCGGAAAAATTTAAAAGTAAGTGTTGTCTAGTGTCTTTAATCGACTCTCTTTAAAGTTAATTTATCATAACAACACTGTTTTCAACACTTCCAAGAAAGTAATTGTATAGCAATATTTTTAAGAATATAAAAAATTAACAGATTCCAAAAGCAGTGAGCTTATTTGTTATTTATTTTAGAGAAAATAATAATAGGGTAGCTTATATTAACTATTTACATTCAAAAATGAAACTATCAACATATAAAGGTTACCTAAGACCAGGATAGCCAACTCATACTGTAATGATAGAAGAATATGATAATTTGAACTTTGTACGATGTACGATAATGACTAAAAATATGTTGTTTAGATTGCAACCAGGTTTACATTGGAAGGACCAAACATAATTTATAAGGGGCATTCAAAAAGAAATGAGCCGGAGTCTGGTATGTGCAAGCTGGTGACAGGATGGTAATATCGTGGCATGTGTAACTAAGTGTTGTTCCGACCAGAGCATGGAAGTATACAGCCCATCGCGAGGGCATGCGTGCATGTCACGTGACTATACAAAGCTAGCAGCAGCATGCATCAATTGTCCAATGTTGCCAGTCGTGTTGCAAACAGTGAAATACAGGCATCAAAAGAGCAAAGAGGTGTTGTTCATTTTCTGACAGCGGAAGGAGTAGGAGAAACAGATATTCGACGAATGTGACAAGTGTACAGTGAACACTACATGTTCCTTGCAAAGTTCAAGGCATGGCACAAGCGCTTCATGGAAGGACGGGTGTTGTTAGCAGATGATGCACGGTCTGGAGCACCACACTGCATTACTGATGACATTGTCCAGCTGGTTGACGCACTCATTACCACGACCACCAAGTGACAGTGAAAGCCATAGCCGCCGAGGTCGGATTGAGCATCGGAAGTGTTCACACCATCATGAAGGAACGACTGCTCTTGCACAAAGTTTGTGCCCAATGGGTGCCCCACAGTCTTCAATCACACCAGGAAGCATGTTGAATAGCCCCCTGTCTTGGTCATCTGCAGCACTATACTAGGGAAGGCAATGAGTTCCTGGCACGAGTGGTGGCTGGAGATGAGTCATGGTGTCATCACTTTGAACCAGAATCAAACCGACAAAGTCCCCATTGGAAGCATCCAGGGTCACCACCACCAAAAAAACCCAAGGCTATCCACACAAGTACAGGAAAGGTTATGCTCTGATACACTTTCTGCAACATGGGACAACAGTGAGTGTCCAGCGTTACTTGCAATCCTTGACTAACCACCGCCAAGCGATCAAATCAAAACGACCAGGCAAGCTAACCTGTGGGGTCATTCTGCTCCACGACAATGTAAAGCATCATACAGCCAAGACAGTCATGGCACTCCTGCAAAAATTCAAATAGGAGGTTCTCCGCTACCCTCCATACAGTCCACACCTCTCTCCCTGTGATTATGCCATTTTTGGTCCCCTTAAAAAGGCTCTGAGGGGCAAACAATTCACCTTGGACGACGATGCTAGCTGTACATGCGGAATTGGCTCACATCACAGCCCCGCAACTTTTATGGGAGAGCCATTCACTGCCTTTAATCACAATGGGAGAAGTGCTCAATAGCCTGGGCTAATACTTCTAACATACAAGTACTATATAGAATTATTATTATATAGGTTGACTCACTTGCCTAATTTTAGATACAAGTACTAGTTTCCGTAATTATGTCTCTGGCTCATTTCTTTTGAATGCTCCTTAGAGAAACCAAAATGAAAGAACATTATAGATATATTAGGTATAAACAGACCGATAAATCGGCTGCGGTAGATTATGTTTGGCATTTAACCATGAAATAAATCCAGAAGTTAAATTATTAAAACAATTAAATGGTCCAATAGATTAAAAGCTTCTCATTGCAGTGCAATAAAAAATGTATATTTTATTTCATTACAAAAAATTGGGCAAAAATCAATATACTAATTTAAGGAGCCTTGGTTATGCTTCCTTTTCTTACCTGCTTTTTCTTTTCTTCAATGAGATCCTTTTTTGTCTGTTTTGTTTTCTCAGAAATTCTTTGGGACACTGCTAATTCAGATTCCATGTCTTTTTCCCATTTGGTAAACTGTTGCTCCAGTAGTGTTAGACGACTCAACTCACTTTGCAGCTCCGCTTCTGTTAACAAATACAGAGAATGAGACCTCAGTTCAAGTACAGCACACTTTTATATGTGTGAGTTTCACAGAACATAGAGAACACAGAACTTGACTTAAGCATAACACATCACAATTTTGCATACAACAGCTAGTTGGATAATTATTTACTTTAGCTTCCGGTGATTAATTTTTGAACCTCTTTTAATATATTGTTGTCGTAACAGGCATTAAAGTTTCGGCGCAAATAGATAATAGATGGATAGGTTTCACGTAGATAACAAACTTGTGTAAACAGATATCACCGGCAAGCAAGGTAACTGAGGCAAAGGCCTTGCCAGCGTAGATTAAGTTACGTTTCTCGAAGGTGATAGAATGTTCGAATTATGTAATTAGATACCTTGTTTTCCAGAAACCTCTAGTGATTGACAGAACAGTCAGGTAATCATGAATGGAGATATAAAAGGGATTGGACATGCCAGTAGGAGTTGTAGTCGTGAACAGGAGAGTAAACCAGACAGCTGGAAGTGTTATTGTAACGAGAGCTAATGAAATCAGCTGCAAGTGTTTGTTATTGTCCTCGACCTTGGAAGATTGTGTGATGTAATGTTGTTACGTGAGAATTGGACAGTGTATTGCTACGGAAATAAAGGAGATTTTTAATTTCTGCAACTCGGCCTTTTAATTCTACAACATGCTTAAATATCTAAAAGATGTTCTTGACTTGGCTTTTTTTGGGAGAAAAATGTATTTGTCACAATACATGTTTGAAAACAGCAATTTTAGAATACACATACATCTAGGCTACCCCACCATAAACACAAATGGGAAGACAAACAATGGATTTGAACTTGCCTGAGATTTATTTCTCTGAAATCCAATATCTTTGCCATTAATGTAACGTAGGTTTCCTAATGTTAGATTATACTCCTGCTGTCCTAAGAAGCACACTTTCCTATGAGCAATTCTGCGAACAAAACCTACAAAACAAAAGCTACTGGTAAGCATACAACTTGTTTGAATGTAATATGGTGTAAGACATGGGCCAAAGTGTCACTGTCATCTGTCATGCTTGTGCATGTGGCGAGAAGTAATAGAAAAAGTGTGTTTCTTAAGATGGATGCAGTATAGGGCCAGTTCTGTTTCTTTGCCAAGTGGTCAGATTTGTGCCAACCATCTTGCTTGTTGAGGTTTTTCTATGCCAATAATTAATTATTATTGCAATAATTATCCTCTTAACATTATATATTTTTTCTGGGCTCAAATTATATTGAGTGTTTTTATTTAACTTTTTATAACTGTTTAGAACTGGGACCTTAAATGATGGTTACATTACCTTAAGTAGAGAAGGTATGAACAGGAAAAAAAATGAAATGATCTTCATGGCCTCAAATACTCTAATACCATCAGCGTTGAAGAAAACAAGAGTTGGGTCAACGATGACTAGATAAGAAAGGTAAAAGAGGAGATCTATATATGGAGAGGAAGAAACATTAGTCCAGGTCAATAACTCATCAAGCTAACCAAGCAGCCCTTCGCTTTAGTTCATCACATAAATTTGTTTGGATTGGTTCCTTTAAGTCTTTAGATTTAAAACAATTGGAAAGCTATGTAAAAAAAATTAAATATTATACCGGAATGGCAATAAGGCTTCCAAAAGCAGAAATCTACAATAACAGCAGGTGGCTAATAATATTATATTAACAGCTCTGAATAACTGGGAATCCGTAATTGCAATTTTTATAGATCTATCAAAAGCGTTTGACTGCATTAACATAAAAACACTGATTAACAAACTAGAAATATATGGCATTAGAGGCCTGCCGCAAAAAAAAAAAAAAAAAAAAAAAAAAAAACGAACACAGTGTGTGGAAATAAATCATCTAAATGCAAATGGTATAGTGGAAAAAATAAAGTCCAATTCAAAACGGTACACCAAGGAGTTCCGCAAGGCTCAAAACTAGGACCCTTTTTACTCTTAATATATATATATATATAAATGAAATATTTGAAGTGATAGAAACAAAAGGGGGCATAGCAGTTGGATATGCTGATGCTATGACATTTATAATCAGGGGTCAAACAGTTAAAGATGTAGAAAATATGGCAAACTCTGTTTTGGAAATCATAAAGCAATACTACTCTAACCTAGACATGGTAATAAATATAAAAAAGACAGCCTGTATTAATTTTGAGATAAGAAAACACAACTCAGATAATATCAAAATAACCATAGAGGGGGAAAGTATATGCAAAATAAATTCCACAAATTTTCTTGGAATGATCATTGATAAAAATCTAAACTGGAAATTCCATGTAGTACACATTACTAAAAAAAATAAATAAGGGCATCTTTATAATGAGACAGACCAGGAATACAATGGACAGAAAAACAATGAAGCAGGTTTATTACGCATTTATATTCTCACATATAAGTAATGGCATTACACTATGGGGAAATATTACACAAAGAGAAATGGGAAAAGTGCTGAAACTACAGAAGAAAGTCGTTAGAATAATAGCAAAAGTAAATAATAGAAAGTATTTAAAGAATGTAGAATGTAGAAACCTATTTAAAGAACTAAAGATTTTAACAATTCTATGCATATATATATGAAAGCATAAAAACCATTGTACATAAAAGATACTGTTACGTGTATAAGCTGAGCTAGATTTGGAAATTTCGGTATTCTGTAACATGTATTGATTCTAACAGAAATGTATGTCAAACGTAAATTCCGCTGACTAGCAGTCTGTTGGCATAAGGAAATTATCCACATGTAACCCAGACTGATTCTGCTGACCAGAAGAAATAATAGGTCAATACAGGCTTAAACATTCTCGCAATGATGCAAGCGGCATGATGCAAAATTAATAGTTAGTGGGAATCGCTGAATTGACTTTTTGTAGAACCGCTATTTAAGCCTAGTAGAGTTAACCCTCAGTGTGAAACGTCGCAGGGATGTCAGAGGAGACTCTGTGTCGGTCCCCGTGAGAGGTAACAGAAGTATTTATCTGACAGGGTGTCTACGAATACCATAACCCCCGCCGGACTCAGCAGATTATACATCTCCGGACAAGCCCAGCTATACACCTGACACATCACCAACGGTAAGATTATATTAAATAATTATGTCACCAAGTATTACCAAAGCACCCCTGGTCTCTTCTAGACTCAGCGGATACTCTGTATAATAACTAGATTTCTTAAAATAGAGTAGTCAGTTTAAGTTGATTTAATGTTTTATTCACCCTACCATCCCAATAGCTACACCCCCAGTTGTAGATTAGGTTTGTAAGTCTTTCAACCCCCCCTTACAACCCTGGTATGCAACAATGTGGTCTCGGCACCGGGTTTCGAATCCTATACCTTGGTACCTCTCGTAATTCCTATCAACACCTCTACCTTCACACAGCATGTGGTGGAGACGCTCGGTTTCTACCACCCTTAAGGTCAGAAATATGGTTTCGATCCTTGTACCTCCAAACCCCCCTATCTTCATGTAATAGTATGGCAGAGTACCAGGGTGTTCCATTTTGCAATAGTTAAATAACGATTTTCATACCTCAAATTCTCTTAATTTTGCTTAAATTTTATTGCTATTTTTATTAAATATATTATTTTCAAGTTTAATCATAATAGTATCTTGACTACCCTCCCAACCCACCCTAACAGATTTTAGATTATTTTACAAGTGTGAAATCAGTTTTATTATAAGTAAAGTATTGTAATTCACAAATAATTCTTGTTATTATAATTTTGTCACACATAGATTTTCCAATAGTAGACATAATAAATAATGTCAAACACTATTTTTATGTTTTCTAACTTGAAAAACGTTTTTTTTGCAAACTCAAAGATTAGAAATTTTGTTCTGTTTGTTCATTGATTTCAGGTTGAAATTGTGATGATGCAATCTTTTTGTGTTATGAATACAGATTATTAATACATAGTTTTTTTCAGGTTTATTGCTTTTGCATTTTCTTGTCCTAATATAATGATTGTAACTTTTATAATGGCATATGTTTTGTGTGCATTTGATGTTTTGTGCTGTGGGCTGATTTCATTGACTTTTGTAAGCACTCCTAAGTTATTGGCTAATTACTCTACTGTTCCACACATTCCTGACAAACGAAGAAGCTTAAGTATAGGAGATTTAACTGCATGTTCCTTTGATATACAAACTCCACCAATATCCTCAAATTCAGCTTCCAAGTCGGCACTAAATCACGAAATAATGAATCCTACAGTCCCCCAGAAAAGTTCTTCAACTCGAAAGAACGTAAACAATAAATTTCTATTGTCTTTAGAAATGTCGTTCACACGTCCAGCTATTGACCCAGGAATCTTTGAAGGTCGATTAGGACAGCACATTTTTGCTCACTTGTACAACATTGACTATGCTTAATTCTCTAAAATCTGATTATGTTTAACGTTAGCCGCGTCTTCCCCATCTTTATTCTGTGTATCTCACCCACCCACTCGCTAATTTTGAACTTTTTGAAAATGTAGCTTAATTTTGTTTGAACCAAGTATTCTAATGTTAACTCCACAGGTGTTGTCGTGTTCTCTCAGTTACTTAAAAATCTTTCTGGCATCATTAATATATGTGATTTCATGTGGTTTTTTACAAGTTTTTTTAATGTTTCCGAACTTTAAGGTTTAATACAATGTTTTTAATCACACTGTTTTATATCATGTGTAAGCTATCTGTTGTCCCTTTACAGTATTTTAAAGGTGATGTTCAATTTGAATAACGATTGAGATAAATCAAAATCAGTACAATTGATAGAGCCACTTTGAATAATGTTTGATTTTTTATAATTTTGCAACATAGATATAAATTATGAATTTCACTGATAATGAAGTATTGCGTCTGGTTTCACTGAAACATATTTTTATAAATTTTGTTTCAAGATGATATTTTCGGTCACCTTGTTTCCATTTGCATCCCCTTAAGGCATTACTGCCATATAGTGATCATTATTGACTGTATGACTAACTGTCCTATGCCACTAAGTGTGAGTCATGTGTGTTTAAATGTCATTTTTTTCTGTAATGTTTGTTGAGGCAAGGACTATCAGGAACCATGTGTATTTGTGTGATTTAGGAGAGAATGTGAACTGACGACTAATATATACGTATAGTTTAGCTGATACCAACTCTTAGATTCAGTCGCGAGACATCTTAAGAGCGTATCTAGCACTTAGATATTGCGCGCTTATGATATATTTTGTTCGTATATAATGTAGGATGAAGTTCCCTACCTTTAGTTTGCCAGGCAGTAAAGCCTGATGTTAGTAAAGCGATACTAGGATAAGGGTTAAAAATCGCGAGATTCCCCCTAGTATAGCGATTAACTTTGCCTTCCATAAGTCAGATTAGCTGCGAAGCCCTGATTGTGGACGTTGGCATATCAGTTATGTTGATTAAGAGATATGTTGAGATATTAATGATGAAGAGATATTATAATGCTGAAGACGTATCAATGATGCATCGTGAGATTTCAGCACGAGAATGTGCTTCTTTTTGTTGACTAGTGTGTGTGTGTGTATGTGTAAATGTGTGTCTATTGAGTTTTCCTGATATTAGATATATTAAAGTAAGTCATACCGTTTGTTAATGATCACATTAATTTAATTTCCTCTCTCTAAGTTTTGTCCATGCTTAATATTTATGTGAAAACTCGTTATTCTAATTGCATCACTTAAGTGTAAATTGTTTATGCCTACACATATAAGAAATAAAACCACAACAAATCCAATATAGTTTTCAATAATTTGTTTAAATTCTCACTCAATAAGATGATTCTACGATTAATCCAAATTCCTGGAAGTCATACCAATTCATACAACTTTTTTTTGTTATTCTTAAAATATATCCTGAGAAGCAAAGACACGTTACACATATTTCTTATACTTATTTAACGCATTTATTCTTGCCAGTCTCCCGTAATCTTTTAAGCAAATTCCCTTAAAAAATGTTATAATAATTCAACAAAAAAAGGACAACAGAAGCAATTACTAATGTGTTCCGAACAACAAAGATTATTAATTATAAATCCTAGAAACAACACTAGAATATTTTCAAGTTTCTTTCCAGTTCTTAAAAATCCTCAACTCTAAATGTATTATTTTAATAACACCAACTTTAAGCCTTCATGATAAAATTTTCAAAATACAATTACATGTGAAGTTAACATAATTTCCTTTCAATCCAATGTTCATCCCAATTTTAAGTAAACAATGACTCTCTTAAATCCTTTCATGGAAGTGTTGAAACAGTGTTGTTGTATAAATTAAGTTAATTGGGAGTCGATTAATAACACAAAACAACACTCACTTTTAAATTTTCCCGGAACCGGTTTCTGAGGCCTTCCCTCTATCTTCAGCCGGACATCGATGTCCGGCTGAAGATAGAGGGAAGGCCTCAGAAACCGGTTCCGGGAAAATTTAAAAGTGAGTGTTGTTTTGTGTTATTAATCGACTCCCAATTAACTTAACTTAATGACTCTCTTCTTACGTCTCCGTATTTACAGCTAGTTAGGTAATAGTAAACACTGTTTATGAAGATGCTAAATTCATAAAGTCACCGATGACACACCCGGCTTCAAAATTTTAATTTCGCTACAAACAAAACAATACTCCGTATTTAGTATATTATATTGCTTGTTTTTGCTAATATAAACCCTCCAAACCCAAAATAATATTTAACCTTCTTTAAATCACAATTAATTAGGTCAAGCCTGGATGCACTACTTGCTTAATTCTGCATTCCTTTAAATGACCTCAACTTCCCCAGAACTATTCTTCTTTTGCACAGTCGCCCCATCACAATACATAAGCGATAACAGTCTCAGATAGTTTCTTACCTTAGTTGTCCGGCACCGGAGCAGTAGATAAAATCTGGTCGCTGAGCGCAGCCTATAAAACGATAAAAAAAAAAAAAAACACACATAATAAAATCTTTCGGTGATTATGTAAACTACCTCATCATAACGCAATTGTAATACTCACTAAAAGTTCAAAAGCCCGACCCCTTAACGCCGGGAAGATTCATTGGCTTAGGTATGCTCCTGCCTGGGCAATGCTGGGATACGTCATCCACACGATTCTCCACAACGGCAGAAGTTCCCGGAACTCCCATAGAGGCTGCAACCTGGGGTCGTCTAGACCTCGGGGCTCGTAACCTTCGACGACCCCAGAAATCAGATCCTCCAATTGATCTAGTTCTAGTGGCATTACGGGCGGTGGCTAGTGTTCAACTAATCTCTCCTCATATGATTCAAAGCGATTCCGAATTTCCTTAGTGCAGGAAATCTGCAAACATTTACAAAATTCAGCAAAACTCCCAGCTATACAGCATAAATCTCCCTTACGGCGTCATAAAAATGCTGGGAGTTGCTGTTCACTTCGCGCTTACCTCAGTTTTTTTGTCACAACGGAAACAGTTCTCTTACAGGGCAGCAACCTCTTCCTCACAAATTCCTGCATAGTATCACTTTTCTTTTCATACAGTCCATTGCCTCCTCTAGATCTTACATTACAGAGTTCACGTCCGTTCTTTGACCGGTCGGCACGTGTAACAATACCTAACTAATGTCTCCTGAATTCGAAGTTTCATTTTTAAGACATATCTCACCATCTCCTTATATTTCTTTAGACCGACATTGTGAGCCTAAGACACATAACCCCGCTCTTTTAGGTTTATAGTTGTTATTCTGATTAGTATATTATCTTTTCTGTTCTTTTTTTTCTTCTTCTTCTTCTCTATTTAGCTCTATCTCTCTTTTTTTTTCTATCTCTCTCTCTCTCTGTTCCGCTCTTGAGTTTTACTTACATTCCTATGTTGCATGATTTCAGATGTACTGTACTCTACAGCATCTTATACTTTACTGGGGAATACAAGTCGTTCTGTCCTTGGACAATGCACACCAAAGGCCTATACGGATTGCTACAGGGGCGGCATTGAAACACTTACCGAACTGTATTGTATATCAGGCTTCAATTCCCCTAACCTTTAAGGTTTTGAGAGAGATGATCAACCCCGAGAATATGCTCGCACCGCGGCCTTCGGGGGGACCAAAGTACCCACCTTTATTGGCCCGACTGGAGGATGACATTAACTACGTTGGCAACACTCTTGACAGAGAAATTAGTAAGTTATCATTATAGTTTAAGTTGATTTAATGTTTTATTCACCCTACCATCCCAATAGCTACACCCCCAGTTGTAGATTAGGTTTGTAAGTCTTTCAACCCCCCCTTACAACCCTGGTATGCAACAATACCAAAGAAATTGCAATATACACACTTACAGTTTGAGAAATAATGAGGACTATTACAGAACAACACTAAGAGGAACACTGAATAACCGAGCAGTAGAAATTATAGGAAGGGAGTTATTCAATAAGTTACCAAATGAAATAAAAAACATAAACCAAGTAAAAGAAATTATGAAAACCATAAAAAAGTACTTAACTGAAAAGGCATTTTATAGTGTAGAGGAATTTAAATATGGAATATGTAACTAAGATTAATTGTATATAATGTAAATAGTTTATATTATGACATGTCCCTTAAATTGTAATTAAAAGGATGAAAATGAATTCAATTTAGATTATAGAAGCAATTAAAAGGTCACCTTTCTACTATAAACAAAATTGGTACGTGATTACTAACAGCTGCATCATGTGAATGTGAGGGATCCGACATTAGGCTTTTATCCAGGTTGGTTCCTTTAAGCCTTCAATTAATCATTAAAGGAATTAACAGGTCTCCTCCCTGTTAGTGACAAAAGTCATTCATTTGATCCACAATGTTCTCACTCTATCAAAATAATAATTATATCAACATATAATCAAAAAATTAAAGAAGAATGATGTATTACAAAGAAAAGGAAAACTATGGGAAAATTTAGGTAACAGTACAACTAGAATCAATACACTACCAGGAAAATCCTCTGTAGCAACTTTTAGACTTGTAACAACCCATGACGGTCTCAATAAAAATTTATTCAGGATTGGTATAGTGAGATCTCTGTATCCTTTCTGTACACTTAAAGAAGATATGGATGGAAAGCACCTACTCCGCTGCCCAACCTTCAGTCAACGTACCAACATAACATCAAAATACAAGAGAGCAAATGGCTGCATTGCTAGTTGCTTAACATTAGATACCAACCAACCATCAATCTAACACTATATGGCATTTCTTTTTTATATTGTATATCATTAGCCAATATATTTTCTTCTATATTTGCAGCAATTCAATAATACACAAGGTTTCAGATCAATTTTACTCTAAGAGTCTTTCTTAAAGGTTTAGTACAAAATACCTAAACTCAGTTATGAAACAAAAAGCATTACCTTTCTTTCTAGCTTTATTTAATTTTTCTGTTTCTTCTTTATGCTGTTTCCTGATTTCCTCTACTTGTTTTTGCATTTCTTCTCTCATATTCATGAGGGACATAAGATTGTCATGGAAGCTGTCAATCAATTTCTGTAGTTTTTCTGCCTCTTGCTGTGCATCATAAACATTCACACCTATTTCTTCATGTTCAATTTCCCTTTTCCTCAACTGCATAACCTACACAAATAAGAAAAATGGAAATTAATGCTAGTTGGACTCCTTACAAGCAATTTAGATTGTCACAGACATTCTTTAATAGTCGGGTCAATTCTACTGGACTCTACTTCCATATGGATAAGATTACTAAAGCTTGAAAAAGACTCATGTTAGAAATTTTAGGATAGATTCATATTGTACATCTTGAATATCCACCCTCGTGTGGTGGATGGTGGAATTGACTCTAAGTAGTGAACAATGTCTGAGAGGCTTTTGCAAGTTGTTCACACATCAGATTGCTTATGCATCCGTTTTAAATAAGGCCAGTGCCTGCATGAAAGAATACAGACAGTAGCATTACATTTAATACTGTTTAGTTAAGAAATAAGCAATTGCAATTTTTCTAAGCAAAGAAAATAGGTAACAAATACCAAATCAAACACTTCAGTGTCTAGGCGACTCAGCTGGCGTTCTAAATGTGTTTTGAGTGATTCCTGGAAGCGTTTCATTAACGGATGGTCGGGTTCAAGAACTTCAGGTGCATCTCCTGATGGCTTACAGGTTCTCTTTGTGTCTTCATCGTGTTTAATTTTTTCGGTATCTTCAGAAGATCCTGGTGGACACATTGCGTCTACTGGCTCAGAAGGCTCTTGCTTATCTGGATCAGACATTTTTATACGAGTATATTCTTTATGCGAGAAAATATGCAGTAAATTTCTTCCGTGTGCTAATGTTTAATGCTAGGATTCTAGTTGGATCCGCATAATACCGCTCGATGCTTTACGTATGGTTTGGCTTCGGTGATCGCTTTTACGTTTTGTTTACAAAGGTATCCATAGCAACGTAAACAAATGCGCCACATAAACGAACGAATGAACGTACACGATCGAGAGACGATTATGTTCGAGAGCTTCCGATCATTTCCGAATGAAACCGAAAGGATTGACATTCAGGTAGGTGATCACTCCCAATGGACATATTTCGTGTAATATATAGATGTTTTAAAGCAATCGGGCTTTCGTTATTCATGAATTTTTATTTAGATAAGGAATGATTGAGTCCTTATTGCTGTGTCTCTCATGTTCTATTATTGTATGTTGTGACGAAGATAGGAACAAGTTCAAACAAGTTAAACGTGATGTTCATTCTGATTTTGCAAAATGACCAGGAAGTAGTAAATACATTTGCAACACTGCGGAATAAAAGCCCTATTTCTTATGTGTTTGGAAAGGAAGAAAATGTGTTGTTTTAAGGTCCAACGCATGAAGTCAATTATTTATAATAACGAGGTAAACCGTGTGCTTAACATTTTTGGGTTAATATATGTATACTCGTATTTAAAAGGGTTGTAATGAAATGAGATTTTGAAATATTTGTGTTTACAGATTCCTAAAGTGGCAGAGAGCTGATTGCAGTACGTGGAGAAGGACCACAGCTTCTACATGAGTAACACCCGGAGCTTGATTGACACTGGACCTGCAAACGGTGACCAATGGGAAACTGTTTCTCTTGTTTCAAGGTCCCTCCGCCACCTGACCCGTCCACAAACGCTCCCATGGAGAAGGACAAGGAAGGTAAGCTATGTTATGACACTCATATTAACACAGCTGCAGGCTCTCTTGATATTGAAGAGCAAAGTAACTGTAAACAGAGGGCTATTATCATAAACACAGGGTTTGCATGTTGTATCAGCACATAGAGAAGGGGTATAATGCTCAGCAAAGTCAAGCATTTAATGCACTATTAACAAACATGTGTTGCAACAATAGAATATGAAGTTAGGTTATGCATATCTTTAAGCTCATTTATACCGTTTCATGGTCAAGGATCTCTTATGCAATGAAATAAATCATTTCAACTCATCACTGAGTATCCAATTTAAGAATGTGATGGTTACACATTTCATGCACTTATCATAGTTCATGCACTTATAGTAGTTGTAATTACAATGTAAATTGTTATGCAAATCTCTCATGTACAGTCTATAGATACTGATTATGTCAAATACTTATAGTCCACAAGTCTACTGACAGTCTGATTTTTAAAAGAAGATACATGAAGGTCATCTGTTTCTCCATGTGGAGAGCTGCAGTATTGCCAGGAAGCAGCTACCAAGTTATGCATATTCGCTTATTCACCTTAATACTAAAAACATATAACAAGCATTCCAGTTTAAATATCTCATCTCAATGTAAACATGCACATTTAATCTGTATTATAAGTTGTTCTTAATATACAACTGCGTTGTAATGTCTTGATAGTCGTGAGCATTTTTTAAATACTTTATTAACGACTGCATCAATTGAGATGATCACAGCAGTGCCACCAGTGTGCTGGAATTTTGACTTGCAGGAGTTAATGGTCATGGTCCATAACTTCATGATAGTCTCCAGTTTTTTTCGATTTGAAGAGCAGGAGGGTATCATCAACCAAACCATGCAACATACTGGCAATGACCAATAATAAAGCAGCTATCTTTTCCTGTAGGTCCTTTTATGTTACTTTCAAGTGTGCGTCAGTCCAGCTCTTTGATACGTAATACCCAAGGTTCATCCAACCATACTATTTCATGTTTTTGTGTTAAAAACAAAGCCCTTAGCAGTACAATATTTGAACTTTTGAGTATTCGTTTTCTGTTATTTATTTTATTGAACTCATGTCGTAGATCATGAAGGACTGTTGAAAGAGCTAAGGCTTCCTTCAAATAGCTCTGCTTCTTTAATCACTCCAGTGATGGCCATTGAAACCCTTCTCGAGCCAGAAACGGATACCCCATAAACAGAACTAGATGTTTAAATTGTTAAATGCTGTAAAAATGCTTCATAAATATACATTCATATCTTCCGTATTTATTAAGTTATTTAAACAAAACAAAAACTAGTTTAAAACCCATTAAAGGCAGTATCCATCTATAGTATCAATAAAGTAGAGACTATCTTAATAAATCATTGAAATTTTACTAATTTATTTCATTGTAGCAAAAGCCATTTTTTTTTGTGTTGAACACATCTAATATTTGAATCATTTTGTGTTCTGTGCACACGAATGAATGTATATGTGTATAGCTGCATAAGTGACTTCTCCAGTTCAAGGTTTTAGGGCTTAGTTTATCCTACCAAGCGATAATCATTATATGTGTTGTGTTACACACACACACACATGCTGGAAAGAAGCCTCTCTATCAGCATCTGTATGTACCTCTTTTTACAATATTTCACAATTGAAGTTTGTTAGGCTTATGCAGCTGTTTTTGTTCAGTATTTTAGTTATTTACACTCTCTCGGTATTCAGAGTTGTTTCTTATAGCTATCAAGAGCTAAATGAATGGCACATTTGAAATTGTTAAATTTCAGTGTTAACCATGGCTTATTCCAGTAATGTAGCAAATAAATTAGCTTGTGTAGGATGTGTACGGGATTCTGATATCACTTTAGAAAATGTGAAAGACCTTTCAGTGTTCGACATGATTTGGATATTGAAGGCGATTATGAGAAAGATGTTTAGGATATAGGTAGCAGTGAGGTAGAAAATGACCCACCTCCTTCAGGTGTTGGTGAAGAATCAACATTGTTAAGTGGTCAAAATAACTCAAAATAGACATATAGATAAATAAACATATTTTCTGATGTACAGCTAACTTCTGACAACCAACCGACGTTTTCACAAAAAAAAATTATTGCTGACTTAGTGTGTCTCATTGTTATGGAAGCAAATGTATATGCGAGTAGGATGAAGGAAGCCCTGACCTCTAAAAGCAGTTTAGGACCTAAGAGGAGAATTCGGAAGTGAACAGAATACATGTTATTTGTAAGCCTACATTAGACATGTACTGGTACAGATGGCATGTAGCTACTCCATTGTTTGGGAAATTACAGGTCAAATATGGGTGGGGTGAATCAGTTATTACAAGCTATTCCTCTTCATGTAAAACAGTTAAATGTAAAAAAAAAGTATTTTTATACCAGCTAGATGTAACCATACACAATTGTTTAGTAATTTGTAGAGCTCTAAATTCATGCAAGACAATGACCTACCTGGTCTTAACACATATCAATTGTAAAAACTATTTGTAGTTGGTTTATTGACACTTGTCACTTTTTTATATTATTGAGGTACTGGTTTCAAAGTCTGTTGCCTCCATTTTCAACCTCTCTCCAACTGCCATCTGCTGTCGTCTGCTCTCCTCTCTCTGATGGCGATTAATTTTGACGTCACTGTTACTAAATTCCTCCAAGCACACAGCATATCAATTGCTTGTAACCTAATTGAGTACTATGATATTCTGAGGTCTCTTCATACTGGGGGTAAGAAATCCACCAGTACAGCACCCCTCATACTTGAGAGAAAACACTTTCCTAAAAGGATACCACCCACAAACAAAAAAGTCATGACCATTTCGAAAATGTCTAGTCTGTCGCAAAAAAGAAGTTTGCAAGGTAACCAGTATTATTTGCTGTGAATCTGAAGATGTGTTCTTGTGTGTTTATCTAGGTTTTGAGGTATACCATTCAAAAAGAAACCTTTAAGGATTAGTTTTTATCCCTTATAGGACTAATTTAAATTTACTGTAAAATAGGAAGATTAAAGTAATTGACATTAAATAAGCATTAAGTGCATGTAAGCGCAGGACGTCTATATACATCCATATTTTGGGGCATTTTATATGATGTCCATATCGGAGAATGGATTAAGAGAAGAAAGAAGCTTACATGTGGTACAATGCTCCTTTTGGGTGTGATAAGTCATAGACATGCCTTCTAATGGCTAATGGCAATTTGAAACTATGGAGATTCTCTTGGTCTTTCTTTCCCAGGAGTTACAATTCATGAGGGACCTTATTATAGAGCTGCTTCTCTTTAGACGTTCCAGAAACAGTCACCTAACTTATTTTAAGGGCACATGCAGTCCTTTCTCTCTCTTGGTTGAAAGGAGCAAGCGGTTCATTGTGAAGAAGCAAATTCTTCTCTTACTGTTCAAAGAACTCCTTAAGAGAACAGACTAATTCTCTAGCTTGGCTGTGTAATGTAACATCCCGACCATAAGCTGATCTTTGTCTTGGGCCATGAATTATTGGTCTACCTCTAATCCTATTGCCACCAAGTCTTCTTTCCAAAATGATGTATTTTAAAGTAGGTTAACTCACAAAGCAACTGAATGCTTAAATAAACTGTTTCCCAAACACAACTAGCAATAATTGACTTGAAGTGGTTAACCAGTTTTAACTAATGTGGCAACCTTTAATCGCAAAAACTATTTGTAGTTGGTTTATTGATACTCGTCACTTTTTTATATTATTGAGAGACTAGTTTCAAAGGCAATTGCCTCCATTTTCAATTTCTTTCCAACTGGCCAAACTTTGTTTACATTTCCATAGCAATTACCTTAACCTCCACGTCCCTAGCTTGACAGCTTTCATTTATCTTTTAAAACTCAGACTGTATTTATCACCACTGATACCACCATATGGGTATAGAGTACACTGTGCAGCCAGTAAAACTGTTTGTAGAAAATGTATATCACTTTACTTGCTGCCATTTAAACTGTCTAATTTAATTCTTTTCATTATAGCACAGTGTTTATATTTTCTAACTTGTTGACATATTTAAGGAATATTAACTGTATTATGCGAGTATATCAAGAAGCAGAGTATTTATGTATTGAAGTTGATAAAGGTTTGTTTGTATAATTGAAATTGTAATTGGATTGGTGACACTATAATTTCACTTAAGGGAAGTAGCCCAGTTTGAATGGCTAAATCCAACTGTAAACTTGTTTAAAGTATTTTTACTAAAATTAGGCAAATGAGTCAGTCTTTTATATACTTTTCTCCACTTACAAGTTTTTTAATGAAGACTAGTTTCTGGGAACTTCTTCCCTATCCTCAGTTCTGTGGTTGACTGATGATACATCTGGTGTCTGCATCGTATAAGTTTGATGACATCATCTATGGCGGGAATTTCAAAATTCATCAAGAGGTCCTGTTTCTTCGTAATAAATATGTTTTCCCAAATCTGAAGTTCTAAAGGTTTCTTTGTTTGATCAATTCTATTTCTTGCTTTTATGTTATTCTCAGATCAAAAGTGAAGTGCTACGGCCGACTTGTCCATGTGTTTGAATTTAATATTTCTGAAGTGTTCTTTCATTCTTGTTCCTGGATTCCTTTTAGTCTTCCCAATGTATATCTTGTTGCAATCCTGACAGTTCATTTGGTAAATGCCTGTAATTGAGTTTTTGGTGTGCTATTTTTTAGAGGGTGGTTTAGTAAGTTGTGTTTGTTCTGAGGGGCTAATTATATGTTGAAGCTCTTAGATATCTTTTCAAATTTTTTGAAGTATTTTGGAATGTAAATTTGCCATATCTGGTGTTCAGTTTTTTTTTTTTTTTTTTTTTTTTTTTTTTTTTAACGTAGTAATGCTCTTTATGTTTTGGTTTCTTTTGTGTCTGTAGTTCAACTTTTTGATGAAATTTGTGTTATAGTTGTTCAATTTGTCAACCTGGTGTATGTGATTGTACTCCTGTTCATATTCTGTTTTTGTTAGCGGAATGTTTATTAATCTGTGAACCAAACTATGGAATACTGCATATTGATGTTGTCCTGGGTTAAATTGGTTGCATTTAATGTAATTGTCAACATGTATTGCTTTTCTATATATTCCAAATTGTAATCCTGTTGGTGTTCTTATGATTTTCAAATCTTGAAAAGTAGCCATCCATCCTGTTCTACTTCAGTGGTGAAAGCTATGGATTTTTTTTTGTAGGTTTAGCAACTTTATAGAATCCTCAGTTAGTCTTCTAGGAACTATAGCAAACACATTGTCGACATAATCTATGCAAACATTTGAAAATATGTGGAAAGGCTTTAGTAATGTGTTTCCAAATTACTCATGAACAGATTAGCTAGTAATGGTGAAAGAGGCTTACCCATGGCCAATCCTGCTGTTCGTTAGAAGATCTTGCTACTTCACGTTCTCCAGCAAGATCTTCCAACAAACAACCATCAATATCTTAAAAAGTCTATAAAATCTTCTTCTACACATTTTCTACTTCTTCAGTGCCCGCCTCGGCAGCGTGGTGGTAGAGTGTCTGCGTCACGTTCAAGAGGTCCCGAGTTCGAATCTCGGTCAGGGTGAGTTACCTGGGATAAGTTTTTTCCGGGGTTTTCTCTTATCCTGAAAGACGAATGTTGGGTAACTCTAAGCTCTATGGACCCTGGGCTCATTTGGGCATCATTTCACCCATTCTATTCATCGTCTGATATGACTTAACGTTGGAGGACGTAAATTACAACAACAACAACAAAAAAATACTTCTTCAGTCTTGTTTTCTGGCAAGTCACACACCAGGCCACAGTCATGACTTTCAAATTACATAGAAAATGAAGCTAGTTATAGTGAAGCAATAAATATTACACAAATATAAATATTTGTTACTAAATCTCCACTTAACTTAAGAAATTGATGTTAATATTTCTTTCTTCTTTCTAATAAAGATTGATTTCGAAGGCAAATCGCTTTGGTTCTCAATTCAAAACAAACTCTGTTGTCAAGGAAATCTCGGTTACCATGTTTTTTCTTTTGTTATGTTATGTTATGTTTTCAGCATTACCAACATCTGAAGACGAAACAAACCTAAAAATAGAATCAACTGCCAGTATGTCAAAATTCATTACGCTATGTTTATTTTTTTAAATAAATATATTTTCCCAAACTATTAAATCTATGGGACCATTTAATTGTTTTAATAATTTAACTTCGCAATTTATACTATGGTTAAATGACAAAAAATGATCTGCTATGGCCGATTTATCAGTTTGTTTATATTTAATGTTACGAAAATGTTCTTTCTTTCTGGTTTCCAAATGACGTTTTGTCTTTCCAATATAAACCTGATTACAATCTTAGCAATTAAATTGATAAATACCAGATTTTTTATTATTAGGAATTTTATCTTTTTTAGACAATTGTAGTAAATTTTTAATACTATATTTATTTTGAGGAACTAAAGTTATACCAACTTCTTTTAAAAAAATTGGAAGTGAAGTTATAATCGTCTTTTATTTTTTTAAGAGTAGAAATATCATTAACAGTTTTTTTGATATTTAAATTTTTCAATTTTCTTTTGTATAAAGTCTTTATTAAAACCATTAATTAAAGCAGTATTAATAATATGTTTATATTCTTTATTAAATTCCTCTTTATTCAGGGGTATATTTATTAATCTATAAATCAAACTATTAAAAACAGCAAATTTATGTGAAAAGGGGTTAAAACTTTTATTTTTTATGTAATTATCAATTTGAGTAGATTTCCTAAAAATACTAAAATCTAATTTGTTATTTCTTATTATTTTCAAATCTAGAAAAGGAAGAAATCCATTAATTTCAGTTTCTAATGTGAATTTTATAGCTTTAATCTTGTAAATTAACGTCTTTATTAACATCAATTTCTTAAGTTAAGTGGAGATTTAGTAACAAATATATATTTATGTAAATGACTTTCAAAGTTTCTCTTCCAACCTGGTCCCAAGCAGGTGGCATGAGTGCAGTGAATTCGCCCACTGGTAAGAGAATTGGAGTAGTGTCCTACTGAGAATAGCAAACTTGTCGTTTGTGAAACAACTCTCCATTTAAATATAATTTTGAGCCAAATTAGTATTCATTGCTCCATATATTGCTAGTATTTACCTAGAACACATTTCGTTGAATCAAAATTCAACAGTCAATAATAGTTGAGGATGTTAGGAAGGTTCTAACGAAACATGTTCTAGGTAAATACTAGCAATATATGAAGTACTAGTTCAACTCAAAATTATGTTAATTTTGTGCTTCATTGTATCATAGTTCATAATCATAGGAGATCATTACTACACTAAACATTTTTTTTTCCCTGAAAACTGGTCCAGGTTAAAGAGGTTTTACTGTATACTTTTTTGGATAATACAAACTCTGTTGCAGACGTCTTATTGATTTTGTATGCTTGCACATTGACTAACTGCAGGTCACATTACATGATCAGTATTTGGTCATCCTGTTAGATATAATTTTATCTGTTTGTAGGTGCAAAATTATTTTGTTCCTTATAGATCTTTATGAATTAAATGTTTTTGGGTGGTACGTGAATCCACCAAATAGTTTGCTGTAGCTTTCTCTTTCTTTAGTGAATGTGGTTGCTTCCTTAATGGTTTTCTTTAGTTTAGCCATTTTAATTTTTTTAAATACCAAACTTTTTTTGTATCCATTTTCTTCTACTATGTCAAGTATGGCTTTTTGTACTTTATAGTATTCTGTTAAGTGACAAAGTGCTAAAAACCAACTTGAAATAGTTTTTTCACTCAATAAGAAGTACCTAAATGTGAATGAAACTTACCAGAATAGCTTAAGAGTTGATGTGATATTAATTTCAGAGCCTCCTTTGGTCTACTTCTAAAAAAATTTCTCTGCTACATTTTGTGGCTTAGAATCCCAATCTTGAACTGTGCTTTGCAAAGAAAGCATTGTAGTAGTACTTAAGGCACTTTTTACAAGCATTCCAGTAGAAAAAATATCTACATTCCTCAAAAAATGGCTAACCCAGACTACAACGGACCCCAGAGAAATAGATGACATTATCAATCTTACAGATTTATGCATAAGGAATAATTACTTCATGTTTAACCAAAAATTCTACAGACAATCAAAAGGTTTAGCAATGGGGAGCCCACTTTCGCCTATTTTAGCAGACCTATACATGAGCTATTTTGAAACACACATAGTAAAGGCCTTCCCACAGATTTATAAATTTTGGCAGAGGTATGTTGATGATATTTTTGCTATCATTCCGAAAAAACTTAGAGAAGATTCTCTAAAATTACTAAACCTGCAAGATAATCACATCCAATTTACTATGGAAGTAGAAAGAGACAACACCCTACCCTTTTTGGACCTCAAGATAACTAGAAATCGTCATGGTGTAGATTTTGGAATATACAGGTAGCCCACACACATAGATAATTACATAAAGAAAAATGAATACAACCCAGTTTCACATCAACTAGCTGCCTTTAGAAGTCTAATTCACCGGCTATACAACATCCCACTGAGTAAGGATGAATTTTTGAAAGAACAACAACACATAAAAGACATAGCGGTATTAAATGGATTCAACCCAGCCATCATAAGGAATATGATGAAGAGGAAAGAAAAACTGAAGATAAGATCAAAAAATACCACTCTCACACCACTTAATAACACAAATTGGCAATATAGAAAATTTGAACGAATCTTCAAAAGACTTAACTTAAAACTAGCACCCCAAAACAAATTCAGTCTGAGGAACCTGCTAAATAAACCACTGAAAAATACAATCCCCAACAATTTGAAATCAGGAATTTATCAGATTAATTGTGAAACCTGTGAAAAATGCTACATAGGAAAAACTAAGAGAAACATGTTAACCAGGCAAAAAGAACACCAGAGGAACATTAAGTTGAAACAAACAGAAAAATCTGCAGTTTCACACCATTTTTGGACAGAAAACCACAACATTGGCCACAACATTAAACTGTTAAAATCGTTAAGTACACCCATAGAATTGGATATTTGGGAAAAAATATTAATAAACAAAAACCGTGATAAAGTTATAAATTTTGAAATCCCGGCATTAAATGAAGTATTAAAACTTAGTGCCCCTAACACCAGATGGCAGAGTGATCGGAGCTCCGTAGTAGTGGAAGAAGAGGGAGGTTCATTTATTCTCCAAACAGCTGATGATGAGATCGAATGATCTTGAAAACGTTTCAATTATACAACAACAAGTGAAGACTGAGTGTAAACATAGTGACTCATAAATTCAAACTTAAATATGTGGACAGTTTGTCAGTACAGTAGTACTGGGTTATTCTACTTTTAAGCTTTGGAAGGAAGATTTATTTTTTTCACAACAGAAGTAGATACAAAGTATTTAATACATAGCAAAACCTTAAATAAGTCCAAGAAGTTCAGTTTGAAATAACATTACAGAATGTGTCGCAGTAAACAATATGATGAATATACTCATGGAGGGTGCATATGTATTTATAACAAAATCTAGGTATCAAGTTGTTGGATGGAATGCAATACTTTTCTCTTCACTGTAGGTAAGTACAGTTCGGCCGCTCTTTCTCCGGCTGTGACATTTCTCGAGAGGGGGAAGCAGCCTGTTGCCAGTTCTTTAGCGGGAATTTCAAGCAGAGGAACAATACGTATTTTAAATATTTCACGTATTTGCATATTTCACGAACCAGTAGCCATATTATTATAATAGACATAATAACAGGACTTACGAACACTAAAAATCAGAATTCACGCATGCAAAATATTGCAAAGAAAGTTCACCAGCGCAAGCAGCTAAAGCCACGTGGCTCAAACAAATTTTAGCTGGCAACACAGTGTTGGGTTCGGAAGCCACGCCTAGCAGTGACAATGCTGATTGGCACTAGCAGTTTTAACTTCCTGACCACAACACCAGATGTGGAGACTCCCAGTACTACCAACAGATGCAGTTAGTGTGTGTGAAAGGTGTGAACGAAATATTTGAATAGAGTGATGTTGTAATATCTTGCATGATAATGAAATTGCAAGTTGGATTTCATTGTTTTAAAGCTAATATACTCCTATATTTTCATTCTAAAGATAATTTTGAGTATATGTTTTCAATTGCTCATTACTGTATTTTGGTACTATTAGCCTTCCCCCTCCACCTCTTGCAGCTGCAAAACGTCATAGCCGGAGATACAGTGGCCGGACTGTATAAGTTATAGCTCAATTAGGATGAGTTACCTGGATAAGGTTTTTCTGGGGTTTTCCCGTAGCATAAAAGACGAATGTCAGGTAACTCTAAGCTTTATAGACCCTGGGCTCATTTGAGCATCATTTCATTCGTTGTCTGATATGACAACATTGGAGAATGTAAATTAAAAAAAAAAAAAAAAATAGAGAAAGTGACTGTTGTCCCAAAAGAAAATAATTTAAATAAGATAAATGTGTTATGTTACAGAGATTGTCGAGTTGTGTGGCATCCTGCAATCCTCGCAAGAACCCCATCGGCTGCCCTTGACTGCTGTGGAAACTCAGGCTAACGGTAACAGTAAAGGTGGATATGTTATTGTTGGTGATAATTTTGGAAGCTTGCATCGTGATAAAACTTCACGGACGTTTTACCCTCGCATACCACCACTGGGCAGGTCTACAGCTGGTGCAACAGATACTAAAGGCAAGGAACCCTCCGAAGCAAAGCTTAACACATTGTTTGAACAGTATAAAGATAGCAATGAGGATGCCATGTTAGCAGATGGCATTGAGCGATTATGTTCAGATCTGTCATTATCACCAGATGAGTTCAAGGTACTGGTTCTGGCGTGGCGGCTGAATGCTGAGCAGATGTGTCGCTTCACAAGAGCAGAATTTGTGAGTGGATGCCGAGCTATGCGTGTGGACTCTTTACGAGGTATACAGACTAGATTGCCTGAATTGGTTACAGAAGTAACCAAAGATCCAGAGCTCTTTAAAGATCTCTATCGGTTCACTTTCAGGTTTGGTTTAGATGTTGAATCAGGGCAACGCATTTTGCCATCTGATATGGCTGTTTCTCTGTGGAGACTTGTTTTTTCTGTCAGAGAACCACCTATTCTCTCACGCTGGTTGTATTTTCTAGAAAGTCATCCTCATGTACGAGGAATTCCTCGTGACACATGGAACATGTTTCTCAACTTCTCAGAGGCTGTTGGTGATGATCTAAGCTCATATGATGACACTGAAGCATGGCCAAGTTTGTTTGATGACTTTGTTGAATTTGAAAATGATAAAATGAACCAGAACATCTCTAAAGATGAAATCATTAAACAAGACTGCAATTGAAATTTTTAAGATTAAAGTAATCATTTGCAAAATGATGTTCATAGTAACAAATTTATTTAAAAAATGAAATATTAATATTTAGTATTTTTTTATTTGTCACAATTTAAGACTGATATTAGTCGGGTGTGTATTATTCTCAGTTTTACTTACAAGGACTAGTCCATAATTGCTGGGAATGGGAGTAACAGAAAGTTGAGATACATGTGTTACCCTTAAGCAGTTTAACCTAATCAGGGGGTAGGGATAAGAGTGTCAACTCGACCATTCCTTTACCTAATCACAGCATATTTTGTCTTTATCAATTGTTAAGGCTACCCCTTCTGCACTTGGAAGAACAAATGAGAAATGATTCCTGGCTGATGCACACCCTCCATTTTATTCTTTATTGCATTTAGTTTAATTATTACGTCGTTTTCAAAAATATTATACAGTGTATTATTAGAAAATGAAGCTAGTTACAATGAAGTAATAAATATTACACAAATATAAATATTTGTTAATGAATCTCCACTTATCTTAAGAAGTTGATGTTAATACTTCTTTCTAAGATCGATTTCGAAGGCACATCGCATTCGTCTTCAGTTTATTAAACAAACTCCATTGTTAAGGTAATCTCGGTTACATTGTTTTTTCTTTTGTTATGTTATGTTTTCAGCATTACCAACATCTGAAGACGAAACAAACCTAAAAACAGAATCAACTGCCGAAATGTCAAAATTCATTACGCGATGTTTATTTTTTAAAATAAATATTTTTTCCCGCACTATTAAATCTATGGGACCATTTAATTGTTTTAATAATTTAACTTCAGGATTTATTTCATGATTAAATGATCAAAAATGATCTGCTACGGCCGATTTATCAATTTGTTTATATTTAATGTTATGAAAATGTTCCTTCTTACTGGTTTCCAAGCTGTGTTTCATCTTTCCAATATTGGAAAGACGAAACGTAGTTTGAAAACCAGAAAGAAAGAACATTTTCATAACATTAAATATAAACAAATTGATAAATCAGCCGTAGATCATTTTTGGTCATTTAATCATGAAATAAATCCCGAAGTTAAATTAATAAAACAATTAAATGGTCCCATAGCTTTAATAGTGTGGAAAAAAAACCATTTATTTTAAAAAATAAACATCGCGTAATGAATTTTGACATACTGGCAGTTGATTCTGTTTTCAAGTTTGTTTCGTCTTCAGATGTTGGTAATGCTGAAAACATAACATAACAAAAGAAAAAATATGGTAACCGAGATTTCCTTATCAATGGAGTTTGTTTTATAAACTGAAGACGAATGCAATGTGCCTTCGAAATTGATCTTAGAAAGAAGTATTAACATCAACTTCTTAAGATAAGTGGAGATTCATTAACAAATATTTATATTTGTGTAATAATTATAGAGTGTATTGAATTTTAAGTTGATTTTATTGTGTTACACAAAATGAATTTTTCATGTGATTACACATATTGATATGCATCAAAACCCTAAATACTCGCATTTTATTTTTGTTCTAGTTTCCATTCCCAGTTTATTGTGGACTTGCCTTAATTATTGTAATATTTGCAGTTCAAATTATTTATTTAGATTGTTCTCTAATTTTATTATTGTTATTGTTTTGGTACTGGAAAATATTACTGTATCAGTGCCATCCTGGAACTTTGCCATCTGTAAATGATGTCTTTAGAATGCAATAGCACTTTACCTTCATGTTTCAACTAGGTTTACTTTAGGGAAATAAAGGGTATCTTGCTTAAAACACTAATAAAAGAATTACAAATGGTTGTTTCAAAACTTCTGATAGTGAAGGTACTATTAATGGATATGACGTGATTTAAACACTAGTTGGCTTTTAAGTATTTGGAACATTATCTTTCTTATCGTTAATAAGTTAACAATTATGAAAACACAAAGGTATTCATACCAAGTGAATCATATGAATTAGTGTATATCTTGTTCTAATAACTATGGCATACCAAAGTTTCATGGAGGACGAAACTGTCAATGCAAAACCCCTTGAGCTATTGTGCAATTAAGGCATGGTAAATGTTATTGCAATTAAGGCATGGTAAACATTTGCGACCATGAGATTTGCTGTTATTTGAGGAAAGAAAATAATCTGTCTTTGTTACGAGATATAATCATATCTCTATGCTACAAATGATGGTAATGTGAAACTTTTCAGTTTTTCATCCTGTTGTTATTTCTGTAGTTTATGGGTTTTGAATATTGTTTGTATCAGAGCAATGAGCTCTTTAGTATTTTTCTCAGTAGTTGTGCAAGGACGTTATTCAGTTGTTACTTTTCCTTACTGTTGCTTAAGGTTTCATATAAATGTATTATGTCCTTGTTTTCATTCCTTATATCTTTCTTCATTTAGCTCTTTCCTCGTTCTTTATGTTGATATGATAGGTCTGTGTTAATATAATTTTCCTGTAGTTTCAAACCTCTCATTCATCCCAGTTTCATTCATTTACCCCTGAAATGATTTGTTTGTGTCTTATCCCCAGCTGTTTAGTTCATCATCATGATTCATGGTTTGGACTCTTAAAGTCCATCCCGTCCCCATCAATCAATAACTCTTCCTCGGTCTTCCTATGTTTCTTTAACCAGTTGGAACGTAGTCGGTCACTGTTCTAGGGAGTCTGTCCTTGTTCATCCTCTTTACATGTCTCCATTTTCTTTATACTGTTCAATCCTTTCTTTAACTTAAATATGTCCAATTGTTCTCTTCTTTCTTCATTTGTTTTATGATCAAACAGTGAGTATCCAGCCACTGATGTTAAAATGTCATTTCTGCTGATTCAGTTTTTCATTTCTGTATTTTGTTTAAGCTGTTTAGTTTTAATCTCTAATTTTGTGTTCTACATTCTCCATTATTATTTAAATCTGATTGCGGAGCCATTGTCTCTTCTGTTTTGCAGTTGCCAATTACTTAACTCCTTTTTGTCTTTTATGCTGGAGCAATTCTGCCTTACATTTGTGCTCCTCGTCAGTTTAACACTCCTATGATTATAAACAATAGGTAAATTTTTTTCCTTATTGACATATATAATATTTTTTCTCATATCAGACATATGCACATGAAATATATAAATACACTTAACAAAAATGAAAACATAAGTTTGTTCGTTATGGGACTAAGTAAACAATAAATATCTAAGTTTTCTTTTAACATCAGATTGTAATTATTATAACTTTGAGTATTAGAAAATTTTAGCTGTATATTTCTTTTAATTGGTGTTTTAAGTCTGACACTCTGATCCTGGGTCCTGTATAAATTATTTGCAAAAAAGCGATTGTAATTGTTACTGCTATCAATAAAACTTCAAAGAACAATATTTTTTTCATGAATTAGAAGTAAGTAACTTTGTTAATGAGGTTTATAATACAGAGAGAGAGATTTTAATTGAACTCACTGCATTAGGAGCAAAGATGTTTCATTAATGTTCAGGTATGCAAGAATGCTATACTCGTGGTTTATGGTACAAAGACCATCTTAGGCTCAGTTGGTTAGGCACTAGCCTATTGGCCCAGACTGATGCTCTTGAAGTGTGCTAAAAAGCGACAACCCCATGTCAAATTTTACTGGCACAAAGGAACTCCTGCAGGACAAAATTCTGACACATTGGCAGCACATGTGATCCTGGCTATTGGCTGCTTATGAAACATGTCCTGCATATAGGTACATAAGTGAAGCTGATGTGTAATAAATACAACTCATCTATCATTTAATAATACATAACATATAATTGTCAAAAATTTCTCTTATCGTTTTTAAGAAAATTGATGAGATGTCCACAGAATTCAAAAGACTAGTTTTGCAAATAAATCTTTTACATCTTCAGTAACTGTTTTTCCAGTTATCATTAGTACCGCTAGTTGTATTATTTGTGTATTTATTAACAAACTCTGAAAATGAAACAAATTTAAAGACAGAATCGATTGGTGGTATTTAGAAATTTATTATGCAATTTCTATTTTTTAAAATAAATATTTCCTTTTGAAAGTAATGAGTTGGTAATTCAGACACAAACATCACTTAAATTATCCTTACTTGGACTTGTTTTGGAGAACGGCTTGTCCCCATCGTCAGCAGTTATCCGACTGGTTGGATCCATGGTTTCCTGTTGACTGTGAGATGAATGGAAGATGCCACCATCATCAAGATGGCATCAACAGATGCTACCAGAGACAACCAGCTCACTTCAGGAAACCACGGATCCAACCAGTCAGATAACTGCTAACGATGGGGACAAACCATTCTCCAAAACATGTCCAAGTATGGATAATTTAAGTGATGTTTGTGTTTGAATTACCGGCCCATTACTTTCAAATGTTAAATACATCACTGTTTCTAACCTTTTGCTTCAAATAATAAATATTTCCTTCCAAACCATTAAATCTATTGGACAAACTAATTGCTTTAATAATTTAATTTCTGGATTTATTTCATGGTTAAGTGACCAAAAATGATTTGTCACAGCCGATTTATCAGTTGGTTTATACCTAATATTCCAAAAATGTCCTTTCATTAAAAGTTAAGTTTAGCATGAATATGTTTCAAGGCTTGTTCACCTTGTTGGTATCTTTCCCAATGGTTTTCAGGGGTTTAGTACTCGTATAAGAATTTTCAGTATGTTGTCTTGGTTCAAGTTATATATCTTCTAATTCTATTCAAATCTGGTGGGGTTTACTAGGGTTATCTTTTGTGTTAATTGATGGTTTATCAGAAGTGATTAACAATGACACATTTATCTGACCATATTTAACTGCTCTTAGATGAATTCTAGTGGTACCTTAATTGTTACAACTCCAACTCAAAAAAAATAAATCTTAATTCAAGCTCATCACAGTTTGTAATTTCTGTGCCCAAGTTGTAAAGAATATTCAACTTGGAGTTGCAGATCGTTTGGCAAATTCTTTTAAATGTGGAACTTAATGAAGTATGGCATACTTTAACCTGCAACTTGAACTTTAATAAAGCACTTGGTTCATGTTTGTTACACATGTCTTGGAATGCTGCAGATAACTGATTAAATTAATCAGTCGTGTATATCAAAGAGATTGCAGCCTTCTAATTTATGGATAACAACATACTAAATCTTCGAGATTTAACTGTATTGGAACACCACAGTGAAGCGAACTTGATTTTTCATAATTTTTCAGCTTGTTATTTACTGATGAGAGCAAGAAGTATGGTCATTCATTTTAAATAAGCCATATGTAATAGAAAACTTTTATGAGAATGATTGATATTAAAAAGAACAAGTTTAATTCACCTCCTCCAAAACAGATTTTAATTCTTCCATTATTAAAGATTTTTAGACAACATTTACATTAAATTATGTAGTTTTGGTATAGTAATTTATGATAATAAAGGAGAAGTATTAGGGGAGTGGGATGGATGTAGAAGCATTTAAAATGTTACTTTCTCCATTTGTACCAAGCAATGCAGCATTATTGTACTGTGCTTATAAATACTTTTGGCAATTCCCATTGGATGCAGAATCCTGTTTTAAATTTGTTTTGCTGCTTTCCCTTTTACTATTCTTACAAAAGTCTTTTTTTTTTAATCAAGATAAATATTTACAGAAATAAGTTTCATTACACATTTAATTGTACGGTAGAACCTCTTTTACCAAAATCAACTGGGACCAGGGCCATCCAAGTTAACAAACATCCGGGTTATCCAGAGAATGATGGAATTAGGATAAAAAAATGTACAACATTATGGAAATATTTTTAGAGTTCAGAAATTACTGTCGGCACACTTTCACCTAAAATCAAATACAATTTTGAAAAACATTGCAAAAGTTGTGACATGAATGATACCAGTAAAGAAATGACTAATGCATTACATTTGCATGACCTTCTCTAGCAACTACGGTTAATTTTCTTATAACTCAAAGTATAAACTTGAAAGAAGCGTAGGGACAGTGAAGCACAAATTAGTACAAAAGTGAATCGAGAATATATTGACACATTGCTTCACTCACACTGTTTATTCACAGGACATGTTTCAAGAGCTCTTGCTCCTATCATCAGCTGATACTCGATTAGTGTACACTACAACTTACACTAATCGAGTATCAGCTGAGGATAGGAGCAAGAGCTCTTGAAACATGTCCTGTGAATAAACAGTGTGAGTGAAGCAATGTGTCAATATATTCTCAATTCACTTTTGTACTTTCTTATAACTTCTCCAAACCATTCTTACAAAAGCTTATTTTTCGTCTGTTTCATCTTAATCCAGATAAATACAGAAATAGATTCATTACACTTTTTATTGTGGTACAAATGGGGATAGTGGAACCCAAATTAAGTCAGAACACAATAGTGATAGCACTTTTAAAGAATGACAGAAGAATTGAAAAATTCAAACCAGTAATAAATGATATCTCGAAGTTGATGCCAAAAAAAAATTAATAAAAGTTGTGGAGATTTACATTTTTTGTGTGGTATATATGGCTGTCATGATTTATTGATTACACAGAATTCCTTTAAATGAAGAGTATTTACACACTATTCCCAGAAAATTAGAGATATGCACTTCATTTGACTTGCATATGTTTTAAATAAATGTCATTTCAGTCAAAATTTTAAGAACAATTTTTGAAAAAGTCTAATTGAACATTTTTCCATAACAAGTACAGTTTGAGTTGGGAGGAGGGATTTTTTAATTTCAGATCCTTTGGTCATTGCTCAGGTATCAAGGTCGGTAATCATCTGACTTCCCATTTTCCACAAATGCACGAACTTTTAATTGGTCGAGAAAGTAAGTATATCAAAGAAAAAGAACTTTAAAGTTCAACTGTTCACTAAAAATGCCTATCTGGTTTGTATTTTGTTATAGGAATGATTTAAAAGAATGTTAAAATTTACTTTTTTGTTATTTTTACTTAAAGCTGATAAACTTGTCTACGTATTGTAACACTTTCCCTAAGAGTTGTTGAACAGTTGTTGAAGCAGCATTTGCAAGGTGCCATTGCAGTTCTAAAAGTATCATTAATCTATACATAAGTAACAGTTTTGTAATTCATACTTTTGCAACAGAAATATTTGTGCTTAATTGGAACATAAATGATTTATTGGTGAGGAGAAGTGTATCTGAAACCAGTGATCTGCAATTTTCTCTTTCACAGATACTGTGATGATAATCTTGATGCCTTTTCCTCCTTTCTTGTAACTAATTTGCATTTGCATAAAAACGCTCAAAAATTATTTTCCACTCGCCAGGCACAGCCTTAAGTTGTAGATAAAAAATAAGTGAAATGTTTAATACATTATAACTATTCAGAATGTGTGAGGCAAAGTGTACATATTTTCACTGTGGACATAACTGCATTAAAATGTTATTACAAACTGAATGGTATATACGAGGTACGTCCAGAAAGTAAGTTCCGTTTGGTAATAAAATTAAATTGTGTACAAATACAGAAAAATTATTTATTACACAAAATTCTACAACTCTTAAACTACTTTTCCACATAACTGTCAAAATTTTGCAGGCATTTTTAATAGCGAGGCACAAGTTTTTGTATACCTTCTCATAGAAGTTTGCTGCCTGTGTCTTCAACCAGTTGGAAACATTTTCTTTCAGCTCTTCGTCATTGTTGAAGTGTTGACCGCCAAGGAAAGATTTGAGATGCAAAAGCAGATGAAAGATGGTCAAACACGTCCCAGCCAGATCCCTGTAGGATGTTTTTTGTTGCATTTGCAGTGTGTGATCGTGCGTTGTCATGAACAAACACAACACCTTTTGACATCGCAAATTTGCTGATAAATTTCAATTGGTTTCACTTTCCTGCATTCAGAAAACGAATCACATCTGATTTCACAAGCGGCAGGATTTTCAATCAACACCAACATTGTAAACAAGCACAACAAAGCTTACGTGGCTGGCAGCGATCTCACAATGGCACACGTTTCTTTTCCTTGATACAGAGCATCTACCGCGCATTTGCAGAACAGCGATCGCAGTGCTGCAGCGGAGATGAATTGAAACAGAACTTACTTTCTGGACGCCCCTTGTATTATTATGATATGGATTAGAAATCTTGTGCATATTCTTGGAAAGGTACTGTTTGCCTTTAGTAGTGTTTGTGATATCAGGAAGAATTTTATGAAGTCGTACTACTACCAGTTTTTTAAGGAACCTAATAAAACAGAATTCATATTTATTTTACATGTAATTGTTGCACATTTACTGCACTTAACATTTTACACATTCTAAATTTCTTGTTATTACAAAAGTTATGCTTTCCTGGATGACTAAAAGTTTTATGGGTGTTTATTTTTGTATAAAGTCAACAGAGTAGCTCAGTAGCAGCTTTCAGGGTTCATGGTTTGATAACTGGCTCTGGGGTGTCAGGCCTATCTAAGCGACGTCCCAAAGTGGTTCAGAATGTACAGTAAAAACTATGTCTTCTCATTCCTGTCAGAGGTATATGTACCAGTATTACTACAAATTCGTGGGTGGTGGGGGATGGTGTTCTGGAAGCCCCAAGTTATGGCTGTCATTTGTAGCACTAACGCGAAGATGATGAAGCGATGATGTGATTCTGCACCACGTTAAGACATTATTTGTAGCAGTCGTTTCTCGATATTCTCTGCCAGTGATGTGTTGTCGCAGTAAACGTTTCTTCTTATTGTAGCTCCGGTTCGCATGCGATCTTACCTTGGTTGTTGTATTAGATAATTTAAGTATGGGAACTTAATGTGAAGAAAATCAAACAAGTTTGAAAAATTCTCTTTCAGTTAAATCTGAAACTTAATTTCAGTATTATTTGTATTTTAAATTAATATTATTATACAATTTAAAACAATACTTTTCTCTTGATGAATAATTGAAACACAGTTCAAATTCTCTGGTTTGCAACCAGACTTTTGCAATCATCCAACACTTCGACACACGTCTGCTCTTGTTGAGATCACAATGCAAAAGACGCTAAGTTGGGGAATGCCTGAAGCTCTTACACCATGTGGGGAGAGTTTGAGAAAACATAAGTTTTTATCAATTGATAAAGCATTTCCAAATAATGAACACAATTATAAGTTGATAATAATCAACTTCATTTATTGTTTCTAATCATTATTTAAATCTGGGAAAACTGCATGAAACATTACTTATGCTACTACTGCATGTGTTCATCAGTTACATTTGAATATCAACAAGCAAGTAAATGTTCCTTTCCTTTGGTCTTTTAAATATTCAGTATATTTTGTGTCCAGTTACCAAACACCATCAGTTATTTATGTACTTCAATATAGAAAAAATGTGCTAAAACAATGTTAATGAAAATCAGCAGCTATTTTCATAAGTTAGTGCGTTTACGTTTACATAGCATATCAAAACAAATACTGACACAATGTATTATAAAAAGTAAACTGTCAGATATTATATGCACTGAAAGAAACTTGCTTGTTCAGATTAATCTAATACACAGGTATATAATGCTTCAAATCCCAAGTCAGAATCAGAGCTTGAACCTGAACTGCTATCATTTACATTTATCATGAATCTACCAAGAGTCATAATATTCTCCAGTTGCATTTCTCCTTTAAGAATGCATAATGTTTACAGCGTTTTAACAATACCAGTCATTTTTGAACACTAAACATTCATAACACTGTATTCTAATGCGCTGGTATCTCTGCAGGTAATTTCATAATGTCAACTACCGCGACTATACTCCCATAACGTTTGAAGCATGTGTAACAATCTACTTTTCAAAAGTGTACTTTTAGGATGCCTTTTTTAAATGATGTCAATTTCATCTTTCAAATGCTATGTACATTGGCACCAGATTGCTACCGATATCTGCTCTCCTTGTGTTCATGGTTGCAATAAGCTTAGTGTCACAAACGCATTGTTAAGGCGGCACGGCCGACTAGTTCAAAGGGACGGTCAGTGCAGTGTGGAGATAAAAGCTCACCAAAATGGTGGGGAGAAAGGATACAGATTTTTCGAGAGTTCGTCTTGGTTGTTAATTTGGTCATCTTCGCGGTTAGGTAGTTGTTAGCCGTCTTTACTTTTTTCAGTTCCTGTAGAATCTTTTCCAATGCAGCCTCCATGGTAGTACATCCCACTCCTGACATCAATTGTAACTTTGTGGGTTCATGAAATTAAAAGTCCAGGTTACAAACACTAACAATTGCTCACACTTTGGTCAACCTTACAGTCCAGAAATTACGTCACATAACAATACAACTTGCAAGGTCATTGACCACAAACACAGCTCACACAGCTGTTCACACACACATGTCCAATTATCGACTGACTTATTCTGGTGGTTCCCTTTTTATGGATTACTCACTATCTGGAATGTTCTCAAACAATCAAGACGCGCTAGAACAAAGACGAACTCTCGAGGAAATCTATCTGCTTCCCCCCAATTGTTTTGGCAAGCTTTAATCTCCGCAGTGCACTGCCGTCCCTTTGAACTAGTCGGCCGCGCTGCCTCAACAATGCATTCGCAACACTATGTTTAGTCAGCAAATCTTTTACTTGTTTTTGAACAAAATTATAAATCTACCGTGAGGCTTTTAAAGTATTTAGGTTCCCATTAACATACTCTAGGTAAATATGTCAATGAAGGTAGAACTATTTTTCCATCCTCGTGTTGAACATTTTGGTTAGGAACCCATCAGAGTGTTCACAGTGGCATGTGCTTCTAAATTCCCTTCCCTTTTTATATACGAAGTGTGGTTCTTATTTTGGTGGGAGTATAGCATATTATGTCAGGGCTGTGCGGGGGGTGGTCAAACACGTCCCAGCCAAATCCCTGTAGGATGTTTATTGTCACATTTGCAGTGTGTGGTTGTGCATTGTCATGAACAAACACAACACCTTTTGACATCACAAATTTGCCGATAAATTTCAACTGGTTTCACGTTCCTAGCATTCAGAAAGCGAATCGCAGATCTGATTTCTTAAGCGGCGGGATTTTCAATCAACACCGACATTGTAAACAAGCACAACAAAGCGTATGTGGCTGACAGTGATCTCACAGTGGCGCACGTTTCTTCTCTTTGATACAGAGCATCTACCGTGCATGTGCGGCACTGGGATTGCAGAGCTGCAGCGGAGATAAATTGAAACAGAACTTACTTTCTGGACGCCCCTTGTAGTTGTTGACCTATGAAGCTTGGTCACGTAAGTTTACACATTGGCGTATGTCATTTAAAAATTAATTTGAAGTGGTTTACCAGTATTAATTTGTGGTTTACCAATAAAAATGTTTCAGTTAGGAAATGTTAGTTGCCATAATAATATTAGTGAATTTTTTAGGTGCCCCTTTCCAACCTCATCCTACAGAGGGCTTGTGTGAAAGAACAATTACTAGTTCTCGATTTTGTTCTGCGGGGTAAACAATTTTTATGTGGAATGGTTAAGTAACACCTAAGGCACACTCCATACTCAAACCTTGTGTAAAAGTGCTTGGTGATGGAATACTCTGTATACCACAGTTTGCCATTGATGCATTCTATTATTGCAGAGTAACCACAGCTTTAAACTTTCTTTCTTTATTATTTATGGACGCTCTTTAACTAGTGTGGTTCTCAGAATTCCATTCTATACTGGGCATGAAAGAACACTCCATTTTGCTCAGAAGTATTTTATAAGACACAATTTTAGGTGTTTATAATTTGCAATAAAGTAGAGACTAGTAATAGACAATTTCTATCTTGACAGTCAAATTGCAGTGAAATGGTATTTCTTTTGAATTATCAGCAAATACATGTGAACTTGTGATCTAGAAGTGTTTTAGGAAGCTAACTCTTGGCCATTACATTAAAGTTGATTTTCACAAAGCATCCACCCTTAGAGTGCAGTGTACTTCAAATTTCAAATTTCCATTGACTGTTACTCTTCACTGGCGAGTGGGCAAGTATAATTTTTGAGGGTTGTTGTAAAGATACATGTTCCAAGAAATCATTTATGAATTTTTTATGGATCGTCAGTGTTTTATGTGTATGAAAGTTGAATGTTATGTTGGTGACTTAACCATGTATTGTCTGTACCAAATGAGTCCAGTTCTGCCTGCCACATTCTCCAACAAATATATACACATATAAATATAAGCCATATTTTGTATAAACATTGATTTTCCCTAGATTATTTCAGGAGGGTGAAATGTGATACATGTATTGTGTTCAGTTCAAAATCAGGGCAAACATATCTTGAAATGTCCTACTTATTTCTCAAGAAAATAAATATATTTAGATGGCTGCCATCAACATATTAGCAAGGATGGTAAATATTTCAGGGAATATCATGCAAGTGGTGCCTCAATTTTCAGTTTGATTGAAAAGAATAAATAATAAAAGACTTCCAAATTTTTTTAAAGGCCTTAGTGAATGATTGAGCACACTATATGGGCAGGAGGGCAGCTGTAGCGTCAGTGTTGGCTGCATTATCCAAATTTTAGGATTGTCAACAGTAGTTAAAAATATGGAGCATAAGTATGCAGATATTTTTACTGCCTTATTGCAATTCTGATTTTATTGCTCTTATTTCTCCAAGTCTATATTGGCAAATTGAACTGTTAATGTGTGAGTGTATATATTATATATATATATATGTACAAAGTTTAAGGGATTAAAATTCTGCTTTGACTTTGCAGTTTTGTTGTCTCCTTCCCATCCTTACCACCAGAAAAAGTGAGAAATGTTGAAAGCTTATCAAAAGTATTTGAACAGATTTACTCTCATTTCAAATATGACAAAAACTGATTCTTCAAATACTTTGAAAAGAGCTAATGATACAGAAAAGGTGATAAATTGTGTACCTCTGTAACATGTGATTTTTCATGTAGCCCAAATAAAGTTTAACTACGAGGTCTATTCAATAAAGAATGATCACATGGCAACGTACCTTTACTCATCCTCATAATTTTGATGGTTCTTCTCAAAATAGTCTCCCCTGAATGCGATGCACTTGTCCCAGCGTTTCTGCCAGTCTTCAAAGATATGCTGGAAACCATTTTTGAGATCGTTGAAAATCGCCTCCGCAGCCTTCACCACTCCCTCTGATGTATAATGCCTCCCACGAAGGCATTTCTTCAAGTTAGGGAATAAAAAAAAGTCACATGAGGCTAAATCCGGACTATAGGGAGGGCGTGGGATGCACTTCATGTTGATTTTTGCAAGATATTCAGCAACAACATTGGCAATATGAGGTCATGCATTATCGTGGTGCAGCATCCAGCCTGCTTCACGGAAATGTGATCTTTTGTGCCTGATATGGACTTGCAAGGTTTTCAGGACATCCCTGTAGTATTGTCCAGTTACTGATGTGTGTGCAGGTACAACATGCTGATAAACCATTCCATGAATATCAAAGAATGAGATGACCATAACTTTCCCAGCAGAAGCAATGATTTGTTTTTTTGGGGGTTGGATATGGAGATTTCCACACGGAGCTTTGCTGTTTGCTCTCAGGATCAGAATGATATAGCCAAGTTTCATCAGCAGTGATTACGTTTGAAAGAAACTCTGGATCTTCCTCTAACATCAACTTTAACGGCATGCAGACCTGCATGCGAATGTCCTTTTATTCGGGAATCAACAGTCTTGGAAACCATCGCGCACAAACACATCTCGTGTGTAATGTTTCTATCACCAACGTGTGGGGCGCACCCATTGAAGTGTTCAGTATTTCAGAAAGTGATCTTAAGGTAATTCGTTGATTCTCTCTCACAATGTCAGCAGCTGTGTTGATGTTTTCTTCCGTAAGAGCAGTAACTGGAGCACTGGGTCCACCTTCCTTTGAAATTGTCTCCCCTCTTTAAACATTTTAAACCACCTTCGAGCTGTGCTGTAGGGAAGAACATACTCTCCATAGGCCTCCTGTAACATTGTATGTGCCTCACCTGAAGATTTGTTGAGATGAAAGCAGAATTTCAAAGCCGCATATTGTTCCTTGCATGTTACCTCCATTGCAGCGGCAGGCGATACTGAACATGTCTGAACTTGCCTGGTTCTCACAGGTGGTAACTAGGAGTACCAACAATGAATCTACTATGGCATGTTTTTTTTCACATTAAGCTAACAGAATATAATAAGATTGAATTCCAGTGCGAAAAATTGACTAAAAAAGTTATGATCATTCTTTATTGAACAGCCCTCTTATGTGTTTCAAATGGGAAGAGGTCTTGACCACTGCCAATCAGATGCGTTAGCGCACTCAGTGTTGCCACCTTTTTGCCCCCACTTTTCATATTTCCCTCTCACATATTATCGCAGACCATGGCGCTAAACTTAAGGGAACCCAAGCTGAATTTCCCAAACTTTTATAATAATGCAGATTGAAATCACAACGGCAACATGGATATTCGCATGCTATAATTGTAATTATAGTTCGTGAATTACCTATTTTTCTAATCCAACAAAATTGCCAGTGGCTCATCCATATAGCTGTGAAGAGACAATTTGCTATTGTCATCGTCAGAGTATTGCAAATTTGTGATGATAGGCTCCAAAATCTCATGTGCTATTTCTTTTCAAAAGTCATCATCTTGTAGTTTATCTGTCCGCCTCAGTAGTGTAAATCTGCCTCATTTTCAAGAGGTCCCAAGTTCGTTTCTCGGTCTGGGTGTTATCTGGATAAGGTTTTCTTCAGGGTTTTCCCTTATCCTGAAAGAAAAATGTCAGGTAGCTCTAAGCTCTATGGACCCTGGGCTCATTTAAGCATCACTTCATCTATTTCATTCATCATCTGATAAGGCTTAACGTTGGAGGACGTAGACTTAAAAAAAAAATAGTTTATCTGCACATCTCATGCAGTTTTCTCAGTCTTGTGTTACCTTGTCAATTTCTTCGTGAATAAGTCATTTGTCAGTCACTTTAAAAGTATTATTTCTGTATGTAACAGAATCAGATTGTTAGTGGCAGTGTAAATGGAGAACTGGATTATCTTGTGCCTCATTTCAATTGCAAGTGGATCCAACTGATACACTTTTCCTGGTTTTTAAATGGTTGAACTGAATAATACTGCTGTGAACTCTCTAAAGTAAATAGAAATTACAAACCATTTATAAACAAACATATGATGATTCACTTTTTTTGTAATTTTAAGTCATATCGGATGGTGAATGAAATGGGTGAAATGATGCTTAAATGTGTCCAGGATCCCTGGAGCTTAGAGCTACTCGACATGTCTTTAAAGATAAGGGAAAACCCCGGGAAACACCTTAACCAGGTAACTTACCCTGACCGAGATTCGAACTTGGGAACTTTGAATTTTAGACACGTTTGAATCTAACAAACACCTTGGCTTATTCAAAATAATCCTTTTATCACGTCATTTCAAACATTTATATTTCAGTTGAGTAACTACAAATATACATACGCACATACATGCCAACATAATGATGTTCATTACAGGGTTTTTATGATTATGTTAAACACATTACTCGTACCTTCCTATTAATCGCTTTTTGGAAAATTTGAATTATCTTAATGCAAATAGTACTTATTAGAGATGGATTTAGCTGGCACTCATCATACCTTTTTTTTTTTTTTTTTTTTTTTTTTGTAATTTATGTCCTCCAACGTTATCGTATCATATGACGAATGAAATGGGTGAAATGATGCTCAAATGAGTCTGTGGTCCATGGAGTTACCTGATATTTGTCTATCAGGATAAGGGAAAACCCCGGAAAAAGAATTCACCCTAACCGAGATTCGAACTTGGGACCTCTTTAATATGAGACAGACACACTAACATCTACGCTACCAAGGCAGGCACACCACTTACAGGGAATGCAATATGACAACAGCACAGGACTTTGATTGGTTGCTCACCTAGTAGCGCTCAATGACAAACACCGTCCCATTTGAAACACATAAATGAGAACGTTCAAATTACAGCAATACTGTAATGTGGTGAAGAAAATCCAAATTCCAAGTTCAAGATACCGACAGAGGGCGCACCTATCACCTCCGAGGAGTTCACTGAACCGGCATCCATTAGTCGACAACAGCTGATGATGTTAGGAAGATCCTAACGAAACGCGTTCTAGGTAAATACTAGCAATAAATGGAGCATTGAGTATTAGTTCGACTCAAAATTATATTAGTTTTGTGCTTCATTGTATCATAGTCCTTAAGCAACGGAATGGAGAAAGGATGTTGAAGCAATGGTAGGGGATATACCTTAAAAATACATTAATAGATGAACCTGTATATCCAGTGTAAGTGTGAGAGTAACATGCAAAAGAATGTAAAAATAATAGAAAAGGTCTGATATGTGTACAGGTTATGCAAGGGAAAAGTCAGCAGATGTTCATCTTGGTCTCCCAACTGTTCCATGCAAGATATCTATTGTAATGTTGGCTGCATGGCAATGGCATCTCATATTACATCAGTTAGCCCAAATGCTCATGTAACTGGTAATCTGGGCAGCTGCGCAGGGTGTTGGAAACTTGACAGGCTCAGTTTGAAAAAATAAAAACCTAGAGTCAAATGCAATTGCACCCATTTTTTAAAGCACAATATAACATGATGGTCTCTGCAGTGTAAATGGAAGTCAAATCATGTGCATATTGCGAGTGGACCAGATATTAATACCAGCACCCATATCTGCAAGAATTTTGGACAGTCGGAAACTGAAAGACATACAAAGAGAAAAGGAGAGATAGGTAGGCACCCACAAGGCTTGCTGTCAAGTCGGTCTGGGGTATCCTGAAGTATGGTAATCAAGGAGCACCTTGGGACAGGGAATTTACATCATACACCAGCCTCCTGTTACAGAATGTCTGCCATATCTTATAGGGCCTGGTACGAGGTTTGATATTTAACCCTTTTTATGTGTTCTTCTAAATAACTTTCGGCAAGAGTCTTACAATGCAAGATGACATGTATACCTCAGTTGTAGTAGCCACTGTATCTTTCTTATATCTTAGGAGCATTGGCACGTTCGTCAATTTGCATAAGCTAGCATTTTAAACCTTTAGAAAACATTCAATCATCTCTAACACTTTGGATTCATGACTTACAACCCACTCCATTTTTTCACCATCACAAGTTGGTGTTAGATGGAATCTTGAATTCTTATTTTACCAGCCATCTAATATGTTCCGTATCTCAGGTCTTCTAGTGAAATATGTATCAAAATATCTTCCAGGATTACATGTTCCCAATTGATTTGCTGATCTGTTGACACATTGTAGTTGCTCAGAATGCACTGCATTGTACAATTGCATTTTGCAACTGATCATAGAGGTTGGTGAAATGAACGTGTCAATTCTTGATTCACTTTTAACATTTATTGGATTGGCAGGTGGCAGTTTCAGTACGTGAATTTATTTAAAGAAAATTGAAATGTTATGAACAATGCATCACTTCCATAATCGCTATTTTGTGAATTTCTTGGACAAAAAGTATTCGTAGTGTTTTGCAGAAGTCAAGTAAAATGGGCCAAAGGAATTAGATGATTACTGAAGAGAGCAAAATAATTAAAGAGGATTTGATACTGGTGGTGGTATGAACTTGTTACTGGGATATAATTTTGAGTCAAACTAATACTTAGTGCTCCACTTATTGCTAGTATTTACCTAGAACACGTTTCGTTAGGATCTTCCTAACATCATCAGCTGTTATCGACTAATGGACATTGGTTTGATGAACTCATTGGAGGCGATAGGTGCATCTCTGTCAGCATCTCGATGCACTTGAAGTTTTGGTTTTCTTCAAAGGTAGTGAGTGTCGAAATTAAACAATTTTCTTTCATATTTCTTTATGAAGATTTTTTCCCACGTGGTTAATGCAGCTGCACCTTGGACACTTTTTAATAAGTGGATTTCTCGTTCTCTATCATGATTCTCCTTCCAAAAATGGTATACTACCGCCGATTTATCTATTTCTTTGTTCCTTATGCCTAATGTTCAAGTTCCTTTTTTTTTTTTTTTTTTTTTTTTTTTTTTTAAGGCTTAAAGAGCATTTTAGGAACAGCAGGAACAAAGAAATAGATAAATCGGTAGCAATTCTTTTTGTTGTAAGGTAAATTTGAAGACTGCTGATGTACAAATTATAATACAAGATGCAACAATGAGTATTTTAGAGACTGCACTTCTAAATGATCTACTGATAGAGATGTTTTTATAATGGGGCAGATTTTATTTAATAGACTGCCAACATCAATTAAAGCATTAAATGGTACGAAGCAATTTCAAAACAAATTAAAATACTTTTTAATGGATAAATGTTTGTACAAAGTTGATGATCTGCAAATATCTTTTTATACTGAGATTTAACTGTATTGGAACACCACAGTGAAGCAAAATAATTATTAATTTTTAGATGAGTCGTATTTATTACACATCTGCTTCACTTTCGTACCTATATTGAGGACATGTTTCGCAAATCATCGTTTGCATCTTATGCGACTGGATCAAGCTTTAGTCGCATAAGAGCAGAAGATGCAAACGATGATTTGCGAAACATGTCCTCAAAATAGGTACGAAAGTGAAGCAGATGTGTAATAAATAAGACTCATCTAAAAATTAATAAAATCTTTTTATACTGTTTATATTTTGCTCTATATCCTATAATTGTGAACTTTTAGATTGTAATTGGCAATGTCAGAAACTGCTTTGCAGTCTATTGACAAATAAATGATGCAGATAATAAATACTAGCAATAAGTGGAGCATTGAGTATTAGTTCGACTCAAAATTATACTAATTTTGTGCTTCATTGTATCAGTCCTTACACATTGGAATTGTTAGTGGGAGTTAGAACTTGTTAGCTCCAAAATTGAGGTAGTGTAAACATAATATTAAATTTCTGTGCCTGTTATTGTGATTGCCTGGCAATTTTGGTACTAGGTAATGAGATGGCAGATGCTCTGGTTAAAAGGAGTGACAATCTAACATTTATAGAACTTGTGCCTTCTTTTAAGGCTCCTCTATTGATGTTAAGTATGAGGTAACCAGCTTATGACCTGGAACAAACAATGTGGCCAGGCAAGCCCATAAATATATTATTTGGAGCCTGGTGGTAAATTAAGTTTCTCTTGAATTTAACTAATCTAGGCTTGGGATACTGGTTACATCTCTGGCCTTAACATCCTACAGGCAGTATGGAATTTGTAGACAACCCATGTGCAATTGTATTTGAGTGTGGAGCATTCACTATATACAACCTAGTTTCTCTAGAGCCATAAAATATAAAAAAGGCAGATGTCACCGATGCAGTCACTATTAAACTGAAGTAATTCTCTTATATTTTCAAAATGTTTGGGCAACACTTCCTCTTAGCGACTTAATGTGCTGCATGAATTATTTTTGCAAGAAATTCCATAAAATGCAAGTTATTTAGTTTCACCATTGATTGTGCTCAATTGAGTAAAGTTTAAGGGCCTGTCGACAGCTAGGCTATTTGGACTCATATTTCCCCAGTATACCACTAGGAGCCCTCGCATTCGAGATACACCGTTCTCGCAAATCTCGGCCATGACATTGAATTTTTCATGTTGACTATCAAAAACTTTAGCATGCATATAGCTAGTATGAACAAATGATTTATTTCCATCAATTAACCTAAAAAATAAAAGAGTTAAATGATGAAGCCTGGCACCCAAGTACTTACGATAGTAAGCTGCCACAAACGGTGTACCTCGGATATGAGAGCCCCTAGTGTTTTACTGGGGAAATATGAGTCAAATGGAGAATTTAATGTCATGACGGCAAGTTGGCCATGGTAGCTCAATATGTTAAGAGTGAATGGAAGGAAACCAGGAGATCCGTGGTTCAAATCCTGGCCGTGGCATTGAATTTTTCATGTTGACTCTATCAAAAACTTAGCCTGTATACGGCCAGTATGAAGAAATTATTAATTTCCATCAATTAACCTATATTCTGTAATCTTTGCAAAAGTTAAAGGCATATGGAGATGGGCCGTACTGCAGACTCCAGTCAATCCTGAGCTTGCTCCCCTACCAGCACTTCCAAATGTAGTACACGCATCTCACGCACCTGAACCGAGAACATTATATTAATTACGCTCAGATAAATGTTTGAAAAATGACAGATGCCTCTTATAACAAAGAATTTTATTTTCTGATCATGGCCGTACAAAATTCCTGTCTCTATGATACTTAGAACACAGGCAATGTACATTTTATCTTCACATGGTTATGGTTAAATGTTATGGATAAATATTTGAACATTACAGATGCCAATATAACAAGAAAGAATTTTGATTTCTGACCATGACCATACAAAATTCCTGTTTTTACGATAGAACACGAGTGATGTATGTTTTATCTTCACATGGTTACGGTTAAATTTATGGATAAATATTTGATTACAGATGCCAATCTTATGAATTTTACTTTCTAATCATGACCGTACAAAATTCCTGTCTCTATGATACTTAGAACACGAGCGATGCAGTTTTATCTTCACATGGTTATAGTTAAATGTTGCAGACTTATGAATATTACAGATGCCAATCCTGTCTCTACAATACATATAACGCGAGCGATGTACATTTTAATTAAATTATAGATGAGTCTTATTTATTACACATCAGCTCCACTTACCTATATTGAGGACATGTTTCGCGAACTATCATTCTCATCGTCGGCTCTAATGCGACTAAAGCTTGATCCAGTGGTGTGGGTAGTTTTGGAACTGCGCCTGCCATCTGTTGATTTTGTGATGAATTTAAATGTGGGGTTGTCTTCTGGCGGGATTTCGAAGTTCATTTATATTCTCTCACATAGTGAACTCGTCATATGGGAGAGAACATACATAGAAAAACATAAAAACCAACTAATGAACTTCGAAATCCTGCCAGAAGACAACCCCACATTTAAATTCATCACAAAATCAAATGATGGCAGCAGCAACTCCAGAACTACCTACACCACTGGATCAAGCTTTAGTCGTATTAGAGCCGACGATGCAAATGATAGTTCGCAAAACATGTCCTCAATATAGGTAAGTGAAGCTGATGTGTAATAAATACAACTCATCTATAATAATTATTTCACTTAACTGTGGTGTTCCAATAGTTAAATTTCGATAGATGTACGTTTTATTTTCACATGGTTATGGTTACCCAACATCCATCCATTCATCACAGATAAACCTGAAAAACATCATTCTTTCCTCTCAATATCTCAAGCATAAATAAATAAAGAACCTACTATGAAAACAGAAGTCACTCAGTTTGAAACAAATTTTCAGTTCGTTTTCAGAGTAAAGGTGGTGTTTTCTTAAAGTGAATGGCATCGTTAAGTCCTGTGTTCAACTCGAGCTGAGATATTGATCATATTACATTAAATTATCATTATTCACATTCTTTTTTTCCAGTGAACATGTGCGTGAACATGTCCCTCAAAGCTGGGACAAGTGACTTTTCGATCAAGAAACGTGAAGTAATTCATTCTCAGGACAGAATTATATTTAATATGAAAAAGTTCTTACGACATCTCTCCAATCCAGGATATAAGGCAAATGTAGACTTGTCAAAATCCCAGCAATTAACTGTAGAAGCTTGTAGTGTAGGTAGTGTGCACAGTGTCACGAATTTGTAGTGAAGCAGCTTCATCCTTAGAAAAAGGGAGCATACCTATGTTTCAATTTCCGGAAAAGACCAATGAAGTTGGAAAGCGAGTTACTGGATTGGAAACCGTGCTTGCTGTTCCACTGCTGTGACGTGTGTCAAGGTAAGATTTTAGTGTTTTAGGAATATATGTGTTTTATAGAATAAAAAGTATTTCAGAAAGTGGAGTGCCATTGTTACTAAAATTAGGCAAATGAGTCAACCTTGTATATACTTTTCTCCACTTACAAGTTTTTTGATGAAGACTAGTTTCTAGCAAAAATAAGTGTTATTTAATTACGGGAAGAATAGCCAAAACCTTTGCTGGCAGGTAAAATTGCTCTTATGTACAGAACCTCTGCGGTACATGTACTACGCTTGGCAACAGCTCTCCACTTGAGCACTGGTCAGCGTTCACATGCCTTTTAACTTTTGCGAGCAGTATAGAACAGGAAGTGCACCCCTTAAATACAAAAATTGTCAACCTTCAACTTAAATTTATGGAAAAACAGCAATCCCAAAATTAAGACAGTATTAAACCAGATGTTGGATTACAGCTTGTCGAAATGCCAACAATATATTTCAGCATATGGACATCTGTAGTCCATTTTAGTTAATTGATGGAAATTATTCATTTCTTCACACTAGCCGTATATAGGCTAAGGTTTTTGATAGAGCCAACATGAAAAATTCAATGTCATGGCCGGGATTTGAACCACGGATCTCCTGGTTTCTGTCCAGTGGCTCTAACCCATTGAGCTATTATGGCCAACTTGCCACCATGACATTAAATTCTCCCGGGCAACTAGGGGCTCTCGCATCCGAGATACACTGTTTGTGGCGACTTACTATTATAAGCACTTGAGTCCCAGGCTTCATCATTTAACTCTTATTTAAATTAACTGATGGAAATTATTCATTTCTTCACACTAGCTGTATATAAGCTATATAAGGTTTTTGATAGAGCCAACATGAAAAATTCAATGCCATGAACCATGTTCAAATCCTGGCCATGGCAATGAATTTTTCATGTTGACTCTATCCATCAAAAACCTTAGCCTATATATGGCTAGTGTGAAATGATTATTTTCTATCAATTAACTAAAATAATAAGAGTTAAATGATTAAGCCTGGGACTCAAATACTTACGATAGTTAAGTCGCCAAAAATGGTGTATCTCAGATGCGAGAGCCCCTAGTGGTCTACCAGGGAAATATATGAATCAATTAGAGAATTTAATGTCAGGACAGCATGTTGGCCATGGTAGCTCAATGGGTTAGAGTGACTGGACGGAAAGCAGGAGATCCATGGTTCAAATCCCAGCCATGGCATTGAATTTTTCATGTTTACCACCTTCAATTGAGGCAAAGAAGAGTACTGTTCAATTAACTTGAGGTTGCAGCTGAGTAAAGATGCACACTAAAAGAATTAGTCTGATACTAAACCTGAAAGAAGACTGAAGGTAATTTATACATGAGAATTAGTTGATATATGTACCATCAATAGCTCCACATCCTCAGTCTCCTTTTAGGATTGATGACAGACTAATTCTTTTAGTGCGCATCTTCGCTCAGCTGGCACCTCAAGTTAAGTGGAGTGTAACAGAAGGAAAGGATCATAGAACATCATGGTAGGCATCTTCAAATACTCAACACTTTTTTGAGAAACAAAATTATTTTATTATAAAAACACAGGCTCAATTGGATACTGAGTCACATAATTAATATTCCTGAGATGCAGTTTTGGTTTTTCCTCCCTTGCTTGGTACAGGTCCCTGGCCAGTTTTCTTTGGCAGCAGAACAGCTTGAATATTTGGTAACACACCTCCCTGTGCAATTGTAACTCCGGACAACAATTTATTCAACTCTTCGTCATTCCTTATGGCAAGCTGAAGATGCCTTGGTATTATCCTGAAACACAAGCACACAGAAGTGACTAAATGTACACAACAAAAGCCTTTTCTAACCACTTCATGTTAACCCAAATAAAGTTTCAAAACAAGTTTTCTTGTAGCTACAAGAGGAACAAGGAAACCAAATAGTCAAGATAGCAGACCAATATATACCGCCTTTGACATCACGAGAAACAAGAATGTTGAGTTAGCACTTAATATATCTGCTATTGGAGTATTCAATTGGCAACTAAGGAGAACGGATGTGCTTTAAAGTTGCTTCCGCAGTAGAGAGGAAAAAGGAACTAAGTGACATGGCAACTGCAAAGCAGATGGAAGAAGTTACAAGAAATAATGGTTTGGCAATGAGATTTAAACAGAATGGAGGAAGTAAGTAACACAGTTGGAGAGTAAAACTAAAGAGTTGAAGATAAAAAGATGGTAAAAATGAAAAACTTCATGAGAAGATATAACTTAATAATTTCTAGGGTAGAAGAACGAAAAGGAATCGGAGCAGTTCAGGAGATACAGGAATTATTAATGAAGTGATTAGAGATGAATATCAGAGGTTTTGAACTGCAGGATGCATTTAGAAATGAGAAATTGGAAGGTCAAAGAAATATTACACAAATACAACTATTTGCAACAAAAACTTCACTTATCTTAAGAAAATGATGTAAATTTTTCTTATTAATTGATGAGATCAATGTCATGAACATTCCAAGCGGACGAATGTTCATGAAATCGACCTCATCAATAAGAAAAATCTACATAATTTTCTTAAAGATAAATGAAGTTTTTGTTGTAAATAGTTCTATTTGTGTAATATTTATTGCTTCACTGTAGCTATAACTATACCGCAAACAAAATGCAGCTGGAGTCGTGGCTTACCACCACTGGAGTCCTCTAGCATTACCCCTCCATCGTTATTTTAGGTTGCCTCTCCTCCATCACATGGGCTGCACTGGTTATCTGTTTACCTCATTTTTGCATTCACTGTCACATTCAGTCTTTGCATTTTCTGCCAAATCACTGCTTTGTTCCTCACGGTTTAAAGAAACTATGATTCTATCTGTTGAATGATTGTGAGGTCATGTCCAAGGTAATTATTTTCTGTTAACTTTGAAAATCAAAACAGAATTAAAATACAGGCATTTCGTGTTGTTTGCGCTGTCGCATGCAGGAAGGGAGTGTTGGGAGTCACATGATGCTTGGAAGGCGTAGAAGGAGAGAAGGTTCTCCTTGCACATGCGCACACTAACCGCAGTTTGTTTGCGGTCTACCTACACCTTCATTTTCTACATAATTAAAAGAAATATACCTGTGAAATTCAGCAATATGGAAAAGGCAACGAAAAGTATTAAAATAAGCAAAAAACGCTAAGAGGAACATCTATACTGCTTGCAGCAGGAGAAAAAGTAGATGTAAACAAAAACAAGTGACCGTTAACCGTAGTGCGCCATGTTCACAATTTCCATGATGCTTCCGTCGTGTAAATAATCCCTTGAAAAAGTACTGCTACTGAGGTGTGGAGTCTGAGTTTGTTTTGCTAAAGCGTACAAGTGCATACTAAGCATATTTCAATATACTATACCTATATACTAATAGATGGTTAAGTTTGCAATTAAAGTAAATTATGCTGTAGCGCATACTGAAGCTGCAAGGCAAACAGTTGTGAATCATGGCCAAATGATGAGTACTGTTAAAACATGCGTGCAGAAAGCCTTTACCAAGTGGTGAAAAGATAATAGTGAATGTATTTAACAAGTTCTGTGAAAAATTTCCAGAACTTGCTATCGATGAAGTGGTGAAGTAAACATCTGAATTTACCGATGTGTCAGTTTCAAGCATTTATAGTGCACACAAAGAAAAAGCCACATTTGGTGAAGTTTCAACTCCCGGCAAGAAGAGAATGTGCCAGATAAGGGTTGGATGTTGCCTGTGACAGGTTTGTGAGGTCAGAAATCTACCGAAAATTTCATCAATTCTTTGTTAACAATGAACCTCCCACCTTAAATAAAGACGCGCTAGTTGACACAGTATTCCATGTTGTAACACCTGATAACTACAGTGCCTGTGCCCAACATGTGATTTACGAGGAACAAAACCTCTGGGACTTGTAGGGCATTATTGACACCGTCGTGGAAAATGAGTGATACATCTAGGGGATGACAGATCGAGCAACACGGAGAGGTAGGACCTGGAGGGTATTGAACCAATTTCCAGCTCAGATTAGAGGAATACAATTGACATAAGTAGCAGTTAATTTTCATGGATATTAATAGTGTGCTGTGTTATACTTAGTTCGGAAGTTGCCTTTAGTGTCAAAAATTTATATTATTATACTTAACAAAGCGATTACGCAGTTAACTTGATTAAATATGCATTTTTGTGTTGAAAATACATATTCATATTATTAATACATATTGTGACTGTGGGTTCGTGAAATTAAAAGTCCATGTTACAAACACTAAAAATTGCTCTTCATTTCTGTAGAAACACACTTTTATCAACCCAACAGTCCAGAAATTACGTCACATACAAGTTAAGTTAGTTAAGTGCAGAGGATCTACCCAATCAGTCATAAGACCCACAAGTCCAAGGACCCTGGCCTCCTGCAACCCGGGAGCGATGGATAGTCCGGGGTTCTTCCATAAGGCAATACCTTATTACTTTAAAAAGCCCCCCCCCCCCCCCCCCCACTGACATCAAGATGGGATGGAAGTAGATACGCCACTTATGTGTCAACCCCGCAGGGAAGACTACCGAAAAACCTCGGTGGGGCCGCCTGGTGATCTAGCACACCTACTAGCTCTGCAGGCTAGTACCTGGGACTTATTAGGCAACCCTCTACCGCCTCCGGGCGGCCATAGCTTGGCCGGAGGTACCCAATTACCCGTGGGTGTCGGGAACACACTGCCCCCTCCAGTCCAACCCAATCCGAAAAACTCCCCGACAGGAGGGGTTCGGCAGTTCGGCCTGAGGTTCCTCTAGTAACGTCAGAGGTATCATGAGTGCTAAGGGTCTGCAGCGCCTGCACAACAGCAGCTGAAGGGGACGGATCCCCTCCCTTCCATCACATACAACTTGCAAGGTCAACGACCACAACACAGTTCACACAGCTGTTCACGCATGTGAGTTCAATTAACTGTCCCCTTGATGAGCTGTGGCTTCCTTATTTATAGCTGACTCACTATCCGGAATGTTCGCAAACAATCAAGACGGTGCACTGCCCGTCTCTTTGAACTCATCGCCTGCACTGCCTCGAATCAACAATGCTTAACGAAATGCTAACAGTACTGTCATGTCATTCCAAATGCACGATGACACGGAGTAATACAAACCAGTGTTCTAGTCACAGTACTTTTTCTCTCGTTGGACATAGTATATCAATAAGGATTTATCTTATGAGGAAAGGGAACAAAAGAGCTTAATTGAAAGAAGTAAGGCAAGGAAACAAGATTTTAATACATTTATACGAAACAGCAAACTGTGGATCAATGGGCAAGTGGCTGAGCAGAGAAGAGGCATAAGCAACTTTCAAAATGCAGGGCATACGAATGTTAATGCAGCAGACATGTGGCAAGTTGAGTCAGCTCCACCTTGTTTACAGCAGGATTGAACTAGCCTGAGATAGAGTATAGGCATACATCTGTATGCATCATTAAACTTGAGATTTGGGCAAGTATCTGTTTCTCTTGCCTTCTTTACTGTGCATCTTCTAGTATGTATCTGTTACCTGAATACATACACACTCTAAGCTAAATCCAAACTAGTCAGTTTGTCAAAAAGAGAGCAATAATGGAGGGATGAACTGAGCTACCTCCCATTCACTACAACGGAAAAGGGATGTTTCTTCTGGTCAAAACCTTTCCTTGTCAGTTTTTACTTCAAGTGTGCAGATTCCGGGAGTAAACCCCCTTCCATCATCACACTGAAATGTTTGTCACAACACTGCATGCAAGCGAGAGGGTGTGTATGGCTTTCTCTTTCTAGAAATCTGTGACTTCTTATCCCACACAGACTTGGCTTCGCCTACTATAAGAAATGATGTAACAGAAACAAGTTGTTGCCAACTGCAGTTCTGAAATATACCCAGACAACAAAATGTTACCAACACATTCTTTGTTATTCTTGTTCCTATATTACAAAGGTTGTCCAAATAAGACATGCAAAATTATCTGAAGAGGAAGTTATCCTTTGAAACATGCACCCATAAAGTAAAATGCAGATGGTTATAGGAACGTGTTACATCCATTTATGTGGTATGTTATGTTTTAATACTATAGAGAACTCACAATAACAGGTATCTTTACATTCAAAATACTGTTAATAATTTTGGTTAAAGTTCACAAAGACATCATAGACTTAGGTTTGTATGGAATGACGTCACAGAAATAAGCTGTTGCCAACAGCACAATTCAGAAATATGCCAACATAGCGGAATGTTGGTAACACTTTCTTGTGATAAACTAGCGATACTGTAATGCATAAGGGAACTGGCAGTATAATGATACGAAAAGATAGGAATTTAAATGAATTATGAGTGAATTTCTAGAAATTACTTCGTAAAACAATGTAATTAGTTTTTTTTTCCTGTATAAAACCTATTTGTGTTCACATGTTACAGTATTGCTAGTTTGCGTAGGTAGTGTTGGTACTTTCAGCAAAAGTATGCTTTCACTGTTGCCAATGCTCCAGTCATGACATCATGCCCAGCATATAGCTACGCCATCTTTGTGCACTTTAACCATAATTTTAATTAGTTGGATGGATCTGCCATGCAGTACTTTGGTTAGATGGTGTTGGTATTTTCAGCAATGCATGTTTTCCTTGTTGGCAACACTCAAGCCACAGATCACACCCGCTATTCTATACACTGTTCTTCTGCAGTTTAACCTGTTTGTAAATTGGAGGGGGGGGGGGGTGTTTAACATCCTTCGACTTAGATCATATTGGATAAGATGCGTAAAATTATACTGAAATAAACCAGTCTCCAGAGGTTAGTTACCCATGCTCATCTTTCAGCATAAGGCAAAAACTCCAGAAAAAAGCTTATCCAGATAATATGCCCAAAACGAGATTCAAACTCAGGACCTCTTGAATGTGAGGCAGATGCACTATCCCCATAAAACAGAGCTGGGCAAAATGGGAGTTGGGCCCTGTGACTATCAAGAAAACCTTTACATTCATTTGAAACTTATTATCAGGAGTTTTACAGCAGTCCCACAAGTGTTCAGGCTAGCACTTCTCGGATATTCTTTAGAACATTTCCCGTAAGAAATTTTGTCTAAATCCAACATCAGATGCATGCACGAGGGCTGGCAGAACCTTTCGAAGTGGCCACGCAGTTGTAGTGCTCCTGACACGGTTATTCTGTTGCCAACCTTTGCACCATCAGCCAAGCATCCGTTTTGCAGATGTTTGAAATTTCACTGTTAGCAAGGTAGCAGCTTAATTGTAAAATCTGAAAATGAATTTTCCACTGGGGCCCTGGCATTCAGTAAAGAAAGTTATATTTGAAACCAATGGCTCAACTTTATAAGTTTTACCGTCTTGCACCTTTATGTGAAAATGAGGAAAAGTGCATGCAGTTTTTGTATGATGAAAGTTTATTAAGAAATAGAATGTTGTACCAGGAGTGCGATGCCGTCCTACATCCCGTAACAAAACGGGGGCAGAAATTCCAAATATTTTCCTGCAGGAGGACATAATGAGCAGTTTTCGGAGTCCGTCGCTAAAGGTACGAGGTTTGAAAAAACGAAATTGCAACCTGTGCAAGTGCTCCTGAATACATACAGTTTTGCCAGCAAGCTGTCTTACAAAGCAAATTGTTGTGCAGTGTATGTTCATTCACTACAGCTTTATTTATTCTTTTTTAAATGTAGATTTTTTTTATCATTTTTTGTGATTTACGTCCTCCAAAGTTAGTGTAGTTAAATCAATGTTGGCAGTGTTGAAAATTTTCTGCTATTGACATCGGCACATGTCCCTTTGGCAGGTTCCGTCAGCGCTCATGCGTGCCTACAATGTTGGACTTGGACAAAATTTTGTCGGAGGGACTTGTTCTAAAGAAGAGCCCAATTCTCAAGTTAAGGTCTTCTAACAATACAGAACTGTAACCATTTTGGCACTTCTTTAAAATATGTCCCTAAATTTTTTTTTGTCTAAGTCCAACATTCCCAGACCACAGTTGTGTTACTAATAACTATATCAGTTTAAATACTCATTATCCTCATAGGTACTTTTCTTTTATATTGCAAAGAATTATTCAGATTTCAAAAGTCCAAAAGTACTTACTGTGCATGCGCTGACATCAATAGCAGACAACTTTCTCCATTACCAACATTGATCCAGCAACCACACTAGTTTTTGTTGCCAACACTCTAAAACTAATGTAATGTAATCAACATTTAAACAATTTCTGGGGACTTCTCTACACTGTCCTTTTTGATGAATACCCATGAATAGGCTGAACAAATCGCCAACACGACTCAATATTGTTAGTGAGGACATTTGTTACTGGGTCCTTGGCATGTCCTCTCCTGCACAAATATATTTGAAATTTACGATTCCACTTTGGGATGCAGGACAGCATTTATTGTGACTATACTTGTAATTGACTTCTTGTAATTATTCTTAATTGGACGTTGCCTGAAACATTCTTGTACCATGTCTATAGGCTAAATAAATATTATTGCACTTCCGACAGCTTTCTTGTTCTTAAAAGGCTTTAATCGTAAAGAAACTGAATGCACTGTTCCTCATTGCCGCACAAAACTGCAAGATCAATTAAACTTATAAATCGAGCCATTGGTATCAGACACCACTTCCACCTATAAACTTTATTTACTGAATGACAGGGCTTCGGTGGAATATTCATTTTCAAATTATTCAGTTCAGCACCTCCTTTCTAGCAATGGCACATGTGAAGTTTCGCTTCTGTAAAACAATGTTTGGTGCAAAGGTTGGCAACAGATGCATAAGCAAATAACCGCGTCAGCAGCACTACATTGCATGGCCACTCCAGCAGGTTCCATCAGCCCTCCTGCATGCCTCTCCATGTTGGACTCAGATAAAATTTCCTGAGGGGCATATTCTAAAGAATCGTCCACCTTTTTGTTTATAGCACAAATTGTGATGACTGCAAAACAAGCCATTGTGACACTGCACATGCTCGGATGACTATACATTGGGAGTAAAATCAACTAATTTTGCAAGCTTTCTGTACTACAAATAGGGTAATTAACACAGCATTAGTAATTTAATCTTATCTACCCCATCCACCTATTAGCATGATCAATGCAGTTTAGTTATATTTTCCGTTTGGGTCATTTGTTATTCGGTACAAATAGTAGTTTGTTAGTCTCATGTTAACTGTTTTCGTGTTAGTAGCATAATCAAGAGATAACATTAAACCTCAGGCCACATAGACAGAATGCCCAAAAACACCACGCATTCATTCGTTATCCTTCTAACGCAAATAAGTGGACTTATTTCTTATATGTTGAAAATATTTATTTAAACTTTACCTTGTCTTTTTGTTGTCTCTTGCAGCATTTCCTGCCAATTCCAGAACTTCGGCCGCCAGATATTCCATTACGGCTGCAAGATACACCGGTGCACCAGCTCCAACACGTTCGGCATAATTTCCTTTTCTGAGCAACCTATGAATTCTGCCAACTGGAAACTGAAGACCGGCACGACTTGAACGTGACTTTGCCTTTCCCTTCGCTTTGCCTGAACAAAGAAAACGCGAAACAGATATATTCGTCAAGTATGTTGCTGGGCATGCACTACATCACTACAAAAATCTGATGTTATAATACTTTGCGATAAAAACTTACCTCCTTTGCCTCTTCCAGACATATTTTACAAACAAATACGAAGAAACAAAACAGAAACGTTAACAACTCAACAATTCTAACCAAGATCAACAAAGTTCCACTTCCAACCTAATTTGGCTGCCTGCTGCTCTCCAAGTTAGTAACCAGTGTGGCAACCAGCGTCCGTTCTTGTGCGCGGGAAATAACGACGTCATGTTGATCCCAACCAATAGCAGCTAGTTTGAGTCCTCCCATTCTCCAATAGGGTAACACAAACGTTTACGAAACCACCAATTGCAGCTCAGGAGGGAACAGGTGAAGGTTACAGCTGAAGGAAGAAACAGATTTCAGGCGCGCAAAGCTCCATTCTTCATTCTATCCTTTATGACGTCACATTCGTGGGAAAAACGGATAGAAGACAAAAACCGTCCCTATAGTGTATACCTGAGATGGACCCCTCTTACTAGTAACTTACTTTTGATAGAACGCTGTTTGTAGTATATGTGCACAAATTTGAGCGCTTTACCACGCACTGTTCTATAGTTAAAGCAAACAACAATAAATTAAACTTTGAATCTTAACGATACAAGTAAAACAACTAATAATAGAAAGCGTATACACGGGCGCAAACGTGTGTTATGGCAGGGATAGACCAAGAAATATACAATAACTTTGGGTATTAATAACACACCAGTGAAATTAATAGAATACAAAGTCTCTCCATGTCTGAAAATTAAAGAAATAGTTTATTAATTTTAGGGTTTGAAGAAAAAATGTCTTATGCGTGCAGTCACATGACTTTATCTACTCTTTTAAAAAGTGTTTTTAAAAGTGCTTATTCGTCTAGATATTTATGTTAACTGAGGTAAATATTTACGGAAGTGTTTTTTTTTTTTTTTTTTTTTTGTATTTCCTTATGTGTAAAATGAGAATAGAATACAGTGGGCTTAAGTGACAAATATTTTAAGAACTGGTTGCATATTAAAAAATTCAAAACCAATGAGTAAGAAATATCCTGAAAATGGTTATCCCTACAACCACCTCCCACCCACCACCCACCACCACCACCCCTCACCCAAATGACCTCGTCGACGGGCCCTAAAACCCACCCACCACCCTACAACCACCTCACCCCTTAAAAAAATGTATGAATTGTGTGGTTCAATGAGATCTAGGTTTTGTGCAATAAGATTTTATCTAACTCTTACAGTCTGATTTTTAAAAGAAGATACGAGGTCATCTGTTTCTCCATGTGGGGAGCTACAATATTGCCAATATTGCCGAGAACCAGATAGAAAGTTATGCATATCCCTCTCAATACTCGGAACTTATAAACAAGTGTTCAAGGTTATCACCTCAGTGAAAACATGCACATTTAATCTGTATTAGCTTACTTTAAGAACAAAAATAAGTTATTCTCAGGCGTCAGTATTTTTAAAATAATTTATTAACAACTCTGTTAACTGAGATGATCATATCAGCGCTGCTGGTGTGCCAGAATTTTGATCCTCAGGATTTCATAGTCATGATCCATGACTTCATGATAGTCCCCAGCTTTTTTTAGATCTGAACAGCAGGAGGGCATCATCAACAAAACCATGAGACATACACATGACCAATAATAAAGCAGTCACCTTTTCCTATAGGTTTTTTTTTTTTTTTTTTTTTTTTTTTGTGGTTCCTATAGGTCGTTTTGTCGTTTTGTGTGCTGTCAGTACTGTCCTTTGATACAGTATGATTGGCATTTACCAGATTTCATCCAACCATACTATTTCATGCAGCTACTTATTCAGCATTTCTCTTAAAAACAAATCCTTGTGTTACAATATATGATCTTTTGAGTATTAGTTTTCTGTTATTTATTTTTTGAAATCAAATCCCAGATCATGGAGGACTTTGTTCAAAGAACTAATGCTTCCCTCAAATTGCTTTGCTTCTTTAAGAGAAGAAAGAAGCTTACATGTGGTAGGATCCTCCTTTTGGGTGTAATAGTCATAGATATGGCGTCTAATTGAAAACTATGAGATGCCCTACTTCTTTGTTTCCCAGGAGTTACAATTTGTGATTGACCTGGAAACACTCACCTCACTTATTTTAAGGGCACATACAGTCTTTTTTTTTTTTTTTTTACATAGTTGGAAGGAATAAGAAGTTCATTGTGAAGAAGTAAATTCTCCTCTTCCTCTTCAAAGAATTCCTTAAGTGAACAGACAAATTCTCTAGCTTGACTGTCCAACATAACATACCGACCACAATCTTATCTTTGTCTTGGGCCATGAGTCCTCAGTCTACCTCTACCTCTCAGTCTGCTAATAAGTCTTGCTTCCATAACAACTTATTTTAATAATGTTTAACAAAGTATGCTAATACACACAAGGCAACTGAACACTCAAAAAAACTTTGTTTCTCTTCCTTCATAAGAGAAGTAAAGCCAGTGATTTAGATTTAGGCATGTAAAAGAGCCTTAAGCCTGACAAAGAAGCCTCTGAACAACATTATGCCCAATATGGAATGGTGTGCGAAGACCACAGCAGTTAAAAAGTATACATAAATAAACAAAAATAATTATGCATATATCATTCAGAATGAAGAGAACTTCATAGGCTATTCCCAGAAAATACAGCACATGTATTTCATTTGCCATAAACATATTTAATTCAAATTGTGAGAGCCTCTTTTGAGAAAATAAAAGTTTTGTAAAATTTGTCCGTGATTGGAAGCGTAAATTATAAAGAACATCTTTGTGTTGCATCCCTGAAAGATGTTGAGCTTAAATACTGTGACTTTGTGGGTTCGTGAAATTAAAAGTCCAGGTTACAAACACCAAAAATTGCTCTTTATTTCTGTAGAAACACACTTTGGTCAACCCCTACACTAGCAGAATTATGTCACATACACAATACAACTTGCAAGGCATCGACCACAAAGTTCACACAGCTGTGTGCGCACACGAGTTCAATTAACAACTGTCCCCTTGATGAGCTGCAGCTTCCTTATTTATAGCTTACTCACTATCCGGAATGTTCTCAAACAATCAAGATGGCACTAGAAGAAAGACGAACTCGTCCCTCATGCCGCCTCACTTCAACAATGCATTCGCGACAATACTGAGTTGGGTCCATTAGAACCTTTTACGTCCCGGCCCTGTAGGCCATTGGTCCATGTGGTCCATCTCCTGATGTTTCACTCATATCTCCAGAAATCCATCTCCTTCCATGGACCCTGGACTAATTTGAGCATCATTTCACCCATTTCATTCATCGTCCGATATGACTTAACGTTGGAGGTGTAAATTACAAAAAAAGGAACAAACAAAAAAAATACCAGATATGCTGCTCACATATACATGTACACGATTCTTTCTCTAAAACTCCAGAATTCAAGTCTGTGATTCAAGTCTCCCCAGGACCATGTTTCTTGAGGTTTGAGGTTTCTTTCCTAGATTTTCCTTGGTCATTTTGGAAATTCTGGAGAGGTATCATATACATAGGATTGAAAATGTTCTTTCCATATTTCCTTGACAATAATCATCTCATGTATAATCAGTGTCCAATATGTGCGGTGCCATACCAAATACTACCACAAACTTTATTGCTACAATAAACTCATCTCTCACTGGCTTCATAACAATTACAATAGACTTCAAGGGGAAGAAAACGAGGAACAATTCTTGTTATAGGAAAGTTATATGAGTGTCATATTTACGTGCCATAAAAATGTTTAGAGACGAAGGAAGGTCGGTTATGTATAATGGTGAAACATATCTTCATATGAGAATCGACTAACTCACTTCCATGCGCTGCAAGCCATAAAGGCATCACCCCAGAATTTTTATTTTCCTGTAAATTAAAACATTTGTGACAGCAAAGAAGTAAAACAGTAAAGATCTGTCGTTTCTCATGGCTAAAATGAGCAAGTGCTCATATATAGAATAAAAAGAAGTATTTCAGAAAGTGGAGTGCCATTGTTACTAAAATTAGGCAAGTGAGTCAACCTTGTATATACTTTTCTCCACTTACAAGTAAAGTAAGTGAAGAAAAGTATATACAAGGTTGACTCACTTGCCTAATTTTAGTAAAGTGCTCATATATCTTAAGGTATGCATTTTAGTAAAGACGATTATGGGAAATATGGCCTTGCTGCATTGTCTTCCATCTTCTAGCACTAGTAGATGGTGCAAGTGACGTTAAGGAATAGACTCTCTCTAGTGCGTGAAGAAAGAAGGTCACCGGCACAGAACTATTGTCACTACTGTACACGGTTGTTCAGTTTCTTACAGTTATTTTTTTTTCCAGCAAATGGTTTATAAATTTATAATGGACAGGAAAATGAAAGGGTTAACCAAGACGAAGAAATGGTTAGAATAAATAAAAACAAACATTTCAGTCACCATAAAAAAGTAGTTATGTATTCTACAAATCAATCTTTTTGATGTATACAATTAATGAAATACAGCAATGCACATTACATATTTAAGTACACAATGTTTTCAAACACCATATATCACATCAACTAACAGATATGGAGACTGAGATTGTACTATTGCTGGCTATGTAGATGAGCTTATTGCCATGAATTCATTGGAGTGTGATCACGTATTTTTTCATTAATATATATTTTTATTCATAGCCAAAATGTTCACCACACAATTTCAAACTTTATGGAAATGATAACCACAAAACAGTGAATGCTTTGGGCTGTTCAAAGTATTAAAATTGTCTTAAATGCATGGAGCTAGCGATAAAAATACCAACATAGATTTCCAGGAAGAAACTACAGAACTATAGTTATTTGTATAAAAAGAATTAAACTAAAGGTAATATCATGTGTAAGTAACAAAAGTTTTGTCACCAGGAACATTTACTGTCATATATAAGTAGTGATACATTGAGCCACCACTTGTCAGGAGTGATAGAGTTGTATTTTAGGTAATCAGAGATCACATCTCAAATCTTGGAACAGTGGTTCTCAAACATTTTATCTCTTGGATCCCCCCCCCTCTTACAATAAGAAATATTTATCAAATGTCCATCCTTTAGAAGGGCTGAGAAGCAAACTGAAATGGGCTACATTTTACAGAGTAAAGAGTGAAGTAAATACATTATTTGTGTAGCCAATTTGGTTGTAACTCTGCTCTGTAAGTGGTGGACACCAGCTACTAAAATGACATCATAGTTCTGGGAATGAAATGTTGATTGCACCTACGTCTACTGGATTGTAACATAAGGCATTCTCTCCAGTATGGATAGAAGAGTTTTTCCTTCATTAAAGGTTTTGCAAGACATAAGGAAATGCCAATTGCCAACCTCAACATCACAAACAGAAAAATGTTATTTCATAATTTAATGCATATCATACCAATGGATAACTCTACAGGAGGAATGTATCCCTACAGTTTAATTTACACAGTACACTTATATGCAATATTTCTTAATTATTTTGTTTTACTTTAGTGATAGAACCAATAGTTCTTTTCTAAAGACTTTAGTCAGAACAACATAAAGAAATAGGTAAGCACATATGAGCAATTTACTACCTATTATAAATAAATAATTTAAGTTAATTGGTGGAAATTAACCATTTCTTCACACTAACCATATATAGGCTAAGGTTATGGATGGATAGAGTCAACATGAAAAGTTCAATGCCATGGCTGGGATTTGAACCAGAGATCTCCTGGTTTCCGTCCAGTCACTCTTACCCAGTCAGAACGTGCTGTTCTGACAATAATTCTCCAAGTAACTCATATATATTTTCCTGCTAAACCACTAGGGGCTCTTGTATCTAAGATACACCACTTGTGGTGACCTTGTTGTCGACGGGCTCTTTATTATTTAAGTTAATTGGTGGAAATTAATCATTTCTTAACACTAGCTGTACATAGGCTAAGGTTTTGGATGGATAGAATGAACTTGAAAAATTGTTGATGCAACATTAAACTCTCCAATTGACTCATTGTATTTTCCTGTAAAAAATAAATAAAAAAAAATAATATAAAAATTATTTGTGGTTGGTTTATTGACACTCGTCACTTACTTTTTCATATATTTATGAGAGACTGGTTTCAAAGGCCCTGGCCTCCATTTTCAATCTCTTCCCAATTGAAAATGGAGGCCAGGGCCTTTGAAACCAGTCTCTCATAAATATATGAAAAAGTAAGTGACGAGTGTCAATAAACCAACCACAAATAATTTTTATATTAATTTTGACGTCACTGTTACTAAATTCCTCCAAACACACATCATAAAAAAAAAAAAAAAAAATTGAAACAGAACTTACTTTCTGGACATCCCTTGTATAATGAGTCAGTTGGAGAGTTTAATGTCGTGTCAGCATGTTGGCCATGGTAGCTCAAGGGGTTAGAGCAACTGAACGGAAAATAGGAGATCTGTGGTTCAAATCCCAGCCGTGGCATTGAATTTTTCAGTTGGCTCTAATTAATAAAAAACATCATATACAGAAGTAATGTATTTAAAAGGATTAATTCTGAAAGGATTAATTCCTCAATATAATTTTAATATAAAAATTATTTGTGGTTGGTTTATTGACACTCGTCACTTACTTTTTCATATATTTATGAGAGACTAGTTTCAAAGGCCCTGGCCTCCATTTTCAATCTCTTCCCAACAATGTCAGAGATTTGTTTAACTACATTGACAGCTAACAAATGAGTCGGATTAGGCTTCCAATAAAAATTACCTAAACAAATACAACTTAATAACTTAAAAACATCACTACATTGGATAAACAACAGTTTGATTTGATAAAATATCTGGAGTATTTCCAATGTTCTTTTGCTCAACATACAGTTACCATTCTTTCTGGCATACTTTGCAAATAATGTCTTTGGTTATTTTTGAAAAACAGTACTTTTTATTGCAATGAGGTCAATGAATATGCCAAAAAAAATTGTGCTTTAAGGTAACCCACAACCAAAAGCCAGACATATTATTGGAAAGGGTATTGATTACCAAACTTGATGAATAAATTACCATAATTATAAATTGACTGTGAACCTGATCTTCAAGTTTAAATTATAAATTTTCCAAGATCTTGAGAAAGTTGCTATTGTTTTTATAACAGCAAATCAGCTTGTAGAGTCAGAATGTCAACAATGTTTTATTCAACATACAAACAATATCCTTTTAATATAATTTTGAGTCGAACTAATACTCAATACTCCACTTATTGCTAGTATTTACCTAGAACACGTTTCGTTATGATCTTCCTAACATCATCAGCTGTTGCTGATTAATGGACGTTGGTTTGGTGAACACATTGGAGGTGACAGGTGCATCTCTGTCAGTATCTTGATGAACTTGAAACTTCATAAAAAAAATTTACAAATCATCCCAGAGCTACACACCTTTTCCAAAAAGTCTTCAAAGAGCACAATATTACTTTGGCCCCACAGAACAAATTTAGTGTACAACACATTTTGAAATCACATAATACAAAGGAGATACCCACAGACAAAAAATTAGATGTATAACGGATAAACTGCAAAGGATGCAACAACTTTTACATTGTAAAAACAAAAAGGAACTTGAACATTAGGCTTAAAGAGCATTTTAGTAACATCAGGAACAAAGAAATAGATAAATTGGCGGTAGCATACCATTTTTGGAAGGAGAATCATGATATAGAATGAGAAATCCCCTTATTAAAAAGTGTCCAAGGTCCAGCTGCATTAACCACATGGGAAAAAAAAAATCTTCATAAAGAAATATGAAAGAAAATTGTTTAATTTCAACACTACCTTTGAAGAAAACCCAAACTTCAAGTTCATCAAGATACCAACAGAGATGTGCCTATCACCTCCAAGGATTCACCAGACCAACGTCTATTGATTTGATTTGATTTATTGATTCATCCATTAAAACATGTACATGTTATAGGAAACGTCAAATTAAAAACTAAGAACTAAAAACTAAAAACTAAGTACAATATTTATAATTAAGGTAGCTAACTAAATATTTACAAATTTAAAAATTCATCCACGCTGTAGAAGCTATTGGCTCTAAGGAAGTTTAATAACAATTTCTTAAATTGATGTTGTGATTCAATCTTTTTTATCGATTCAGGTAGCTTATTGTAAAGATGTAAGCCAGCATATGTGAAACTATTTTCATACATCTTTGTTTTGTGTGACTTCACAAATAAATTATTCTTTGTTCTAGTGTTGTGTATATGAATTTCAGAATTTGTTTTGAATAAACTTAGGCTTGCTTTCATATGTACAAGAGTTTCATATATGTATATACTTGGCAGTTGTAAGATACCTAATTTACTGAAGTATGGCTTACAACTAGTTGTGCTTGAGACATCTGCTATGATTCTAATTATTTTCTTTTGGTATCTGAATACTTTTATACTGTCTTTAGAATTTCCCCAAAAAATTATACCATATGCCAGCAAACTGTGTATATATGAAAAGTACACTATTCTCTGAACTTTCAAGCTTGACATGCCTGTAATCGCCCTCATTAAGAAACACATTTTACTAAGCTTTTTCGTCAATGCCTCTATGTGAGTTTCCCAATTTAAATTTTCATCTAGTATTAGTCCCAGAAATTTGATAGTTTGTACGTAATGTATTTGGTCTTGTCCCAGCATTAATTTTGGATACAATTGACTTCCACTCATTTTATTATAGAAGCTTAGGGCTGCTGTTTTCTCCTTACTCAATATTAACATATTGGCACTAAACCATTTTTGAATATATTTTAGATTATTTTCAATATGTACATCTGCCCCTTCCTTATTCACCCCTTTGATAAAAATATTTGTATCATCTGCAAAAAGTGTAACATTTATATTGGTTCTGTTTTCTACATTATCTGCCAAATCATTAATGTACACTATAAATAAAAGAGGTCCAAGCACCGAACCTTGAGGGACCCCATATTTCATTATAGCGCTACTTGAAATCTGAGTTTTAACTTCACTCGTTTCGTTATTAGTTGACAACAGCTGATTATATTCGGAAGATCCTAACAAAATGCGTTCTAGGTAAATACTAGCAATAAATGGAGCATTGAGTATTAGTTTGACTCAAAATTATATTAATTTTGTGCTTCATTGTATCATAGTCCTTACACATTGGAAAATCCTTTTGTTTGTCATAGTGATGTTTAAATTTGTTTCCTTATTCAAATATAAGTTAGTTAGTTACTAACACTCCCCACATGGCAACCTTGGCCTTCGGGGTAACCTCACCCCACCAAGTGATGACCGGACCCATTTCTCAGGTGGAGGCACCCAGAGGGCGGTGTCCATTACCTCCGATGATAGGGTGATAGTGAAGATGGCGGTGAGGTGAGAGGACCTACAGTTTTTACCGTGGACTCCGAACCACGTTGGGCATAGGGGATACTTCACGTGTGCTAGACAGAGGTGAAGGCGTGGATAGGGCCGACTTAAAATCGCCAACCCCAGAGCCGGGAATCGAACTCGGGACCCTTAGAACGGGAGCCGCGAACGAAACCACCGCGCTACCCCGGCGCCCCTTATTCAAATATAATAAATATGATACTTTAAAGTTTGAAGAGAAAGTGTATTTTAAAAATTAAAAATACAGTGCCAAGGTTGAATCTCATTTTGTGAACAAAATCAACAACCTTTCCCTTACAAAAGCAAAGGGCATACATAGTTTATACATAATTTAATGAGAGAGGAGGGGTTAATTATTTGTAACTTGGTACAACTATTCATCCATTTCCAAAATTTAAACCTTCCTTTGAGCATTATGCTTCTTGTTTTGAGAATCACGAATCATAACAAGGTTCAGTTTAAAAGACCTGAAATATGAACATCTACGACAACATTCTTATCTAATAAAGAGAATATATACTATAATAACCATACAGCACATATTAAAATATAGGATTTAGAATTTGATTGAAGTTATTATGGAAGCACAGTGTGATTAACAGTGAAAGTGGAATAATTTCTTATAGTAATACCAACATGACAAATTTATAAAGCACATACTTCTCAAATCTTAATCTTAGTGTAATCTGCTTAACTTAATTATACTTTGAATAAATGTGTTTGTCTTCTTTCATTTTAAATGTGAGAGATATCTCAAACTCTACTTTTTGTACTGTTAACTAACTGCAGGTTATCTTTAAGTCCTATTTTATTTTCTCTGCAATATACAGAGACTCCCATGAATAATCGAACAAACCAGAGTACTAAGTTTTGAAAGTGAAAATCAACATTTGATGTGCCATTTTATTGAAATGAATGATAATCGAGTCACACGGTTCCTTCTTGTAAGAAAATAAATGTTATTTCACATAAAACTTATATAATGCGTGCTTTTTTAAGAACTAGAAAGAAATATGGCATTTTTTGACCCTCAAAAGTAATTGAACATAACAACTTGAGTGTGATACAAAATATGGCGTAGTACTTTGTGACTCTCCCTCTTCTTTTCACTACTTCTCGCAACCTATTTGGCATGCTGTGAACCAGGTTTTTCAGGTAGACTGTAGAAAGTTTGCTCCATTCCTCTTGCAACCTCTCCTTCAAGTGCTGCTTGGAGGTGATGGGGTCTTCTGCATGGCCTTCTTCAGTTTATCCCATACTGCTTCTATGGGATTATGATCCAAAATACTCATCATTTCTGCACTTTGTTTTAAATTTTGCTGTAATAGTCTAAGATAGACTTCCTTTTTCATGGTTGTGTCTATGAACACGAGCTTTCCCACTCCCGTAGAGGAAATACAGTCCCATACCATTATACTCCCTCTGCCGTGTTTGACTGTGCCTTGTAAATTGCACTCTTCCAGCTCCGTGTTTGGTTTCCTTCGCCATCGGAACCAGCAAGGTTGTATTTGCTTCTGTCACAAACAATAACTTGATCCCACCAATAGGTTGCCTTGTTAACAAAGCCTTTGGCAAATTGTAATTGCTTCCTTTTATTCTTGCTGGAAATGTATGGCTTTTTTCTGGCTGCACGACCATTAAAATCTTAAATTTAAAGGGAGTCGATTAATTACACTAAACAACCCTTACTTAAGTAAGGGTTATTTAGTGTCATTAATCGACTCCCTTTAAATTTAATTTATTATAACAACACTGTTTTCAACACTTCCAAGAAAGGAGTCATTAAAATCTTGTTTTTGCATGGCTCTTCTGACCATTTCAGGGCTGTCAGTCCCAGTTCTTCCTGAATCTCAGCACAAATACCGGAGCACTTAGATGTGGATTCCGTTTTACCTTACACATAATATAAGACTCCTGCCTATCGGTAAGAAGTTTTGGTCACTCTGGCTTTGCTCGAGATTCAATTCTGTTTTCATATTTATACCTGTGAATTGTGTCACTAACTGTACTTTTGCTAAGATTCACAATCTCTGCTATTTCCAGGTATGTTTTGTTCTTTTCATAGTGATAGATCACTGTCTCTGTTCAAAGGAACTCTGCTTACCTCTGGGCCCTATAATATGCTTATGGCTTCTTGGTGCACAGTTGACGTACTTCTCCTACGATGTTGTTTTGTCTACTGACAGACTTCACCTACTCGTTTGTATTGCATTTCATTTGTGCTGTCTGATTCTTTTTGTGTCATAAACTTATGATGTAAACAAGGTTGAACGGGGAAGCTCTTAGTTTAGTCACATTTTCAATCTCTAAAATTTATGTTCAAGGTAAATGATATTTGCTTAACACAAGGAGTACCTTGATATTGAAACGCATAATCTATACTGCTTTATAGAACACTCCATAGTGAAATGCAAAGTCTGTCCGATTTTTTATGGGAGTCAATGTACCTAGTGGTCTAGCAGGTAGAGGAAGTATGTTTATATATTTATATTTTTATATTCAGATTTCAAAGTACATATCATCTTTAGAAAAAGGTTAATGTGAACAGCATAACTCCCATCCCCCCAAAAAATGTTGAATAAATAGGAAACCAAACATCTTCTAAACATACATTTTCAAGAAAATCTGTCCCTATACTACTTCTTTATCAGTTTACCCTCCTCATATGGAGGATTGGACTGGGCTACGCTATGAAGATTTGGAAAGGAGGTCCAACCTTGGTTTATTGTACCTATGGGGGTGGGACACTCTCGGGAAGAAGGATGAGGTGAGAGGAGACAGTTGACAGCCATACCAAGGAGCTTGGACAGTGCAGAGGGCATGGTTCCTACTCTTTACCAGTTTGGAACTCCCCGATAGACCAGCACAACCAGCATTCAACGCTACTGTCCTGCTGTTATTTTCCACTTATTATATGCATCTACACTGTTTTTAGATTAATAAATAATCATTTATGTATCAAAATTTAACTGTATTCGAACACCACAGTGAAGCAAAACAATTATTAAATTATTGATGAGTCATATTTATTACACATCAGCTTCACTTACGTACCTATATTGAGGACATGTTTCACGAACCATTGTTTGCATCATTGGCTCTAATGCGACTGATGTGTAATAAATACGACTCATCTATAATTTAATAATCATTTATGTGTTTTTATTGAATTAAAATGGGCAAATTTTATTTTGATGTACTCATATTTAATGGATCTAGTTACAGATCTATAATCTGTTTGCTGTAAGAATAAAGTAAATGTCGAAAAAGTATGTGCCGGAAATTCACCGCATTGGTTGGTGGCTTTTAATACTCTCATATTGTGACTGTGAGGGTTATGTAGAATCAAAAATGTGGATTGCATAAATTTAGAATACTCTTTATTGCAGTAAAAAGATGGGAAGTTGATAAACAGCTGTCTTCAAGGTCGACTTGGTGCTCCACTGCACGTAAACAAGTTAAAGAAATCACTGTGGTACACTGTCGCAATAACCATCACACAACTGCTGCTCTAACACCTTGTGGGTTTTTATACCCCCAGCATTGTTTCTAGAAAGCTGCAGACCTTTCGATAACATTCACAGTAGCAAAAGGAAGACAGAATATTCCGGAGCCTCTCTCTGTCTCTTTCTTTCTCTTGGCAAGCGTCCAGCTCTGGCTGGCAGCAGCCCAACAATGCCATAGGGTGACAATATTCTTCCTCAATATAGCATGGTTTATTAAGCTTCTTGCTTTACCTGTTTTCAGTAAACCATTCAAGTTGTTATAATACAGAATTAACATTATAAAGTGACTAAAGTAAAAACAGTGACTCTTTTAAGTTCAAAAATGCACTGGTCGATGTAACAACAAAGATGGCTGTTAAACTTTGGTGATGGCATTGCTGTTTATGTGCACATGTGCAGGTGTTATGTTAACCAATGATGTACTAGAGGCGGAGCTCATTGCACAATGTGGAGAAATACTTTACTTTATTCTAACAGCGAATAGATAGTAAATGTAAGAAAGGCTCTTATAGTATTATCAACAGTTATTTTTGGGACACTTCTAGCAACTTTGATTTTCCCTATTGAGTTCTTTGTTTCTACTTCTTCTCCAAACCCCAATGAGCTATAGCTGAAGTAGCATCATATAGCAATTTAATACCAGGCATTCGTATTATATTTTATTTTTTAATCCCTTCAATATATTTCATCTTTTTTTTTTTTTCTTTTCCTTAGTCAAAATCATTCATAAAAAGTACAATTTTCAAGAGTTTCTCATATCTCTTGTACGTCAAAGATCATTAAAGTTGGATATCTTAGCTATGCAGTTAATTGTATGCAAACAGTACAAATACATAGCCAGTGCTTTTAACCATAATTGAAACCCTCAATCACTCACAGCAGTAATGGTTGTATGGATCACAGAGCTAACAAGACACCTTTGAACTTGAACGCTTGAAACATGTTTAGAATAACAAATGACCTTTAAAACAGTGGTCTGTATTATTTCCATGCAAAACTCTGCACTTGGCTACTGGCAGCATTATAAGCTTTATAAAAGAATCAAGTCTGTATCAGAAGATTGTTAATTTTGTAAGACTACAATGTACCAAACTACAAGTGAAGATACATGATCGTTATTTCATCATCAAATTTCACTTGTAATTTAAAATCAATTTGCTGTATCAAAGGATAAGCCTATGGTGCTATATACTTGGTGAAATGCAAAAAAAAAAAAAAAAAAAAAAAAGTGTAGTGTTTAACGCCCGCTTTTACTACATGTGGCACTGCAGATGGTAACACTGATAATGCATGAGATGAAGATGCAGCACTGGTGGAATGAGATGGTGGGGGAAACCAAAGATCCCAGAGAAAACCCACCCCAGAGATGTGTTGTCCACCACAAATCTCACTTTGCAGTCGCCTGGGATCAAACCCAGGCTGCCTCGGTGAAAGTTTACCGGGAAAACACGAGTCAGTTGGAGAATTTAATATTATGTTGGCACGTTGGCCATAGAAGCTCAATGGCTTAGGACGGAAACCAGAAGATCCGTGGTTCAAATCCCAGCTATGGCATTGAATTTTTCAGTCTGGCTCTATCCTTTCATATTTGTAGTCTGTTTTTAACATTCCGTCATTTACATTTTTATACTACTGAGGGACTAGTTTTAGAAGCTGTTGCTTCTGTTTTCAACCTCGAAGGTCCAACTATTGTCTGTTGTTCTTGTCGTTTGCTGTTCTATCTTTGGTGGAGGAACTATGAACTTCTTTATCAAACTATCAACTGGTAGGATTTCAAAGTTCATTACTTTTCATTATTTTTCCTAGCAACAGCTTCCAAAACTAATTCCTCAATAACATAAAAATGTGATGCAGTGCTGAAAACCAACTACAAATAATTTTTTCAATTAATTTAGATGTCACTGTTACTAAATTCCTTCAATCATGCATAAACCTGGATGGAATTTAGTGCTTGAATAAAAGAAGTTTTATCAGTGTGATTTTGCACAAGTATTTTTTGATTCATTCATTATCCCCCCTCCCTTGCTGCTTTAATTTGAGTTTACTGAATTATTTGTGATAAATGGTGGATTGCAAAAGCTAGATTCCGAAATGCACAATGCAGTATTTCAAATTATTTTCTCTCTCCTACACAGACTTTAACAACTGTACAAAATCACAGCATCAAAATGCTCTTGCTTGAAATGTTTCTAGTGCCTTGCATAGTGCCCATATATGCAAGGTAGAGGTGGTCAATGATCCAACCGAAATAGGGAGGGATGTGCTGCGCATCTCGGCACCACCAGTCGGAAAGTTGCCTTTCTGACCAGGATTTGCTACCTAGCATACCTCCTCAATTTCCTCACAGTGCTCAGCGGGCACCAGTCCTATACACAGGACTTAAAATCCACACCTCACAGGGGTGGGATTCATTGCAGGTGTATTCCGTGGCAGGGAACCAAAGCACAACCTCTAGCCCACTATGCCATGGTGCAGGACGAAGTAATTTCATTTCTTACATATAGAACTATGCCTTGTTCAAAACTGTTTCATTTCTTTTTTACCAACATTTCTGGGACCACCAATATTTCATGTAGGGGGAATTTCTGAAAGATTTAATGTAGGTAGTTTTGAATGAATGTCAAAGTAGAGACCAAAAATATCTAGAGGTAAATGGGTGCTGGCCTATTAATAGTAAGCTCACAAGTTCAAGCCTGGTCTGGACTGATCTGAAGGCACATCATGCTGAAGTTTGCAGGAAGCTTTGTCTAATGATTGAACCTTCTTGTCAGCTTTATCATAGGTGAACCTGAATTTATGGACACAACCAGAGACAAACAATTCTTATGGTGGTACAATCCATCCTCACAAAAATAAAAAAAAAGTGATACAAGTGAACAGAAAGTCAAGATCATACGCTCCACATTTTATCTGACACCAAGGGGATTGCGCAAAAAGAATTCATCTCACAGAACCAAACAGTCCATTCCAAGCCCTACTGTGCTATTATGTGATGTCACCATGAAGATGTGCAAAGGCATCAATCTGAATCTTGGGGACAAGGGAACTGGCAGTTGCATCATGACAATTGCATCTTATTCTTCCTTATTCATTATGACATTTTTGACCAAAATAACATGATTGTTGCCCCACATCTACTCTACCCACCGTATTTGGCATTCTACAGCTTCGCTCAAATTTCCTTAACTGAAAATTAAGTTGAAAGGCTGTTGGTTCAACACAAGTGGGTAGAACCAAGAAGAAACTCAGATGGTGATCATAAAAAAAATGGCTTGTTAGGATGCATTTGTAAAATGACTGAAACCTTAAGATGGGTGTATATAAGTGAAAGGGGAGTACTTATAAAGGTAACGATAATCAGATCAAAGTTTTTTTTACCAATGGCAGCACTTAACCCAAATATTTTGGATATCACGTCATATACTAAAATTTTTGTATCACACAAAAAGTATTTCCCAATTCAACAAAATCAAAGGGAAGTGGGTTGTATGAATAAAGGAACACTTTTTTTAGGTGGACCGAACTAAAAGGGAGCATTTGTTCCTCATTCATAAAGAATTTATAATCATCCTTGGATTTCTATATAACAGCAGTATGCACTTCAAATGCTTATCCTTGTCTGCCATTGTCTAATGCCTCTCATTTTGTAAAAGTTACCTTTGGTTGTTGAAAGAAATTTTTAGTGCATTCATTCTTGTCGAAATTTGGGATAAGATTTATTGTGTAACAGTTAGGTACTCTCTCGCATACTTGTTGACAAGTACATTTCCAGTATTTGCCATTTATGGTCCTAAATTATTTTGCTTATTGTACCACTAAACAATAATTCAGGTTTGTCTTTGATCTATCATTGTAATTAAATGCAAAACTGTTGAAAACCAAAAAACTTAGGAAGAAAAAAATTGGAAATCTTTTGGCGTTCCTGAAACTTGCAATCTAATTCCCCATTTCTATCTGCATGTACATCAGAAAACAGTAGCAGACAGTGTGATTGAAAGGCTTCTCAATCCATAGGTCTTGAATTTGATATCCAATTTCTTTAAAAAGTCACTTCCTAACTTTTGCACATTCTTAAATGTATATATGCCTGTACTTTATACAAAAAATTTAATACAGCTAAGCTTAAAAGTTATTTCACAAGTCAAAACACCCAATATCACTGTAGAAATATAAAGAAATGGAAAGAAGAAAAAGTGCTTCAGATTTGATGCTTACAAGGAACATCCCACATATCAGAAACCAGGATTTCATTTGTTTCATGGTTAACTGGCTGAGATAGCACACTAGTCATAAACTGTTTTCAAGCACTGAGTTCATTTTACAGCTTTGCTGATTTTCTGATGTTGCTGTGTGCTTGCTTTGGATTATGCACAAAACTGACCTCTCACTCGGAGCCATTACTGTTGGTTACCATTAAAACAAATAATATGCCAGTTTTCAAGGATGCTTTCTTTTTTTAAATTTACATCCTTGTAACGGTTTTGATTTAGGCCCCAAGAATTGTAAAATTTGAGTAGTTACCTTTTAACACTTGTAACTTCACTCACGCCTTTTCAAAAATCAGGAACGTTTTCGAAACCGTTGCAGTTTCATCCTCAGCTGATTAGCGACAGCATCAAACTAGCACCACAAAACAGATTCTCACTCAAGAAATTGTTAAATAATCCCTTAAAAAACACAATCCCACCAGTACAAAAATCAGGCATATATAGGATAAATTGTGAAGACTGACAGACAATTTTATATTGGTTTGACAAAGAGATATTTAAAAACTTGATTAGCAGAACACCGTAGGAACATAAAATATAAACAAACAGAAAAATTGGCAGTTTGCTTTTCATTTCTGGAATAACCACATCGGAAAGGAGATCAAATTACTAAAACCATTGTCAACAAAACTTGAACTTCAAACATGGAAAAAAAAAAAAAAAAAAAAAAAAAAAAAAAATAAAAACATTCCATATATTCTAAATTTTGATGTGCCATCAGTGAGTGGTCTACTGAACTTATGTAAAGAATCTTCCGAGAGGAAGTCAATTACAAGATATCCAGACAACCAACTGTGATGAGTCGCTAATCAGCTGAGGATGAAACTGCAACGGTTTCGAAAACGTTCCTGATTTTGGAAAAGGACGCGAGCGAAGTTACAAGTGTTAAAACGTATGACTCAATTTTAGTCTTTATACAATTGTAAAATTGTTTAAATTGTAACTTTAAAGAGAGTCGATTAAAGACACTAGACAACACTTACTTTTAAATTTTTCCGGAACATGTTTCTGAGGCTTTGCCTCTATCATCGGCCGGCTCTCAACTGGTTCTCATTGGTGTAGCTGACGATATTTTGTCACAGGTCTCCTCTGGTGGTGGCTCAAGGAACTTGCTGAACAGAGGAGAACTGTGACAAAATATCGTCAGCTACACCAATGAGAACCAGTCGAGAGCCGGCCGATGATAGAGGCAAAGCCTCAGAAACATGTTCCGGAAAAATTTAAAAGTAAGTGTTGTCTAGTGTCTTTAACCGCTTCGCCGATGGCCATTTAAACCCTTCAGGGGCCGGCAACGGATACCCAATAAACAGAACAGGACATTTAAATTGTTAAATGCTGTAAAAATGCATCATAAATACAATTCCGTATCTTCCGTATTTATTAAGCTATTTAAACGAAACAAAAACTGGTTTAAAACTCATTAAAGGCAGTATAAATCTACAGTAACAATAAAGTAGAGACTACATTAATAAATTGTTGAAATTTCACTACTTTGTTTCACTGTAGCAAAAGCCATTCTTTGTGCCGAACGCGCCTAATATGTGAATCACTTTGTTTTGTGTGTATACGAGCCATAGTATGTATGTATAGCTACGTAAGCGACTTCTCAGGTTCAAGTTTAGTTTATTTATGCTATGCCAAGCGATAATATGACGAGAATATGTTGCGTCACACACTCACACACTGGAATGAAAACTCTGTCAGCATCTGTTATTACAGTGTTTCTCAACCAAGGTTTCTGGTAGCCTTATGCAGCAGTTTTCGCTCTGTATTTCAGATATTTATAATCTCTCTTTGTTCAGTGATTTCTTGAAGCTATCAAGAGCTAAATGTATGGCACATTTGAAATTGTTAAATTTCAATGTTAACCATGACTTATCCCGGTAATGTAGCAAATAAATTAGCTTGGGTATGATGTGTACAGGCTTCTGATATTACTGTAGAAAATCTGGAAGATTTGTTGTACGATTATGAAGGAGATGTTTAGGACATACGTAGCAGTGACGTGTACTGATCTACAGCTGGCATATTAGCTACTCCATTGTTTGGGGAAATGGCGGGTCAAATACGCGTGATACGGATCAGCTATTACCAGCTATCCCTCTTTACGGAAAAGAGTTAAATGGTAAAAAAAAAGTATTTTTATACCACTGGATGTAACTATGCACAGTTGTTTAGTAATTTTCAGAGCTGTAAAAGACATTCATCTACCTGTACTTGCGCGTATAAAGAGCTCGTAACGTAATTGAGTATTATAATACTCAGAGGCCTCTTTATACTAGGGGGTAGCAAAATTCACCACATCATCCCTCATACTTGAGAGAAAACACTTTCCTAAAAGTATACCACCCACACCCAAAAAACTTGTAACCATTTCGAAAATGTGTAGTGTGTTGCGAAAAAGAAGTTCGCAAGGAAACCAATATTATTGGGTGTGAATCTGCAGATGTGCCCTTGGGTGTTTATCCAGGTTTGGAGGTGTACAATTCAAAAATAAACCTTTAAGGATACGTTTACAATCCTTATAGAACTAATTTAAATTCATTGTAAAACAGCAAGATTAAAATAATTGGCGTTACATGAGCATTAAATGCATGTATGCGCAGGACGTCTATACACGTCCATATCGGTTTGGGGCCTTTTAACTTGGACGTCATATGACGTCCATATCGGCGAAAGGGTTAATCGACTCTCTTTAAAGTTAATTTATCATAACAACACTGTTTTCAACACTTCCAAGAAAGGAATTGTTTAAATATGTTGAATGATTTAAGACAGGTTAAAATGAATAAGAGGCTGGCCCCGTAGCTCAGTCAGTAGAGCACCTGCCTGCCGTGCTAGGAGTCCCGGGTTTGATTCCCGGCAGCGGGGGTGGGGATTTTTCTCCGTCCAAGATAATTCATCTTCCCCAGAGCCTGGAAGTATGAATGAGATTTGATATGTTCCAAAGGAGAAGGTCCGCCGATATGGCCACTGCAGTTAAAGGCAATGGAACAAAACAAAAAGACATTGTTAAAATTTAAAATTCAGTAGGACATGAGATGACATGTAAGTGATGTGACATTTTATCATTGGTAGTTTTAAAAAAGAGATTGTGTAATGTGTGATGTGGACCAGTGAAAATTAAGCTTGATTGGTAGTGATGGCAACGAGAGAAGGAAAAATCAATACTTTTGGAAGAACAGCTAGGAAAGAAGGCGTCTTTTGATTGTGTAACGTCAAAGAGAACAGACGTGTTTTGGATTGTGGAATGTGTAAGTGAACGGACTAAAATATTAAAAATAGTCAAAACTGATTTTCAGAAAATTGTATCGAAGAAATATCATTCTTATGTAAAGTGCTGTATAAAAAATTGCATCAAGTATTGCAATTAAATTAAAAGTTTGGATGTTTATAAATTAAACAAAATTTATTAATTTCTGGCTTTATTTAAAAAATGATTTTTTTTTCACTTGCGACCACATCTGAGAAAAGAGCTCTTGTGTAATGACTGAAGCAGCACAGGAATTTTTTTTACATATATCAATACATCTGAGTGTCAGATCTGAACCAAGGACTCAGATCAAGAAGAAATGGCAACTTGTGGCTTCACTGTCACCATCCAGGAGAGCAGGAAACATAACACAACCCCAGCTGCAACATGGGACATCAGGTGAGAATAATCCCATTGCATCCTCCAATGTTAAGTCATATCTAGGGGGCAGATTTTGCCCTATTTGTCTATTTTATTCCTTTGTGCAGAAACATAGGCTTTTAAGTTATAAGCATGTCTCCTACAATTATTAGCATAATTTCTTAGTTTTATAGTGCCTCTAAATGCCTATTTCATACATTTGTGCCTATTCTGCTTATTAGTGCCTAAAACTGCCTTTTTAGCCAATTTTTTCTGCTTGTAAATTGTGACAACAGCTTTTGAATTTGTTGGTTTCAACTTGAAGTTTTCAAGGAAGAGAAATTTCTTACCGCTGCACATTGGATATGCAAAAAGGGGACAAGGAGACAAATCTGTGCAAATTGGCCCAAAACTTACAATAATACCAAATTTAGTTAGTTTTGTCTTAAAATTAATATAGACATACTTTAATAATATAAAGCTTTTTTTTCTCTAGCACCTCTACAGAAAACGTCACATAACTATTTAAATAACCCTAAACCTGTATCGTAGCTGTTATTACGCAATTTTAACATCATTCCATAAATTGCTACATTCTTCAAACTTCAAAATGTTCCACAGGATGAAGTTTTCTATTAATCTGTATGAAATTTTAAACATGCCTGTAAGAGCAACTGCATATTAGTTGTGCCCATTTATTTGTTAAGTTTTTGTTATTTGTATTGAAAAGGATTATAATGCTTACTTCTTAGTGAAAACATTTAGGAAAATAATTGTTAAATAGGTATGATTATTTTTTTCCTTCGTGGATATGACAAAGACAAATATTTCACATAGGTACAGGTCATTAATAGGTTAAAATGGGTGCAGAAACTTACACTCAAAGCATTAATTTTTAAAATTACAATATGTGAGACATTTTGAAAATTGCCCATAATTTAGACAAAAACTGTTAATTCCTCAGAAACTATTGTAACTAGAAAGCTGAAATTTGGTATTATTCCACTCTTGATCGATCACAAAAACAAATGGTATAAATTTGAAACAAATGTAACAAAAGCTTCAGACATTTCAATTTTCACCCTTAAGGCCCCCCCCCCAACCCAGGTTTTTGTTTTTTTGCCATAGTCAATTACTCCACACCTTTCTGCATATTATGGTTCTTACTTAGTGAAATGGATTTATATGTATTTTAATTATACAACAGAATCTGTTATTTTAACTTCTGTGGTGCCACTTATGAAATTTGGAATAAATGTAGAACTATTTCGCCTAGGGAACCGCAAAATAGTATGTGTTTAGCAAATTTGTGGCAGCATATGTTGTGATGATCGTCATTTTGTTATAGTGCATTTTAAGAGACATTTTACTAAAATTGTGTATTTCTATGTGTTTACTTAGCAAAATTTTAGTTTCTATTTTAAGTGCCTATTTTGCCCATTTTTAGTGCCTATAAATCTGCTCCCTAGTGATATCAGACGATAAATGAAATGGGTGAAATGATGCTCAAACGAGCCCAGGGTCCATTGAGCTTAGCATTATCGACAGTTGTCACATGGATGGAGTCTCCCTATTAGTTTTAATGAACAGAAAGAAGATATCAAAGTTGTATCAGGGCTGCTGCAGCCATTCAGTTCAAATATGAGTTAAAAGTTTATACACTAAACACTGTATTACTATAAATGCCCAATATTACTGGGTATCAAATTAAACAATTATTATTTTAATTTGCCTTTACTATAAATTTTATTTCAAAATCATTTCATTCATATTCTTTCTACAACCTTCCTTAAATTAAGTGTGTATGCTGAGAGTATCAGCAGGAGGCAGGTGCGAGGAAAATAACTACAAATATATATAATATAAAGTTGGTTACAACAGTGTAAAGATCAAAGTACAGCTGTTATTAAAACAAACCACTTAATATTAATTTTTATTAGATGTAATAGCAATAATCTGTATCAACAGGTTTCTGGATCAAGTACAACAGAAAAACCTTCTGATAGTAAGACAGTTTGACTCAAAGAAACAAAAAACATTTAACAATAATAAATCAATCAGTACCTAATTCCTCTAATCTATGGAAGTATAACACAAGTTTACCTTTTTTTATTATAAAAGAGCAGCAGCAATGCCAAGTAGTTTTATTCCAACATTTCATGCGAATTTGATACTGATGTATTCAATACATTAACAGTCTCTGTTAATAAAGCTAATATTACTATAATAAATGTTTTCTTGCAGAGAGCAAGCACCATCTTAAAGGGTATATAATGAGAGACCATTGTGTGATTTACTTCTTTATCACAAAGAGCCAGCTCTAAGTACAGAAATACAATTTGGTCCTTAGTTGCAACATTTACTCTTCACAAAGCACTGTTCAAGATAGATTTATGTGAACAATTAATTAGCAAGGCTTTTGTTTTCATTACGTGTGTAAAGCAAGCACCAAAAGGTGAGTTGCTTCTCTGGAATTGAATTTTAATTTGATCAAGGAATTGTGTTCCTAGATATCATGCAAGTCTGGTCAAATGTGCACTTAGTTGTAGATGATTACTATAAAACAGGATGGATGTACCAAGTGGAAGGGACGTACTTCCCATCCTCTTCGAAGATGATTCTGTATGCACAAGAAAAATGTCAATGCCATTTTGCTTTCAACTCTTATTTCAGAAAAGAAACAATAACAATTTAAAGTGAGTACAGCAACTCTTATTGAAATATGTAACAGAACTACATCTGCATTTTTTAATTTCACTTACAACATATTTCAAAGACATTCATCTTTATCATCAGTGTAAAATAGAAACAAACACCTTCAAAAACATGTTCTAAATGAAAACTGAGTGTGCACACAGCTGACAATTGAGATGAACATCTTGTTTTAAATAAAAACTTTGTAAAGCAAGTGAAACTAATACACCCAAAATTTCAAAATTACAAGGCATGTCCGTAAAATAAGATATCCAAGGCACTGGAGCCGTGAGGAACGCTATTATGCAAGATCTGGTAACACTGGCGTGTAGCTTGTTTTCACCCCTTCAAATGCCCACCACAACGAACCCGTTGCAACCATTAGTCTTGACTGGGCAGCCGTTTGCAATGGAGCTTCCTATCAGTTCCACTGCCAAGTGCGAGTTGCATGCAGTGATCCGGTTTTTGAGTGCTAAGGGCACTATCCTCACTGAAATTCGTCAGTTATGCAAAGTCTATGGGTCAGTGTATGGACGTCAAAAACATGCGAAAGTGGGTCAGAGAATTCAAAGACAGACGTACAGACATCCATGACGAACAGTGTACTGGTCGGCCTTCGGTTTCAGCCGAAACATTTGCAAAAGTGGAGCAAGAAATGCTTAAAGATCAGTGTATGACAGCTCGCAAGCTGTGAGAACTTATCCGTGAAGTCAGTAAGACTACGTTTGACAAAATTTTGACCGAACATTTGTATTATCGCAAGGTGTGTGCAAGGTGGGTCCCTAAAATGCTCACCAAAGACCATAAACACATGCAACGGCTGACCTCCTGGCCCAGTTTGGGCATCCTCACCCATCCCTTCTACAATCCAGACTTAGCACCTAGTGATTATCATCTGTTTCCTGAGTTGAAGTCACACCTGGGTGGAACACATTTCCAGACCGACAAGGTTGAGGCTACCTGCGCAACTTGGCGGGAGAGTGCTATGACAAGGGTATACAAAAACTGCCACAGCACATGCAAAAGTGCATTGATCACAATGGTGATTACGTTGAAAAATAGCTGTAAGTTCCGCCTTTCCATTAATGTAACATTCATTTACAGTCAACATGCTTTCTATATTAAATAAAATTGGAGACATTTTACGGACACACCTCGTATAAAAAGGTGTCACTATTAGACACTTTGGAACTGTCAACAGAACCAGATGTTCACAGAATGTGTGTGTGTAGTGTTTAACACCTGTTTTTACTACATACGGCACTGCAGGTGGTGTCGCTGATGATACATGAGATGAACATGGAGCATGGTGTAATGAGATGGCGGGGGAAACCGGAGATCCTGGAGAAAACCTGCCCAGCATTGTGTTGTCCACCACGAATCTCACTTTGCAGTTGCCTGGGATCGAACCCGGGCTGCCTGGGTGAGAACCAAGTGCTGTAACCACTCAGCCACGGTGTGGCCCATTTACAGAATTTGGACATAGTTTTGTTGAGGGGCAAATGTGACCTCCCTCTCCAATGTGAATTCTTACTCATAAGTTTCTACAAACCTATGAAAGCTAGAACTAAAGTTATAATTAGCTTTTCCAATGAATCCAATCCACTTGGTAAAACCTCTCAGTATTCATTCATTATTGTTTACAAATACAGAAGTCACATAGGTCTATGAATATAACAAAATCTCCTTGCTAAGAGAGAAATGCAGTAATCTATCTTGAACATTCTTCATGCATTTTAAGGATGGGTGCATAAGTATCTATCTATATCTGTGTGAAGGAAGATTATCAGTTCTGTTTTTGATTTTTGATGGAATGACCTCTTAACAACATGTAAACATTTCCATTACTGGAGTACAGTGGCTCGAGAATATGCACTACTTTTTACACACTTCAAAAATATTTCCTCTCCAACATTCACAAAATATGTCTTTAGATGGCACAAAAACAATAGAGTGAAAAGGCTTATGTACACCGTTTCTTACATGGGAATGAGGAAAATACTTTTTTCTTTTTTCTTCTTCTCACTATCATCAAGGTTAATTATTGCAAGTCCAGCATGCAAGTAAAGTGAATAAAGAATATAATAGCTATATACCTGTCACCATCTATATTACTATATAATATTACTTATGTAATGAAGAGTAACTTTATTTAGTTATCAGAGAATAACTGATGTGAACCTTATGTTATGCTGTGGTGCAGAGAGTATTACAAAATATTAACCATGTTAGTATTCTCTGATTACTAATAACTGGTGATGGCACTTTCCTTTCACACTACGAGAAAACAATTAAGCTTTGTGTGCAATCAGTCTCTCATTATACCAAGGAGCTGACACATTAGAAAACAGTATATAAAACAAACACATACATACGTAAGTCTTTGGAATTATTGAATTAACAATAAATTGCACTTGGGTATATTCTGACAAGCTACAGATGATCTTTTGTTTCCATTTGCTTTCTTTAGTTCTACAGGAGAAAACCAATTTTCCGACTTGCACAAGAACTAGAAAGAACATAGAAAGGATGGTGAATTAATCAAAAAGTAACTTTTGTGTAAAAAAAATAAAACTACTGCTTCAGGACACAATCCACTTTCTTTCCTTCCTTTTCTTTTTTTTTTTTTAACATTTACTCAAACACAAGTCAGGAACAAGTCACCAAAAAAATTCTGTCAAGCTCCAAGAATTTTACCACCGAATTCTGACAACAAACAAGTAATAATTATCTCTAAGAGTTTTGAACGATCTCTACATTTCTGTTTTGTTCCTTTTCAAACATACTGTGCCAATAGATGGATCACTGTTAAACTGATACACACATATGAAATAAGTATCTTACAGATTATTCATCTTGAGATATACCCTGATAAATTTTCCTGCTTCATTTTGTGGCTAAAATACTGATAAATCTGATGTTCATCTCTGTCTCTCTCTATTTTATATCACATATAGTTGAGCAGATACAGAAAATGTTTTAAGTAAAATATGCTTTAATTTGCTCTCACAGATCTAAGACTTGCATTTGAGTAAATGTGATGACTGATGCCAAAAGTTTAAATGCCAATGACTTCACTCTTTCCAGTCCTTCTTGATTTCAAAGCTCCACTCCCACTTGAGGTGCTCGTTCTTATCATCGTCTGTGAAAAGCGAAACTACAGAGTAGTTGCCCCTCGCCATCATGCCTGCAGGTGCATCTTCTGAGGGAGTCGTGTACGACTGTATCTCCATCTTAGGTGGGTAGCTTCCTACCATATGCGACATCTTATCCACTACAATACAGACAAAACAAAAACATATTACATTCTCTACACACCCTTCTATAAACTACTTTTGCCAACTTTATTTTTCTATCTACTTTGTTACTTGAGAGAAATATTTACACATTAGTTCATTACAAGGGCCCGGAAGTTTAGGGCGGGAAAAAAAAAAAAAAAAAAAAAAAAAAAAAAAAAAAAACAACAAACAATACTACAGGCTAGTAGTGATGGGGTTGTATAGTATCTGCATCTTGTAAATATAGGGGAGTGGGCTGAGTGCCATGCAGTCGCACATGTACTCAATAGACAGTGATAATCTATTAAACATAGTCGCACGACGGACACAGTATCATAGAATATATTGCACATTTATTCATAAATATTATACAAAACAAACATATAGATATAAGTATGTAAATAAAGAATCATTAACCTTTACAATGTGCACAGTAAATGAAAAGCTAATCAGTTGTGACAACACTACATTATGTCTGAGCAAATGCCTCAATGCATTAATAATTACACGAGCCACAGTCCTTCTCATAGAATCTGTTGTTTCGTCTATCAAAACCCATATTCTGTTGTAGGACATAAGAGTTTCTAGATAATATCTTGAAGTACATCTTTATAGCACAGCTTCAGGTACTCCTAGCATATTATAGACTCAGATGGAATGCTTTTCCTGTATATTGCTTGAAATAACTACCTCAGGGGATGCTTGCTCCCAACATCATAACAAACATAACTGTTAATCAAGGTTTCGCAGGTGATCATCGTGTCCAATTAATAAACGTCGAGCTTTCGGCTTTGACACGGCTGATCACCCGCGAAGCCTTGATTAGTAATGCTCGCCGTCAAAGCTTCAAGTCTTACAAACATTACTGTGTCTGTCTGCATTAATGTTAAGACACTGAAAGCACATTTTCTCTCTCTTTCTCTGTTTACCAACAGCACGAGATGATGACTAATCAACCATCTATACTTGACGATCCATAGCTCATGCACAACTTCATGAATTTTTTGGCTAAACTTCCAGGCCCTATTCATTACAGATTTTACAGAAGATGCAAGAGGGATTGAAGTGATAGATATTAAAAAACTGTCATTACGTGATTGCTTTGAAATTACATACTCTTTACATGTCTCAACAGTCATCCTGAGCCCACCTCGGTAACGTGGTGGTAGCATGTCTACTTCAGGTTCAAGAGGTCCCGAGTTCGAATCTCGGTCAGGATGAGTTACCTGGATAGGGTTTGTCTGGGGTTTTTCCTTATCCTGAAAGACGCATGTCAGGTAAATCTAAGCTCAATCGACCCTGGGCTCATTTGAGCATCATTTCACCTATTCCATTCATCATCCAATATGACTTAACATTGGGGACATAAAAAAGAAGTCATTCTGAGAGGTAGGTTTGAAACAAAGGATCCTCCTCTTTATTTTGTTTTAAGAATTAGCATGCATTACAGATAAATTAATTCTGTTATGTAATATATTTAATTCATACAATTATGAAAATATAAATTTCACATTCTCACTGTACATATTAAGCTATATTATGTGAAATAACAAACTAATTTTTACTGCACAACAGTCTACATTACCATGACAGCCGATGGGAGGCTATTAGTTCACGTAAGCATTAAGCGATACAGGGCAAGGTTATTTTAAACAAGGATTAGTTTGACCATGTTCTAATTTATCACTGTTTATATTTGACTCCAATTATGTCTGTACCTATTGGCAGCTCATTTCCTGTGCAGTGTTCAGTTGGCTTTTGAATGTCAACAAGGTGCTATATAGATTGTTTTTGCACTGCATCTTTACTATCAGTTTATAAATGTTATCTGTTCATTTTAAAGAACAGTTTTAAGTGCTGATTGCAATTATGCATACACAGCGAATGCATTGTTGCAGCGAGGCGGCGCATGGAACGAGTTCAAAGGGACGGACAGTAGAGTGTGGAGATAAAAGTTTGCCGAAACGGTGGGGGGGAAGGAGACGGATTTCTGGAGTTCGTTTTTCTTCTAACGCCATCCTGATTGAGGACATTCCACAAATTTCTGGAATAGTGAGTAAGCTATAAAAGAAGCCGCCGCCCACTACTGCGAGTCACTTGTTAATTGAACTCTTGTGCACGAACAGCTGTGTGAAGTTTGATGTGGTCGATGACCTTGCAAGTTGTATTGTGTATGTGACATAATTCTGCTACTGTCAGGTTGACTAAAGTGTGTTTCTACGGAAATAAAGAGTAATTTTAGTGTTTGTAACCTGGACTTTTAATTTCACGAACCCATAGTCACAATATTGATATGGCAATAAAAAATATAAACAGTAAGTTGGGCCAGTTCCCTGGATATTGTATGCAGATGCTAAGCACGCATTCAACACAGTTCCTTACTATGCTGAAGAGAACTACCTTCTCCACATCAATGGATACCAATCTATTTCCTCCTTCATAAGAGCTGAGTGGAATAGCTCAGGCGATTCCGTCTGTAGCCTGCATTCAGGAGGTTCAGGATTGTTTCCCATGAACGTCCTATCTGATCCATGCGCTTTTTTCAGGGGTTTTCCCAGGTTGCCAGGCGAATGCTGCTTAGGTTAATTACATCCCCAAATTTCCTGTCCCTCCATTATCATTTCATATCATTTCTCATCTGGTGGTCTCTTTCAGAGCAGAAGTGTCGACAGGTGTCTCGGTGCTGCATGGCAGGATGATATGCTCCTAGCAAACACTTCCTCCTCCAGTAGGATGCTCTCTGGTCTCCAAACCTGGCCTGGTGGGCCATTTCGGGACTGCGGTGGGTGGAATGCCAGCTGTGCTGGCCTGCTGGGGAGTTTCCAACTGGTCAATAGTAGGTACCCTGTCCTTTGCACTGTCGTGACTTCTTAGATCAGCTGCCCTATCTCCTCTCCTCACACTTCCACTTGGGGCATAGGCATAACAGATCAAGACTGGTTGCAGTGCCGAATCTATCCTATCCTCCTTCATAAGCCCTTTCAGCTTCAGTATTAACTCAAGGTATTGAGCTTTTATGTGTTTACTTCATAATATGCCTTTCAATTAAATTTAAAGGGAGTCGATTAATGACACTAAACAACACTTACTTTTAAATTTTTCCGGAACATGTTCTGCAAAAATTTAAAAGTAAGTGTTGTTTAGTGTCATTAATCAACTCCCTTTAAATTTAATTTATCATAACACTGTTTTCAACACTTCCAAGAACATAGTTTATTGAGCAGGTTTCAACCGTTTCTTATGGACACCTCTTTTTTATAAGTAGGCAGTTGAATCGTTCCTTCTTAAAAAACACACACGCGCGCAGGCATGCACGCACGCACGCACGCACACACACACACACACACACACACACACACACACACACACACACACACACACACACACACACACACATCCAAGAAAGGAAATGCCTTTCAATATTTTAAATTATGTAAAAAATTGCCTCTATACCATTATATTTATGTAAATAAAAGTGTTCCTCGATAATCCAACCATGGCTGCACTCTTGTTGAAGTAGTGGGGTTATACTGCAGTAGATAAGATACCAAAAGTTAGTAGAGCACTGAGTGTGTTCCACCTATGATTAGATTACTAATTTGTGCTTCACTATGTTTACGTCCATTTAATGTTTCTTTAATAATGTTTGCATTATGTAGAAAATGAAGCTACAGTGAAGCAATGAATATTACAAAATCTGTTTTTGAAATCGATCTCCATTAGAAAGAAGAATCAACACAATTTTCTTAAGATAAGTGAAGCTTTTTGTTAAAAATATTTATATTTGTGTAATGTTTGCATACTTGTCAATTTCCTGAAATGAAACCCTCAAAATCTGCCTTAGTTCAATAAAGCATTCTAATTCTACAATGACAAAATTTAGGATATACACAACATGTTAAGCACATTATATAAAAGAAAGAAAAAGAAATGGGTATTCCATTTCATAGCAATCCTTGAAGACCTGGTAGTAGTTTTTTTTTGTCACATTCTGAATTTCTCTGGATTCTATGAGAAACATGTGTTCGATAAAGTAAACAATTTATGTGAGGGAGTTGACTTTACAATTCATTTTGTTATTACTGAAGGTTCATGTTCATTTTGTTCACTTAAAATGGGCATGGGATTTAAAATCTCCATGCTAAGCATCTTGTTATAACCCACTGAAAGGGAATCATAACGGAGATATATGACAGACACACAGATAAGCTCCAGTCTATCAGAAAACTGTATACCACTCAATCCATAATTTTAAGTTACAATACAATGCAATTTAATATTTTTTCATATTCATGATGAAAATCTGTAATATTTTGAATCTGCCTATAAAGCTGTAAAATTGTCAGTCATAAAAATGCTTCTGCTTCTGTAAATTTTACAACCACACCATAAAAGTTGGCAAGTAGTGACATCCAAATTAATAGGACTACCGACCTTTGAGGTTGAAAATGGAAGTAACAGCTCCCTAAATAGTCCTTCATAAATCTGTGACAGTGTGAAAAACCAATGACAAAAAGTTTTATCAAGAATTAGTTTGTAAAACTTGAAACCACCTTGGTACCATGGGTATTGCACAGCTCATGGAAGAACAATGGAATGGAAAGCAGAGGATGCTTGTACTGAAAGTTCTCAATTTTAGCTTCTACATAGCCAATTATTAGGAGTGAGACTGCCAAAACATTTGCTACATTCTGACAGTGATATTTCAACAGGCATTACTTCACTTATTATTTACGAACAACCACACAACAGATCAGACAGTGGTTTGTATATGACACATAATTATAACTGATGTCCATGTGGGTTTATTTGGCAGACACAGCATCCTCTTGGAATTGTTCCAAGTCCTCTCATTCAATTAAATCTTGTGTCACTGATTAACCATGCACAATCTTAACGGCTAAGATAATTCTGGTAATATCCCAGAAATGTCCAAACTTTAAAAAGGAGCAGTTATAACAGTATTCCATTTTATCTACCCAGCTATAAAACATTTCATTTTACTTCAAACTACTCTCACAAAGGTATATTCTTCTATTTCTTATTAATAGAGATAACATTATCACCTATTTATATTCCCTTTTAAGGTATAATAAGGATAGAGAAAGGTAAAGTTTTAGACAGATTTTTAAAAAGTGGATCTCTATGTAATGGCTTTGATGTTCCATGGCCTTATTCTACAAGGGTGTATCATAATAACACAAACAGGAACAGATGAGAGTATGCAATAGAAGTAAAATAGTTCCAAACATGCCAGATTTATTATTGCCAATGTGTGACTATGAGCTGCCAATGACTTAGTTAAACATCTCCCTGCCCACCTCGTTGGTGAAGATGGTAGCGTGTCTGCCTCAAGTTCAAGAGGTCCCGAGTTCAAATCTCGGTTAGGGTGAGTTACCTAGATACACCGGCCATGGTAGCTCAAAGGTTAAGAGCGACTGGACGGAAACCAGGAGATCCGTGGTTCAAATCCCGGCCATGGCATTGAATTTTTCATGTTGACTCTATCCATAAAAAATCTTAGCCTATATATGGCTAGTGTGGAGAAATGATTAATTTCCATCAATTAACTAAAATCTTCTTAAGTATTACGTAAATTTAAAACGAGGTGTGAAGAAGTACAAGTGGTGAGTGACTTGAACGTTTCAAGATGGGAAGTGGATAGTGTATTATCCACATAATTCAGTGAATTACAAAATCTCAAGTTAATATTTGAAGCAAAGGCAAGATCAGCATATTCCTTTCGATGCATGTTCTAACTCAGTATTACGTAAATTTAAAATGAAGAGCGTAGGACAAGTGACGAGTGACTTGAACATTTCAAGACGGGAGGTAGACAGTGTATTATCCACTTAATTCAGTGAATTATAAAACTGCAAAGTTATTAATACTTGAAGCAAAGGCGAGAACGGTATATTCCTATTTGATGCAAGTTCTAACCTCTCTTGTACTTCCGCAGTAACTTTCATAGCAACTTGTTTTGACAGTCTATACTTCTGTAGAAAATTTTCTTCTGATAGCTCCTCAAATAATATCTCCTCATAGGTCGTACTCTATTACAAATGCCATTTACACAGTCTTAAATATAGCAAATCGACAACAGCTGTGTTCATGCCCGCCATCTTGACTATTTACAATTGTTAAGGACTTAACATCAGAAATTTGACTTGTTTAACAAGAGATTTAACGCAAGTATTAAGCTAACACTTGGTGAAATGCAATTTTTGTTATAACTATTGTTAAACCCGTGTTTAAGTCTTAACATCTGTTAGTGAAATCGGGCATTAAAGGTGGTATTCAAAGTGTCATCCTTGCACCTGGATGCAATACTGCACTCATCTCTGCATGAATTTCAAATTAGTTTTAGCATACCCAGATCATTTCAGAATTCTTTGCTGCAGTACTTCAATATTATCAATAGGAGTACTGTATACTAATTTCTGAGATGACTTAGTACAGCAAAATTGAAAAAAAAAAAAAGAAGAAAATGTGATCAGATGATCAAGGTCAAGGTATCGGCCTTCCTCAACCTGCATCTTGTTGCTCAGGGGGAAAACATCGGTAATTCTGGAACAACCTTATTTCTGTAACTTGTATGGAAGCATATATATGAGTTACTCTGCACTTAATTCGTAGCTCATCACTTCAATGGTTTGGAGTCAATTTTATGAAGAATATTTTTTTTGAAATTCTCTTTGAAATGTAGTTCATCAGACATGTAAGATTATGAATCAATTTTCCTGGATTTTTCTATCACATGAAAATATTTTTACTTCCATGACTTTCACTGAACATTTTGTAACTCCCTGAACTTCCAGGTTACTGCAAATCTATTATGCAAACAATCTACACACCATAGAAGAACTTAAAAGAGTGAGTGTGTGGTGTTTTAGGGCCCGTCGACAACAAGGTCATTTGGGCCCAGAACTTAAAAGACAATATCAGAATGAAAATTATGCAAGGAACACTTGTTCTGTGAATTGAAATTTTATTCAAAGATGTCCAATCCCTGCAGTTGGTCACTACTTCTAACAAGGTTAGTATTCATTATGCTGCACACTGCTAAAGTAATGTGAGTTTTAGAATGAAACTCTCCCCACCCTACTTTAGAATAGTAGACAAAATATGAAGTGTGCATACAAGCATCAAGACTGTAAAATAACTAGTGTGCATTAGAGCATAGTGTAATGTTAAGCTGTTTTATAATTGCTAGTTCTTTACCAATTGTTCTGCTAATACAATCCATGTAGCTGTAAGTGAAACGCTAAACTAAATAAAATTGCAGTCAATTGCCAAGACCATAGTGCAGGTATGCTGTAATTTTGTCCTGCAGTTCTTTAGCATGCCAGTAAATCCACTGACATGGAGCTGCTGCTTTGAAGCACTCTTAAAAACGTGTGTTTGGAGGAATTTAGTAACAGTGACGTCAAAATTAATAGAAAATTATTTGTGGTTGGTTTATTGACACTCGTCACTTACTTTTTCATATATTTATGAGAGACTAGTTTCAAAGGCCCTGGCCCTGGGAAGAGATTGAAAATGGAGGCCAGGGCCTTTGAAACTAGTCTCTCATAAATATATGAAAAAGTAAGTGACGAGTGTCAATAAACCAACCACAAATAATTTTATACTCTTAAAAACCTTTGGTCTGGGCCAAGTTTGAACCCATAAGCCATACCTAACTGGGTAAACCAGACTGGCTGACTAAAGCTAGTAAGTACAGTTGAACCTGACTTATAAGTATAACAAGGGAAAGAGGAAAGATTACTTATAACTCAGAATTACAAACATATTAGGTTTTGATGATGTATGATTTTTTTTTAAAGTAATACAGAATGCCTGCATGTATAAAACTTTACAAACAGTAAGGATATGTATGAAGAAAACATTATTTAGAAATTGGTCATGCTTTAAACTATTCAATTGATTTGGCTTGTTTCACTTTGAAGAACTTTACTTTATAATCAGGTGTGTACCGGATAAACTGCATATCATCCCAGAGCTACATACCTTTTCCAAAAAGTCTTCAATGAGCACAATATTACTTTGGCCCCACAGAACAAATTTAGTGTACAACACCTTTTGAAATCATATAATACAAAGGAGATACCCACAGACAAAAAATCAGGTATGTACCGGATAAACTGCAAAGGCTGTGACAACTTTTACATTGGAAAAATTAAAAGGAATTTGAACATTAGGCTTAAAGAGCATTCTAGGAACATCAGGAACGAAGAGATAGATAAATCTAAATACCATTTTTGGAATGATAATCACGATATAGAATGAGAAATCCACTTATAAGAGAACCCAAACTTCAAGTTCATCAAGATACTGACAGAGACGCTCCTATCACCTCCAAGGAGCTCACCAATCCAACATTCAATAGTCAACATTAGCTGAGGATGTTAGAGGTCCTAACAAAACACATTCTAGGTACACTAGCAATAAATGGAGCATTGAGTACTAGTTCGACTCAAAATTATATTAACCATTCCTAATGTTTATTTTCCATGTTCTTATTGCATCAAAAATAATATAATGTTTCCATTTAAAAGGAATTAAGTTCCTGTTGCAACTTGTGGCCTATATCATCTACTTTAATAAACCCCTCCCCAACCTTCATGGTTGTCAAAGTTGTTCCTGAATTCCTATTTCTGTTTCAGAGGTACTTACTGTGGACAATTTAGGTGACTCAGCAAGCATACTATAGTAGTCATGAAAAATGATTCTTCAGTCCATATTACAGTATTTAGAATATATTTTTACCTGGGAATGGTTTCAAACTAAGCATTAAGTTCTTCGTTACATGCAATATGCAGAAACAGGATTAACTTGATTATTTGTGATAATAAGCTGTTGTAATAGAAAACAAGAAAAAATTTAAAAAAGGAATCACAAAATTTCAAGCATGCATTTTTTTTTTTTTTTTTTGTAATTTAAGTCTTCCAACATTAAGTCATATAGGATGATGAATGAATTGGGTGAAATGAAGCTTAAATGAGTCCGGGGTTGGTGTGGCCTTTTGGTGTGGTGTGGCAGGATGGTTAAGGATTACGTGTTGGTGAGCAAGAGTACTTTCTCAGGTTCCAGCAGTTACCGCCAGCCACTGAAAAGTCCTGCTTCAATTTCCTGTGGATTGTTTATACCCAAAGATCTTACTTGTCTGGTTGCTCAGCTTTTCTCACTTGCTCTCACTCTCGTTGCGTCGCCTTGTCTGTTTGAGAATATTTAATCCCACCACGTTTGAAATCTAGCTCCACTATTAACTCGCCATCAGATATTAAACTAATGCGTCTTCTCCCTTTAGTTGTAACCAACCGAGTGACGCTTCTCACTTTGCCCTACTCTCAGCTTCCTCCTAGATTTGCTTGTCTAATCTCCACACCTTTTCTATTCGTTTTCTATTTCACGCCTATCACGTGGTTTACGCTATGTTTTATTGGGGGAATTTATTTCTACAATTTTACCTTAATGGTCATTTCCATTCACTGTCAACTGTGCAACAGTCACAGGCCTATCCCCTAAAGTTGTATGACTCTTTGGCATCATAACGGTACTGCATCCTGACTCTACATATTTTCCTTAAACCTCGTTATTGTCTGAGGCTCCGTGGTGGCACTGCAATTTTGGGCTTCTATTGTCCTATTGTTTACGTATCCGGCCTCATCTGCCCGTTCTAGGTTAAGGCAACTTTTTCCTTATATTTATTTCATTTGCAGTTATTCCTATTACAATATTGCTTTTTGATTTTATTTCATATATCATTTATTCCCAATTGCTTATTAATTTATGTGATTTTATCATCCCTTTCTTACATTCTTCTATCGGAAACCTGTGGTTTCTGCTTCAGGGTCCATAGAGCTTAGAGGTACCAGACATTCATCCTTCAGAATAAGGGGAAACCCCGGAAAAACCGTATCCAGGTAACTCTCCCTAACTGATATTCCAACTCAGGACCTCTTGAACGCGAGGCAGACATGCTACCATCTACGCTACCGAGGCAGGCCATGTATGTTTAGATGACGCACTCACATTTTAGAAAGATTCAAAACTGCAACATGGAATATTTTGAAATAATTTAATGCTACTACAAAATTGACAAATTGTGCACTTTGAGCTGTAACGTTTCCTTGGGAGAAGTTTCTGTCTATGGTTTCCAAGTTACAAGGTTTGCTTCTATAAGAATCATCCTGTATTTTGGTACTCTTGGGGAAATATATACAGGAACAGTGAACTAAGCCTCCTACTGGTGCTAAAGCAATATTTAAATCAGCATGCCTTCAATTAAGTATATAATAATTTAAACTGTTAGTTTACCCTTTTGCTGTGTTTATATTTATGCTTAGAAGAAGGATAACTAAAGGTTAGCTGCTTGGATAATTTTTTGTTTTAATTCAGGGAAGTGTTGTGCTAGCAAAGCAAAGATCCTTAAAGCACAAGTTTTAAAAACATAATAAAAACTACATAGTATTTTGTAAATAGCATTTACTCACCAACAGTTCCTGATATTGTAAATGGAAGCATATACAAAAAGAAAAGCAGAATCAATGAGCAATATATTTTTACCAATATGTGCTAAAGCATTCACTTGCTACTTCTTTGTTTTAACTACACATGCCATAAAGAGATTATGCAAACATAATTACTGAGTGAGTGAGTGAGTGTAGTGTTTAAGGGCCCGTCGACAACAAGGTCATTTGGGCCTACATACTGGAATTATTTTGCTGTTAATATCAATTTAAGGTTACCATATTTATACAAGGCTACAAGTAAGTAAAACTTTCTACCAAAAGTGTAATATGATCAAGTGGAAATTATTGATCAAGAATGTTGCAAAAATTACATACTGCACAATTATATGAGCTGGCAAATCTCATAGATATGTAACAATTTTTAAAAACCTACTTAAACCTTATTATGGTTATATGGTATACAAACTTTTCAACACTATCTTTGTTTTATTTTCAACCCCTTATAATGCTTGGTCAATCACAATACAGCTCGACTATACGATTTTACAAAAATTACAGGAGCCATACAACTTCAAAATTCTTATATACAAAATGTCACTATCTGACCAAAGTGCACAAAACTTTGGACAGTTAAAATTTAGAACAAGAACTAATTAGGACTACTTGCAAAATTCAAAAATCATCCCTATCCTTACTTTGAAATCCATATTGACGCGAAACCATTGTTGCAACTGGTGGCTGGAGCACACAAAGGGACAGATAGTGTAGCGTGGAGATAAAAGCTTGCTGAAATGGATGAAGATAGATAACTGGAAGGTTCTAGTATTGTCTTGTTTGTTACAGAAAATACTGGTAATTTCTCGAAGAGTGAGCGCAGCTATAAAAGAAGCAGCGAATCGCCAGTGAGAGAGAGTGAGTGGTAATTGGAACTTGATTCGTGTGTGACAGCTGTGTTTTAAAAGTGGACTTTTTATTATACAAATATAACAATTTGTAACAAAAGCTTCACTTAACTTAACAAAATATGTTAATTCTTCTTTCTAATTGATATCGATTTCACAAACTCTTGTCCACATCTTCAGTCAAAGAAAACCACAGAGAGAAAAATTTGTTGTTAAGGAAGTTACTATGTTCTATGTTTTTTCAGTATTACTATGTTCTTATGTTTTTTCAGTATTGCCAAAATCTGAAAACGAAACAAACTTAAGTTAAGTGAAATTTTGTTACAAATTGTTATATTTGTATAATATTCATTGCTTCACTGTAGCTAGCTTCACTTTCTACGTGAACTCTTTAGTCTGTAGTCAACGACCTTGAGGATTGTATTTGTATATGTTATGTAATTCTGCTACTGTAAGGGTTCACCAAAGTGTGTTTCTATGTACATAAAGAGCATTTTGGAATTTCTGCAAACTGAACTTTTAATTTCACAAACCTACAAAGTCACAGATGACAGCTATAGCATTGCTACAATATTAAATTATAGATGAGTCGTATTTATTACACATCAGCTTTTTCTCTGTGGCCTATGGTTAAACATGCTAGTCTACTCTTCCTGAGGTTGTGAGTCCAAACCAAGTAGGGGACAATAAGTATTTTAAAGCGTAAAAATTCTTAGCATGACTTCATATGGCAAGTACAGCTGGTGGTTCCATGTCATAGGTTTACAGCATGTAAAAGAACCTCATATCTATAAAGAGGCCTCTGAGCAAAATTAAGCCATCTTTCATTGCCAAATTTAAAAAGGGATGTGAGAAACACAGCAATTAAAGAACTTCCACAAATAAAACCTCAAATGTGTGTGGAGAGACAGTAAAAAAGCATTACAACACATGCTAAAAAGACATAAAAATTATACATTTTTACTGTTACAAAATACTGCTAAGTATTCTTTTGTAACACACTGCCAGGATTAATAATGATTTACACAAATCAAATTAAAATTGCAACTGTTTGCTAGATGTGATAACACATGTTGAAAGTAGACATTTTCTATCACTTCTATCTGAAGTTAGAATGGATTTGTACTTTGTTGTTAACATGCATTGATAAAATATTTTTTACAAACCCTGACAAACTTTAGGTACCATATATAACTGCACTTTGAAGTTTGCAGAATATTAGGTATTGTACAGTATGCGCAAGATATGAAGAGCGATGGATTTATGGTGTAGTATGGGCAGAGGGGAAGAAGCGAGAGCTAATGCTCTTTTGTTTCTGCAGTGTGGTTAACCTTAAAAACACAGTTCAGCAAAAGTGTGTAAGATAAGCGAAGATATCACAAGTAACGTTGCATCCTCTGAAAACATTCCTTAGTTTTGCCCAAGCCAGCTCAATTGCATTCAGATCACAGTTATACGGAGGTAGACGAATAATAATGTGTCCCCTTTCAAGAGCCTTAACATCCACAAAAGTTCATACAAATATAAATCATTTTCAAGTAAATGCTGATGTACATTACCATCACACTCGCAACAAGGATAAACTGGAAATTCGAGCGCACCAAACAAGCCTTTATGAAGGAAGCTTTAACTACAAAGGGATAATGTTATATAATTAACTTCCAAATTCATTTAGATAAGCTGCATCATAAAAACACTTTCAAGAATAAGGTTAAGAAATGTTTGCATACACACTGTTTTTATATGGTTAATGAATTTTTAGAACTATAACCATGTAAATGAGCACTGGGAGTATAGTACATTCACAAACATGTAATATTCATATTATGACATTTCTTGTAGTAAATTAGTCTATGCAAATACGACATGAAACCATAGAAAAGCTGCTTACTGTGTATATTGTATGTAATCAATTTGACTTCATGTATATACTGTATTTATACATTTTGGCGTGTCTCATAACATGTACATGTTGCCAAGGACAAACTAAAGTTCTAATTCTAACATATGATTGTTGTAAACTGGTTAGCTAATTAACATTGAAATTGATCAAAACAAAATATGGCGGACATGATAAAACTTAGTTTATTAGCCACTAGATGTCAGTGTATAGTGCATTTTAAATTTCAAAGTTGTCATCTATACTTATGGAGTTAAACGAAACAGAATGAGGATTTGGAACCTGATCGCTCTTCTTATCACATGCATATAGTAATAAATATTATGTCTGCTTTTATTTAATGGTAGTTGACCATTATTCATCAATATGTTTTCCCTACAAGACTTCCAACACTGGCAACCATTGATAAAGCCAACATGAAAAATTCAATGCCATGGCCAGGATTTGAACCACAGATCTCCTGGTTACCGCCCAGTCCTCTTACCCATTGAACTACCAAGACCAATGTGCCGTCCTGACATTAAATTCTCCAATTGACTCATATTTTCCCAGTAAACCACTAGGGTCTTTCGCATCCGAGATACACCGTTTGTGGCGACTTACTTCATCATTTAACTCTTATTATTTAATTGATGGAAATTAACTGTTTCAATTGGAGAAATTAATGTCAGGACGGCACATTGGCCATGGTAGTTCAATGGGTAAGAGCGACTGGATGGAAACCAGGTGATCCGTGGTTCAAATCCTGGCCATGGCATTGAATTTCTCTTTTTTTTTTCTATTTAAAACCTTAGCCATATACGGCTAGTGAGAAGAAATGATTAATTTCCATCATTTAACTTAAACTGGCAACCATGTTCTTTTTTTCTTCTTTTTAAATGAACATCCTCAAACGTTAAATCATATTGGACAATGAAAACCCCAGGAAAAAACCTTATCCAGATAAGTCACCCTGACCAAGATTCAAACAAGACCTCTTGAATGTGAGGCAGACGTGCTACCACCAATGCTACAGAGATGGGCAACAACAAGTTTAAGTTGTAAGTTCTAGGGATCACAGAAATACAGTGCAGAAAATGAAATATACAATTAATATGTAAAATCAGTGCTATGGTTTTGTGTAAAGCACTATTATTGTTTATATAAAACATGTTATATGCAGATTATAACAAATACTACTACAGGCATGTTGTGCAAGAAAGAAACTGAAATAACCCATTACATTTTATGCTCAGGCGAGATTTTATCTTACAGGAGATTATTGATTTTTGAGAAAACTTTTTAGAACCAAAAGAATTTGAAACCTATTATCTGAATGTATTCCTTGGTCAAGGGAACAGACATAATGAATTCGTTTTAAGACGATACAGGTAACACAATGAACTCAAGGTTGAAATGCATCTGGAGCAATCTTTATTGAGCAAGACAACTACATTGCTGAGACTAAAACTTCATGCAATATCAGAGATTGTACAAAAAGTATCTGGCTACAGTTATACATTTTCTGTTTTTATTTCTTATTCTATAAAACACTTTTCATGTAACTTGCTGTAAGCATGCTCACATGCAGTTTGTAGCAACACAGAACTCTGGTTTCACACAGCTAGAATAAAACAAAAATCTTACCTGGTACTCCCATTCTATAGGTTTTCTGTATGTACTTCAACCCATGAACAATCTCACGCTGAACAATGAAATCAATCCGAATTCTATAGGACACACCCTCCTTAATAACAAATACCTGTTAACAGGAAAATGTGTGTTAGCATCTCCACAAAAGTCTCCATCATGAACTAAACCTAACTAAATAACCTATCGCAAAACCTATTTGTAGTTGGTTTATTGATACTTGTCACTTTTTTATATTAATGAGAGACTAGTTTCAAAGGCAATTTCCTCCATTTTCAATCTCTTTCCAACTGGCATCTGTTGTTTGCTCTCCTCTCTCTGGTGGTGGAACTATGAACTTCTTTGTCAAATTATCTACTGGTGGGATTTCAAAGTTCATTACGCGATCCTTATTTTTCCATATGAATATGTTCTTCCATGTTGTCAATTTATTTTGCTTTATCACTCCTTTTAATAATTTTGGATTTGGATCAATGTCATGATTTTCATTCCAAAAGTGAAATGCTACTGCTGACTTATCATCTTGTTTCAATCTGATGTTTCTAAAATGCTCTTTGACTCTGGTTTTTAGATTTCTTTTAGTTTGACCTATGTATCATTTTTCACTATTTTTACAACTTATCTGGTATATTCCAGATCTATTAACTGATGGGATTTCATCTTTTGTTTTTGAATTTAGCAATTTTAAAATTGAGTGTCTATTAGTAGGTGCCAAGGTGATATTTTGTTCCTTGAAGATCTTTTTAAATTTATTAAATGTTTTTGGGTGATATGTAAATGAACTGAATATGCTGTTGCTTTCTTTTTCTTTTGTAAATGTGGTTGCTTCCTTAATGATTTTCTTTAGTTTAGCTTTTCTAATTTTCTTCAACACCAAACTTTAGTTGTATCCATTTTCTTCTGCTATGTGTATTATTGCTTTTAGTTCTTTGAAATATTCTTCTTTTTTCCATGGGTATGTTGACTAGTCTGTGTGTAAGGCTGTTTATTATTGCATGTTTATGTGTAATTGTGTTGTGGCTATTGCTTTTTATGTAATTTTCTGAATGTGTTGGTTTCCTGTAAATTCCAAATTTTATTTTTGTGTTGTTCCTGGCGATATTTAGATCTAAGAAAGAGATTTGTCCATTAATTTCCTTTTCTATTGTGAATTTTATAGTCCTTTTTTGCTTCACTAAGGAAGCAACCATATTTACTAAAGAAAAAGAAAGCAACAGCATATTCAGTTCATTCACATATTACCCAAAAACATTTAATACATTTAAAAAGATCTTCAAGGAACAAAATATCACCTTGGCACCTACTAATGGACACTCAATTTTAAAATTGCTAAATTCAAAAACAAAAGATGAAATCCCATCAGTTAACAGATCCGGAATATACCAGATAAGTTGTAAAAATTGTGAAAAATGATACATAGGTCAAACTAAAAGAAATCTAAAAACCAGAGTCAAAGAGCATTTTAGAAACATCAAATTGAAACAAGAAGACAAGTCAGCAGTAGCATTTCATTTTTGGAATGAAAATCATGACATAGATCCAAATCCAAAATTATTAAAAGGAGTGATAAACCAAAATAAACTGACAACATGGGCAAACATATTCATATGGAAAAATAAGGATCGCGTAATGAACTTTGAAGTCCCACCAGTAGATAAATTAACAAAGAAGTTCATAGTTCCACCACCAGAGAGAGCAAACAACAGATGCCAGTTGGAAAGAGATTGAAAATGGAGGCGATTGCCTCTGAAACTAGTCTCTCATTAATATAAAAAAGTGACGATTATCATTAAACCAACTACAATTAGTTTCTGAGATTGATCTGCATGTGTTGCTGCATAATTATTTTGTTTTAATAATAAACACAGGTATAAAAAATTTAGAAATTTTTTAGCAAATAACCAATAGATGTTAATTGAAAAAACTATTTAATCTCAGTTTTTAACACTTTGTCACATTTTTATATTACTGAGTGACTAGTTTTGGAAGCTATAACATCTATTTTCAATCTTGAAGATCTGACTCCGGTACTACCGACTATAGTAAATGTAATTGGAAATGATAGTTGAGGGGAAAATATTTCTTTTAAAGAACAGAGAAGAATCACAAAGAATCCTGAACCATTGCCAACTGTCTATCAACAAATTTGTTTTATTTTCAGCAATTGGTAACACTATAGAGCAGTTCCACACATTACAGGTGGACATTCATATCCTATTTTTCTGAATAAACCAGGCTCTAATCTGGGTGAAAGGTTCAAGATATGAGTTTTGAACATGCTCAGTAGAAAAACAGAGAGGATTAAAATTAACAAAAAAAAAAAAAAATATTCAAGATTTAACTGTATTGGAACACCACAATGAAGTGAAATAATTATTAATTTATAGATTAATCGTATTTATTATACATCTGCTTCACTTACGTACCTATTTTGAGGACATGTTTCGCAAATCATCGTTTGCATCTTCGGCTCTTATGCGACTATCCATAGAAAAGCAACACACACATAATTACATCAAAGCAAATAGTTTCAACCCAATTCCACACAAACATGCCACCATCAACAGTCTCACACACAGATTAGTAAATCTACCCCTCAGCCAGCAAGAATATAAAAAAGAATACCATCAAATCTTAAAAACTGCAATTAAAAATGGAGATGGAAAAAACCTTGTAGATAAAAAACTAAAAATCATCCAAACTTCAAAAGGGATTAAAACAGATCACAGCTCTCACACCAATAAAACAAGAAATTAGATTTGCTAAATTTACTTACCACCCCTGGGCCACAAAAAAGTTCCAAAAAATATTCAAGAAATACAATATAACATTGGCACCTAAAAACAATTACAACATTAAAAACCTACTAAACAATAATACTGATAAGATAAAACCAGTTTACAAGATTAAGTGTAAAGACTGTGAAAAAATTTACACAGGGAGAACAAAAAGAAACATAGGCACTAGAAAGAAAGAACACTTCAGGCACTTAAGATACAAAAATATTGATAAGTCCGCAATAGCAGCTCATTTCTGGTCTGAAAATCATGAAATTGAAGATAGCACCGAATTGCTAAAATACAAACAAATACATAGTGAACTCGCCATATGGGAGAGAATATACATAGAAAAACATAAAAACCAACTAATGAACTTTGAAATCCAGTCAGAAGAGAATCCCACATTTAAGTTCATCACTAAATCAACAGATGGCAGCAGCAACTCCAGAATTACCCACACTACTGGATCAAGCTTTAGTCGCATAAGAGCCGAAGATGCAAACGATGATTTGCGAAACATGTCCTCAAAATAGGTACATAAGTGAAGCAGATGTATAATAAATACGACTCATCTATAAATTAATAAAAAAAATATTGTTTTTGACAAAATTTACATGAGATATTTACAAACATTTCGTTACTGACATTTCTGTCAACTATCTTTATAGATCAGGTAAGACAATTCTAGGTTTCTTTGAAAGTTTACTTTGACAGTAATTTTCAAAAAGATCCATTTGTATAGGAGGATTTATTATTGTGAATTGAGGATGAGCTAAAGTCTGACATAAAAAACAGAACTGATGTAAATTCTAGCATTTGCCTTCTAAAAATGGCACCTATAAAATAAAACTTTTATGCTGCTTAGCCCCCCCAGCCCCCATTTATACCCTTGCTTTTAACTGCAATGGTTATATCGGCAGCTGTTCTCCTTTGGAACATATCACCAATTGACTCCTATATGTTGGGTTGCTGGTACTTTGGGTTTTTAATCATTAGATCACACACACATTCACACTCTCATTCATACTTCCAGACTCTGTGGAAGATGGGGAACCATCTTGATTGGAGAAAAATCCGCACCGCCAGCCAAGAATCAAACCCTGGGCCACTCGCACAGTAGGCAGGTGCTGTATCGACTGAGCTATGGTGCCAGTGCTTTTTTGTTTTGTACTCACCAAGGTCTTTAGCATTGAATTACTTTAGTCTTTGTAATTCTGAACATTTTACAAGGTATCTCAGACTATAAGGAATCACAAGCATTTACTTCGTATATTGAAAAATTGAATTTTACATCTTATCAATGATATTAGCACCTTTATTCTTATCACATCATTAATTCAAACTTTTGCCTCCAAAAGTCTGAACATAAATGTACTAAGAAGTAAAAGAGGATGCACTTTCTACTTTATCATCTGTGTTCTTAGTTACAAGCTATGCAGCCCCTTTCAGATCTGTTTGAGTGAATTAGATAACCGTTTAACAGTGAAACTAGAACATTCCAAATTTTATAATTGTTACACCCATTTAGGATTTGGACTCCAAAACAGAATCCAATACCTAAGAACAAGGTAAGACATGTGTTACACAGTAACACATTTTTGGCAAACTTAGACAAGGGGGTAAAAGGGGAAGGGCTCACATAATTAGTTGAATTTATGTGGTGCAGCGCTTAAAGTGTACCCACTGTCGCCACAGAAACCCTCCCTCCCTTAACCTTCGAAGGAACTATCAGGATCCTAAAGTAACTTAAATTCGATTGCAGAGTTCAGTATCCATTACTTGCCAGTCCTTTAGGAACTATTCTGATGGAGAGCACAACTAACCTTGTCCATTTCGGTGCCCCCCGATCAAAGACCACACTGTATTATATATATAAAATGGAACATTCATGTCAAAATATATCTGGTAAGTTGTCTATTAACATCAGATACCATTTATTATTACTGCTTCAAATGTTTTTATAAGAGCAAAAAATGAATAACACAATGCATGTTATGTTAAGTTTTTTAAAAGCTTACATACTGAAACAGGAAAAACGAGATGTTTTTGCTAATTAAATATGAAGTTAATTTTTGAAATTTGCAACATCATTTTTAAGTTCTTACCTGCTTTTTCAACTGAGATATATCTCCTGTAAGATCCAACTCAACATCTGGTCTTTCAGGTACACATAATGCTAACTTCTTTACTATTACTTTGCGAGGATCATTTGGATCTGTAAATATACAAAGTTGAACTCAGAAATATATATTTGTTTTAAAACATTCAATCATAATGTGCAGCCTTTGTTCCCATATCAAACAACAAGCATCAATGATTCTTTAATTTAATGTCTACCATTTACCTAGGTCAGGAGGTTCTCAATGAAAATGTTCCTGAACACATTAAGGGGAGGGGGGATTGAATGTTGCTTAAATCAAGAGAACAATTCGTCATTGTGACTGTCTTCACCATCCGAGTGTTGCAAATTTATGATATGCTCCAAAATATCCCATATACTATTTCTTTCCAAAAGTAGCCTTCCTGTAGTTTATCTACATGTCTCACGCAGTTTCCTAGTCTTATGTTATCTTGTCAATTTCTTTGTGGATAAGTCGTTCAACATCAATCAGTTTAAAAGTATTATTTCCGTTCACAACATAACTTGGGCCCACATTAACTCAATTGGATTATACTGACAGTGGTAAGGGGGAAGCTGGATTACTTCATGTCTCATTTCAATTGCAAGTTAATCCAGATGATACACTTTTTCCTGGTTTTTAAACGGAAGAACTCAATAATACTGAAAAAACTACTAGTCAGTTTTTTGACACTTCATCACTTTATTTTTTATATTACTGAGGGACTAGTTTTGGAAGCCATTGCGTCCATTATTATATTTTGATAATGGATACAATGGCATCCAAAGCTAGTCTCCCAATAATATAAAAATGTGACACAATGTCAAAAAACTGACTACAAATAGTTTTTTTAAGTAATTGTGACGTGTCACTGTTACTAAATTTCTCCAATCACACATACATGAATAATACTGCTTTGAACTCTCTAAAGTAAATGAAGATTATGGACCATTCATAAACATATAGTGTGATGACTGACGTTCTGCCGAGCAGCATTTTACAAGCCAGCAGGAAGTGTACAGTTTGTCCTCTCTTGAATTTAACAAACACCTTGGCTTATTCAAAGTAATTCTTTTATCACGTCATGTCAAACATTTACATTTCAGTTCGGAGTAATTACAAATATACGTACACGCATAGATGCTAACCAATAATGATGTTCATTAGAGCATTTAAGTCGCAGTGCACTGTTATAATACATTGGTATTTTATTTGTATTAGGAAAACTATTTGAGCTAAGAAATGGGATTTTTATGGTTATGTTAGAAACATTACTCCCTACTTTCCTCATGGATCAATTTTTGCTAAATATGAATTTTTTCTTAATGAAAATACGAGAGTGGGTCAAAAAGTAATGCCTCCTATTTCTTTTCCCCCTTAAATAAGTAAGTTATGTGAAAACTTTGAATTTGGTGCAATTCCTCAAACCTTCTTCTCCAATCCCCTGCAGTAGTAACTTTAAGTCAACAGGTGGCAGCACTACATCCTCTTGCAAAATGGCTGACATCGACATTTGTATTAGACAGCGTTCTGTGATTGAATTTTTCACTGCAGATGGTGATGCAACGGTGGATGTCAGCACTGTTAGATGATGTGTTCGTCGCTGTAACGAAGCTGAAGGGCAACATTTAGCGAGTCGATGACATCATTTGTGGTGATCGCCGGGTAACAAGTGAATTGTGTTGCATTACCTCCCTCAGTAAAGGCAGTGTGATGACTATTATTCAACAACTGGATCAACTTTGTTTATGTTGGGTACCAAGAATGTTAACCACCCAAAACAAAGAAACAAGGAAAACAATAGCCTCTGAACACTCAGCGCTTCAATCTGGAGGGAGAGGAGTTTCTGGAAAAAAATGCACCGAAAAAAAAAAAAAAAAAAAAAAAAAACTCAGTGGTCGGCAGGGAAAGTTATGGCGAAAGTGTTTTGGGATGCAGAGGGTGTGCTTATGATTGATTTTTTGGAGCAGGGATACACAATAAATTCTGTCCAATACGTCAGGACTCTCAAAAAGCTGAAAGCACATTTTCGCCGAGTCCGTCCAACAAAAACTATAGCGGATGTTCTTCTTTTGTATGACAATGCAAGAACACACACCAGCCGTTACACCACTGCAGATATTGAGAAATTGGGATGGTAAGTCTTACCTCAACCCCCATACAGCCCTGACCTGGCACCATCAGACTTTCATCTGTTCAGGCCACTAAAGGACGCTCGTCGTGGGATTGAGTTTGAAGATGAGAAGGCTGTGAAAACGTCCGTGCATCAATGGCTTAGGAAGCAAGACCTGGATTGAGTTTGAAGATGAGAAGGCTGTGAAAACGTCTGAGCATCAATGGCTTAGGAAGCAAGACCGTTTGTTTTACCACACTGGAATACATGCCCTAGTTAAAACGTGGACCAAAACTGTGGAAAAGGATGGAGATTATATTGAATAGTGACAAATTAATCGTCAATGTTGTGATTTTCAGGCTATGTAAATTGGATTCAATTTTCTTGGCAATTAAAAGAGAAAAAATAGGAGGCATTACTTTTTGACCCACCCTCATAGTATTTATCAGAGATGGATTCACTGGGCCATCATCACACCCCACTTATGGGGAATGCAATATGATAACACAACAGGACTCCAATTGGTTGCTCATCTAGCAGTATTCAAGGACAAACATAATTCCATTTGAAAGCCACAGTAATTAGCAGCTAGTGGTTATAGCAAAGTACATGAGTAAAGCGAGTGTGCACTCTAAGAATGCCACAATGGAAATTTATGCAGCCAAGTTTCTCATTCATAGAAGGTTAAATTTAGTTTCTACTTTTGTATATGATTACACTAATTATAATGCAATCCTTAAAGGTGCTTAGGAATCACGAGAGTATTAGATTCGTCACAAATTATGTTGCAATTGGCAATGACACTTCTTTATTTCTAACATTTCAAAAATTTAGCATTAATATACTTTTAATTAATTCTGTCAAAAAAACTCCAGTTTTATTTACAGGCTATCCTTTATTGTGTTGTAGTGAGAAAAGCAGTGATAAAGATGAAACAGAAGCTTTTAGTTAGCTTAGGAGTATTATGTGAAGTTGACGTTCTCTTTCAGAACCTGGAAACCACCTGCTTGTGCTTTGTATTATCATCTTGTTCTTTGTTTCTTTTATCCAGCCTCAAGGATACACTTAGAACTTGTAAAACAACCATGTAATCCTTTTTTGAATTTGTTGTATATGGACATCTAACAGAAATATGAATTTTTCCACTATTGAGTATACACAATGAGAAATGGAACATAAATAAGAAGCAAAATTTGCTGGATTATTTCTGTAACATTGGGGTTTACTACACAAGTTCTAGAGCTATGCTGTCATTTCTCTGCAGTTGCCGCTTTGCAGCTATGGCTGTAACCACTTCACTCCTCTACTTGTAAAAATCTCTCGGTAAATATGCATTATGATGGCATAGAGTTATGTTGGTATGGAATGACATCACGGAATCAAGTTGTTGCCAACTAGAGCTCTGATATATGCAAATACAGAGAAATGTTGCCAACACATTTTCTTTTTCTTATTATAAACTATAGATACTGTAATGGGAATAGTATGTAATAAGCTTAATTATTATTGAGAACAATGAAGCAAAAATTTTCTTTTAAATTAACATCCAGTCATATCGGACGTTGAATGGAATGGATGAAATGATGCTCAATGAGCCCAGGGTCCATAGAGCTTAAGAGTTAACCGACATTATCCTTACAGGATAAGGAAAAATCCCAGAGAAAACCTTATCCAGGTAATTCAGCCTGACCAAGATTCGAACTTGAAATCTCTTGAATGTGAGGCAGACATGCTATCATCTACGCTACCCAGGCGGGCAGTGATAATAGTGATGATCATAAATATATAAATAATAATAATAAGAAGAAAAGACCTGAAGCTTTTTTCAAGATGTTCTCGTGAAACAAGCCAGGTGAAAAGACTATTAGAAATCTAAAAGGCAATTTCTAATCGTCTTTTCATCTGGCTTTTTTCTGAGAATATCTTGAAAAGAAGAAGAATCATAGCTATGGCAATGATCCACTGGCAATGCTACAGTTTCTTTATGTATTACAGTGTCACTGGTTTATACTTAATGGTCGTATCTTCCGCGATAGCATGCTCGAGCAATGACGTCACGGCCACCGTATTCGTACGAAGTCCTAATGCATCTTTACCAATCTCTTGGTTACACTTTGGAGCTTAAGAACCTCCATCCCTCAGCTATGCGTTGCATTTATAAAACTACTCGAGGTATCAAATGCCATCTCTTAGGAAACTTCCCAAGGTCGTACACAGACTTATGGTTTCAAGTGTGCTTAAAAAGTGATAACCCCATGTCAGTGGACTTACTGACACAAAATAAATCCGGGACGAAATTCCGGCATACCGGCGCAGCTGAAATGATCGTAGCAATTGACAGCATTGTTAAAATATTCCTTATGTTTGGTAATTTGAAATTAACGTTGGGTTCTCGCTGGAATAAGTAGTAAAAATGTCGCAATTACACAAGGTAGTGACAAAGTGAGATTTAATTTCGGATAACTTCAATGTAATGTGAATTTTATTTGCTATCATCTTATTTCTTTACATAAAATAACGCAGTATTATTATCTATTATTATTATTTTTTCTACGTAAACTTTAAGCACTGGAGAACAACTCAACTGTAGGAGGCGGGAGTTGAAAACGAACATGCCAACCTCCCCTGGAGGTATCATTGGTATATGAAATATAAAGCCTAAATCGCTTACAATAGCAACTTAAATACTTACCGACAATTATTTTCCCTGCTTTCGCTTCACCTAACAGTTTTTCTTTATATTTCCGCAAACTTTCATCTTCTTTGTCGGCTTCCAGGATTTCTTCGATTGTCTTCTCTGGAGGAGGTTTGTAATTTGTCTCATTTTCGTCCTCTGGTGTGTTAATGTTGAGATTGTCAATGCCTTCTGCAGCAGTATCCGCCATTCTTGCCTAGAATATACATATCACATAGTGTTATCACAAATTTTTACACTGGTTGTAAAGATATATTTAACACATTCTCAAATTCCACGCTCCAGTGGTCTGTTAAGATGACTGAGAGGCTTTTCCCCAAAAAGAAATACAAAACTCACTTACAATATTACTGTTGTTTCTAATTAGCGGATAAACTATTAACCAATGTTAATACCGACTACGTCCTACTTTAATAACAACAATCACCAAGAAGGCAGTTATAATTTACTTTCAAATGCAACCATAATATAAAACTTACACTGCGTTATTTCTGTCTCCTCGCCGGAAATGTACTTCCACTAAATTTTTTCTGTCGATAGATCGATAAGACAAAAGTACTGAATTCCAGACACGCCCACACAATATGATGGTTTACTTAACACTTCTGTTACTCAAAATTATACAGAAAAATATTTAACATTGTACGCAATATTTGTGACGTTTATTGCACTGAGAAAGAAACGAAATATCTGAACTTTATACTTCAAAGAATTACATAGTATCTGTTTCTATGACCGATCACATGATTGGTTGAGAGCGGTTATTTTGAATGCGTGTATCATATATACGATGAAAAGTGATATTTTCATGCCAGGTTTTATGCCATTTCTGGTGCACTCTGATACTTTTAAACATTAGTAAGCTTATAGGATTGTTCCTTAATATTTACAATTGCACTCAGTGCGTTTTCTTCTTTACTTATTAATTAAGAATGCCTTTGAAGAGAATAAATCTTTTAGCTGCTCCAGATCTTCTATTAATATTGAGAATTGTTCTGACATAAAAGCCAATATTGCGAATTTATTATTTTTATATTAATTCTCATCTATTTTTTTAATGTGTATTAGTACTTTTAATCTAATGTTCTTTAGGAGAACAATATGCTTTAGTATATTGGTTCTTAATTAACTTAATCTAATAATGACATTCCTCTCTATGAATATTTTTATAGTTTTATTTAAAATATTTTCATTTTAAGGCTCCGATATAAATAAATTACAACTATAAAATTAAAAATATATAAAAGATTTTCTGTGATGAAAATAAAATAAATGAAATATAGGTTCATTTCTACTTTGTTTTTATGTAGAATAGAAGACATTAATGGGGAGAGGTGACTGAAATGTTCTTCATGATTTGGCTGGAATAAGTATCTTTTATTCATCTTTAGACAACTGTTGCAAAATACTTTAGGAATTAATTAAGAATTTAAAACATATTTCTGATTAGAAATAATCTTTTCTTAAGCAATATGTACTTGGTTATAACTAAGGCCTGGTAGTTAGCCATAAAAGCAATACAACAGGTTAGTAATGACGAGGTTATATGTTACCTGCATCTCGTAAACATAGGGGAAGGGGTTGAGTGCCATGCGGTCGTGCATGTACTCATACAACCAAGTTCATGGGCAATGGTAATCTATCAAACGTATTCACACGATGGACACAGTTTCATAGAATATATTGCACATTAATTCATAAATTACACAAAACAAACTTATCTTTTCCAGATATATGAATGTAAACAAAAGAATCATTAATATTTACGATGTGCACAGTAAATGAGAAGCTAATTCGTTGTGACAGAACATTATGTCTATCCAGATGCCTTTTAACAGTGAACAATAGAATTTATTTATACAACTTGCTATTTACAATATTTTATCTACATTACATACATATTTTCTTTATAGTTGTATAAATTGCCTGATACCATCTTTTACACTGCTTGGCACCCAGGCCTTCTAGCATTGCTGAGTAACATACTCACCATCCCATCACCTACTCTAGTTTGTTATCTGTCTCCCCATGTTGTCCCAGCACTTTTTCTTTTCCAATCTTTAGTTTTCTCATCCACTTCTCTTTATCTTTCAAAAACAAGTTCCCGATATTTCTATTTCTACTTTTTTTTCATAATCATTTTTTATGGCTTTCAACTTGCTTTGCATCTTTTCCGATTCTTTCTCCCATACTGCTAGCCCCTGCACTCTGTCAGAATATGAACTGTACTTTCTGTATCTCCACATAATTCACATATTTCTACCCTGCTACTTCTTAGTCTCCTTAAGAACATTGTTCCTGTTCTAATCCAAGCCATTCCTTCCCTCCTATCTGTTACACTGGTCTACATATATTTCTCTTCCCTAGTCTATCTTTATTAATCTATAAAACTTGTTGAATAGTCAAACTGAAAAATTCAATGCCATGGCTGGGATTTGAACCACGAATCTCCTGGTTTCCATCCAGTCGCTCTTATCTATTGAGCTACCATGCCCAACTTGCCGTCATGACACTAAATTCTCCAATTGACTCATATATTTTCCCGGTAAACCACTAAGGGCTCTTGTATTTATGATACACCATCTGTGGCAACTTACTTTTGTAAGTACTTGAGTCAAGTACTTATGTACATAGCATCATTCTGTTTCCTTTTTATCCTCCTCACATAGAGGATTCACAAAGGGTGCTTGCGATCATCTGTTGAGCAGAGGAACTCTGGATTCGAGAGAATGATATGACGATGAAGTAGATTATATGAATGGAAGTGCAATGATGAAAGGAAAAGTGATTATTTTGCAGTTGGTGGGATGAATGGCAGAGGAAACTGCAGCTTTGTTCCCCAAAATCCCACCCTCAGTCCCATGGTGCTGATATGTACAATACAAATATCTTAAAATACATGATATTTCAGCCAAAATTATGTTGAAAATCACTTAAAATGTTTGGAAAATGTGGAGGTTATATATCAAGTTTGCTATTTACCTAAATTAAGAATTTTCTTCCAAACTGTTCTTTTTGGGTTCAAATACCTTAAAATCTATATTTTCAGTGAAATCTTACAATTTTCAGTATCAGTATCAGTATCAGTTTATTCACCAATGTAATAAAATTTACAAGGTTCGTCAGATAAAAAAAAAAAAACATATAAATTTTACAATTTGAAGAATTTTGTACATAAGACAAGTGAATACATTTACAATTTTTATAATTTTACGAGTTGTTTCATGAGATTACAATTTTAGTTAAGTATATACAAGTATCAGATTTTAACTTCAGAGCTACTATTAAAGGAGAGGTAAGCTAACAGCGTACATTTCTTCCTGCCTTATACTCTTCTACAGAATAAAATACATTTTTGATGAGATAGGACTTTATTTCCATTTTCATTTTCACCTCATTCTTTATTTCCTTAATTTCACCAGGTAAGTGATTATATAAATCCTTTGCATTACTCTCAATACATTTCTTTCCAAGGGAGCCTCTTAATCTACTTCTAAAATAGTTTTGCCTAGTTCTAGTGTCATGACTGTGTACATTCATGTTTTTATCGTCTTTATGTGCCTTTATTACATTCTTGAGACATTCATAAATGTACAAGCAAGGTAGTGTTAGTAAATTTAATTCTTTGAAAGCTTCTCTACATGAGATTCTAGTCTGTATTTTCTTTATTACTCTTATTGCTCTTTTCTGTAGCCTGAATATTTTCAGTAAATGTTTCATATTTGCTGATCCCCATAATATCAGCCCGTATTTGAGATGCGAATGTACAAAAGCATAATATACCTGTATTACACTATCCTCTGCCATAATTTGTGCTACCTGTTTTAATATGTAGATACCACTATTTATTTTCTTTGAAATTCTTTCTGTATGTTTATTCCATTTTAAATTATTATCAATAATTAATCCCAAAAAGTTAATATAAAAATTATTTGTGGTTGGTTTATTGACACTCGTCACTTACTTTTTCATATATTTTGAAAATGGAGGCCAGGGCCTTTGAAACTAGTCTCTCATAAATATATGAAAAAGTAAGTGACGAGTGTCAATAAACCAACCACAAATAATTTTTATATTAATTTTGACGTCACTGTTACTAAATTCCTCCAAACACAAACCCAAAAAGTTAGTTTGATTTATCTGTTTGATTTGTTTATCTTGTATTGCCAAGGTAATATTTGCTTGTGTTTTGTTGCTTATACTAATTTGCATCCATTGTGTTTTGTTTATATTTAGTGCCATCCCCAGTTCTGCAAAATGTGTATCTATGACTTTTAATATTTTATTTGCTTTGATCTGCACATCAACTGTAGTGTTGGCAGTTACAACTATGGTAGTATCGTCAGCATATCCTATAGCTAGACCTCCTGCTTTTTGTATTTTTGTAAACAGACTATTTATATACAGGATGAATAGGTATGGTCCCAACTTTGAACCCTGTGGTACACCATGTGTTATGCGTTTAAATGGAGATCAAACTTTTGTAAGATTTCCGTTTGCATTGTGTACTATCTCTACACATTGCTCTCTATTTGTCAAGTAAGATTTTATCCATTCTAGTGGTACACCTCTAACACCATAATTTTCTAATATTTTTATCAATTTTTCAATATCTACACAGTCGAATGCCTTCGAAAGGTCAAGAAAGATTGCAAGCACATATTCTTTTCTGTCTAATGCCTTAATAATTATGTCGTTTCCCTTGCTAATTGCATGTATGGTCGACTTCTTTTTTTGAAAGCCGAACTGATACTCAGATACAATGTTGAATTTGTTACAGAATTTTTGCAGCTGTTCTAGAAATATGCCTTCCATAATTTTTGAAAATCCAGAACATAAAGATATTGGCCGATAGTTTTCCATCATTAGTTTGGAGCCCTTTCTTTTATAAATTGGTCTAACTATTGTATACTTTAATATATTTGGAAATGTTCCACTGTAAAAACTTTCATTTATTAGGTGTGTTAGAATCTCTGCTATCTCATGTTTGCAATATTTGATCATCTCATTTGAGTACTGATCTAAGCTATAGGATTTTTTACACTTTAATGAGTTTATTTGTTTGATGACTTCTTCCTTTGTAGTTTCTCTTATTACTAAAGAATTGCAGATTACTGTTTCATTTGTTGATTGCATTTTCATTTTTTTTATTCCCAAACTTGTTACAATATTTATATAATATTCATTTAGTGATCTGGTTATATCTTTTGGATTTAATATTAGCTCATTATTTGTTTGAATTTTAAGATTTTCTGCCCATTTTGAATCACTTTCTTTATGAATGACTTTTATTATATCCCATGTCTTTTTTGATTTGTTTTCAGCCTTTTGAATGATTCTTCTGTTATGTAATTTCTTTGCTTCATTTATTACTTTATTTAGTGTGTTTTCATAGTTTAATATGTACTTGAGAGATTTCTCCCCTAGCGTATTACACTTTAGACTATTTAAAAACTGCATTCTCGCTAAGGACCTATTTATGCCTTTAGTCAGCCAGTTGTCAGATTTATGTTTATTACAGAACACCTTTCGTAATGGTACTGACTCCTCTAAACATGATTTTAATATATTCATAAATTGCTCAAACTTATCATGTATTTCTGTTGTATTATATATGTTTATCCAGGTTGCCTGTTTAATATAGGCTCTTAGAGAATTTAATGTGGTATTATTTATGATTCTTTTGATTTCTACTAGCGATTTAGTTGTCCCTCCTTGTATATTAATATCACTACATTCTACTAATTGCCCATAATGATCGCTAAGCCCACCCATGCTTATTTTTACCTCTACTGATTCCCTTTTTAGGTTTGTGTATATGTGGTCTATGCATGTTGATGATGTTTTTGTCACTCTAGTTGCACACGTTTTTATTTGAACTAGATTATTTCTTTGCAAAAGTTCCAGCAACAATCGTTTCTTAATTCCCTCCTTTAAGATATCTATATTCACGTCACCTATAACTATAATTTTGTTGTTTTTTATTGTATTGGTAAGGCATGTATCTAGTTTTGCTAGAAAATTAGTTTTGTCTGATATTGGGGGGCTGTAAACTCCCAAAACTACTAGCTTTCCTTTTTTAAAATTTATTTCAATACCGCACATTTCACTACTCATTTCCTCAGAATATTCTTTGCAGTCAATTTCCTTATATTTAGTACCCTTTATTACATAAATTGATACTCCCCCACCTTTATGGTTTTCTCTACAATAGCTACTTGCCAACACATAGTTTTCATAGCAATTTACCTTAATTTCCTCATGTTTTAGCCCATGTTCAGAAAAGACCAGTATTTTCGGTTGAAGTTCCATAATTATTTGTTCCACCCTTGCTCGTTTATTTGCGATATACTGTATATTTTGGTGAAATATTTTAAAGTATTTTGTGTTATTTGAATTTTCTTTATCTACATTTATTTTTGAACTCTTTTTTGCATCTATAATGTTATTACTTTTAGCTACCTGTAAGCAAGGATTTATATAGTCACTCACCTTACCTATTTGTGTCTGTCCTTCATGTCTTTTGCAGCCTTTTATTTCCTGTTTAGCTGTAGCTGTACCTCCCCTGGTCACTAGTTTCCCTGCCCCATACACAATTTTATTACACTATTTATTATATTTCCCAGTTTGTAAGTTCCCTTCCTATTTAGATGTAAGCCGTCTCTTCCTAAACAATCACTGCCTATCTGCTTATTTACATCTACAAACACACTTTTTAAAACATCACAGGCCCAACGTATATTTTCATTTACAAGTTTGATATACCTGGGGCTTACATCGCTTCTGTTTAAGATTCCATTTACTACCACTCTAGATTTAGGGTATTTGTTTTTGACACATTTTATAACACTGTATATGTCGCCCATAACCTCTTCTGGACACTTCCTAATGTTTATATCATTTGTGCCTACGTGTAGATAAACGAGTTTTGGTTCACTTTTTGCTGGTACACTGCTGTTTAGTATCACGTTTTGCATCTGACTTGCTTTTATGCCCCTATACACTTGCACTTTGGCTACTTCACTCAGATTTACATGTTTGATAATCGAGTCGCCTATAAGCATAATTTCTTCAGGTTTCGCATTGTTTGTAATTTTGTTTTGTCTTCTTTCATCTTGATGTGATCCATGGTGCTTCCTTTTTTCCTTTTCCTGTGTTTCCGTGCTTTTTTGCGTTGTTGGTTTTGAGGTTACACCACGTGTCGAAATTTTCGTGGTAGCAGCATATGTCCTTTCTTCACATTTAACTTTACTCTTTAGTTGCTCATTCTCAATCCGTAACGTTTTGAGCTCTTCTTGAGCCCTTTTTAGATCCTTGTTGAGAATTTCGATAACTGTTTGCAAGGACGCAGTGAACTGCATTACTCTTTGCATGGCACGAGAAACAAAACTGGCATTCACCAATTCAAAAATATATGATAAAATTCAAAATGATGGTAATGAAGATGCCAAAAGCTACAGAACTTTCTACAGCTTCTACCACTCACTTCAGTCTCTTGGAAGGTACTTAAATGTCATGGATCTACATCACTCCTGGATGTAAAGCCTGTATGCAGTTACTATTCATCTTTCCTTAGGGGTGAAGTTCCAGAGCACTTAAACGTTCAGACACAAGCCACTCTTGCTTGTAAATCCTTCTGTTGCTCTCACCATTCACCTCTCCTGGTGGTGAAGGTCCTCAAACATTTGAAAATGTTAAGGACATGCATTATCTGGTTGCAAAGCTTCCATGAAGCTCCTACAATTAATTTAGCTCTAATGGAGATACAGGATCTTAACCGCTTCAGAAATGCTGACTTACATCCAAGATAGTTCACAATAACCCAGAAGCAAGATCAGGAATGCCTATCATGACAATATTAAAAATAAAGTGGAAAGTTGATGTTGCACACTAGGACATCATTTGTTTGTAACTGACCAATGACAGTTTTTCACCTGCTCCAGTTTGATCAACATAATGCAGGTTAAAAGTCAAAATTTGGTAACAACTTTCCAAAGCAGATCCATTACTATTTCAACTGCCTCTATACTGCTACAGATTACTGCAAAAGTGCCATTTCTTTATTCATTTTATAAATGCAAGTTATTTGTTTCCTACTGTTCTTGGTTAATACTTTTTTTTTTTAATTGTCCTCATGTTAAATCATATCAGACAATGAATGAAATGATGCTCAAGTGAGTACAGGGCACACAGAGCTCAGACTTACCAGACATTTATCTTTCAGAATAAGGAAAAAACCCAGAAGAAACTTTATCCAGATAACTCACCATGGCCAAGATTTGGACTTAGGACCTCTTGAAATGTGAGGCAGAAACGCTACCACATACGCTACAGAAGCAGGCATTAAAGTCTATTGGTTTCTGCTGTTCTCTGTAGCTGACTCTTTTTCTTAACATAATAGCCAATTAAGAGTTGCAAATAAGCAAACCACAGATACTTCAGTGGTGGATCCAATGCGCAATAGTTTTCTGAGGAAGTAATAATGTACATTTACTAGGCACTTAGTTTTTCCAGGCCTGTAATTAGAAAAAGCTCTGAAATTACTCATGAATTCTCTTTTAATTCCCATTCTATGTTGGGTATAAAGAACACTTAATTTTGCTCAGATGCCTCTTTTTAAGGTTTGAAGTTCTTTAATGGACCGTAAAAGGCATTAATTCCTTTCTGAAGAAAGCCATACGAAGGATTTTTATGACTGAAAAAATTCATCAGTCTCTCTTAGGTTTGAACCTACAACCTTGAGAACCAGATATTACCCTAGATCATGAAGGGGACATTTTAGCGACCGTTTCATATCAAGCCCACCTGGAATAAGTTCTACAGTGGAATACCTAATATGCAAAATATAGGCTGTGTCTGGAAACGAGAACATATAAATGTCCAAGTTTTACAAAGTCCACTTTCCCATTAATTGTGAATGCTTACATTATAATTACGGATGGGTCCTAGATACTTGCGATACCTCAATGCTTATGATACTTGCATGGTATCAACATCAAACGATACTTCAGAAAATTTGCTTGGTACTTTTTGATACTTTGGTAGCGGTTCTGAAATGTTTGTTTTATTTTAAAATCACAAAATATTAAGGCACAAGTAGAACATTACAAAACCCAAAAAACTGCCAGGAATGTGGTACCTGCACAGTAACATTATGCAAGAAAGTTTTGATATTTGATATTTATTTGTACAGTATCCATTATTACAAATTCAGTACAATAAAATTTAACACAGAACATGCTGTATTATACCTCCTGTACAAATACATAAAATTGCTGAGCCTAAGATTTACTTGCTTACTCAGGTCCCCTGGCCATAAGCCTTTGGTTTTCCTGAGCAGCTTGTCATTTCTTCTTGACCTTTGCTTCTTTTATCCTAATCCACTTTTCTCTTATCCTATATAAGAAATCTCCTATACATCTATTTTTCTTTTCAAACCATCCCTGTTAGCATGCGTGCCACCAATATCTCTTTACTTACACTGTCCCATTTCTTATTCCATATTTTTCTCCTGTAATTTGTTAGCTCCTTACATTCTATCAGGTAATGAACAGTGCTCTCTTCATCTCCACAAGATTCCATATTCCTACCTCATTACTTCTCAACCCTTTTAGATATATTATTCCTACTCCCATCCATGCTATGCCTTCTCTTCCAGTTTTGCCACACTGATATATATATATATATATATTTTTCCCTACCCCATTGTCTTTAATTGCTTATAAAATTTCAAAGATTTCTTTTCTTCTATACTTTCCCATATCTCTTGCCTATCTATGTTTTGTAATCTAGTTCTCATTTCCTTCCAAAAACCGCTATAATTTGTCTCCTCTGCTCTCCATAGATCTCCTATGCCTATCTTTAATATCATTCTTTCCAATTCTGACCACCAACTCTTTGTATTTTTAATGCTTTTCTGTTGCTTCATGCACAGATTCAATTACCCTTTCTGCCCATTAATACACTTATACCAGAATTTCAATATTCTATTATTATTCCCCTCCTTTTTGTATTACCTAGCTCTAGTAATGCCACTTCTCTTGGTGCCGATTTTGGCAGCCCTAGTAGTTCTTTGCAAAACAATCCATACATCTGGTCTAATTGTGTTCCTATCTCTGATGTGCCCCATACCTCCACTGCATACATTATTATGGCTTCAACGACAGCTTCATACATTCTTTCTAACCATCTGACATCTACAGTTTATGTTTACATTTCCTTTCTTGGAAGTGTTGAAAACATTGTTATAATAAATTAAATTTAAATTTAATTTATGTTTACATATTTTTACCTCTGACATTGCTGCCCTGCCATTAGCTATCACTTTTCTGGTATGTGCAGCCCACCCTCCATTGCTATACATCCTTACACCTAAATAGTCATACTCGTTTACCACTTCTACCTTTTGGTCTCCAAAGAACCATTCCTCTCCTTTCCTAAGTATCGATCCTCTTTTGAATACCATTATTTTTTATTTTTTGATGTTTATTCTTAATCCACAGTCAGCACAAAACCAATGGATTGCCTCAATTGATTTTTGTAGACCTATTACGGAAATTGCTCCCACCGTTAAATCATCCGCGTACAATAAACCAGGAATCTTTTTGTTCAGTATTATTGGGCAGTGGGCATTGCTTTCCTTAACCCTCTCTATTATGTCATCTATAAATAAATTGAATAGTATAGGACTCAATTTGCACCCCTGTCTTAAGTCTAATGCAAGAAAGTAATATCAGATTCACTGCCAGTTAACGGTTCCCAAGAAGAAATCACTGTATATCTCAATGACGATTTGTCACCTCTTTCTAGTGCATTGCATTACTGAAAAACAAATTAGCTGCTAAATATTTCTGTATTCCACCTACAACAGCTTTTTCTGAAAGACTGTTTAGTAAAACAGGACTCATATGGGACTGAAAAATAAGTAGATTTGACCCCAAAAGAATGAAAATGCTAGTATTTTTGAACAAAAACTTATAAAAGTGGACTGTTTTGCTTTTAAATGTCTAATGTAGAGTTTAAAAATAAGAACACTGATGGTTTTAAATTTTCTCTCATTAAATATATGTGCCTATTTAATTTTATTGCCATTACACAGTTCTCCCAACATTTTATTTTGTATTCAAATTAGAAGTACAAATGAAGGTATCGAAGCATCGGGCATGATGGAAAATATTGTGTGTCGTAATCGAGTATCGAGAAAAACTGGTATTGACCCATACCTAATAATAATGCATGCGTTTTAAGTCGTTCCTGTCCTAGTTTACATTTTCGATTATTGCAAACCATCTTTAATTCTGGCTACAAAGCTCCCATGTGGCTACCGTCATTCACCACACTTTCTAGTTCGATAAGCCATAGAGGTGAGAAAATCTTCCTCGGAGTAGCACACACAAACCTCTAACTTATGCCAAGATGGATACTGGTGAACAATAAACACACAGAAATTAATTTTATACCTTTTATTTTGCAGTAACTCAGCACAGTTTAATTATTACACAGTCAAGAAGATAACACTTTACATAAAAAAATGGCAGTTTGGAATCTTGTAAATTAAAACACAACAGAACCTGAGATTCACGACCTTGGCGCAACATGCAAGTTCCAAGTAGGCACTTGTTTTTATTTCCAAAGTTGAAACAACAGGACACTCAAACATTCATTTCACAATCTTCTTCGTTCACTCGAATACAGAAACCTTTCTCATAAGTTCCCAGGTCTTTATTATTTTATCATATTTCTTTTATCTTTAACTCCTGATACAAGAATATGTTACAAAGTTGTACAAAAATCTAAGTACATACATATAAACAACCAACATTTTACTGTGCATGAATGAGAAACAAAACATGTAAGTTTAATTCCTTCCAGCATGAGCTATTTGCTTTAATGTTAACATTCTAAAAACATTAATAGAGTAGATGTCTGAATAATACAATTAAAACTGAATAATTGGCAAGGTTTTGTTACACATAACTATAAATAAAAGTATTGTTATGTTGCCACAACAAGCAAAATTTATGAAACATCTGGTTTCAGACCATGGATCGACTGAGCTAATATGGCGTTTGTGTTGAAGCCGAAAGTTTCTTATAAAACTCATACTTTTCACTAATCACACTATAAAACAATATCAATGTTTATATAGAATAAAAATAAGTATTTCAGAAAGTGGAGTGCCATTGTTACTAAAATTAGGTAAATGAGTCAATCTTGTATATACTTTTCTCCACTTACAAGCTTTTTAATGAAGACTAGTTTCTGGGAACTTCTTCCCTATCCTCAGTCCTGTGGTTGACTGATGATGCATACGGTGTCTGCATCTGGCTTGGTGTCGTGCTGCCATCTAATGTTCTGGTAAGTTTGATGACGTCATCTACGGCGGGAATTTCAAAATTCATCAAGAGGTCCTGTTTCTTCGTAATAAATATGTTTTCCCAAATCTGTAGTTCTAGAGGTTTCTTTGCCTGTTTGATCAGTTCTATTTCTTGTTTTATGTTGTAATTCTCAGACCAAAAGTGATGTGCTACGGCTGACTTGTCCACTGGTCCATGTCTATAAACCGGAGAAGTGAAAATCGAACAAATGGTAACGCAAGCCAGATGCAGACACCGGATGCATCATCAGTAAACCACGGAACTGAGGATAGGGAAGAATTATTAATTTATAGATGAGTCGTATTTATTACACATCTGCTTCACTTTCGTACCTATTTTGAGGACATGTTTCGCAAATCATCATTTGCATCTTCGGCTCTTATGCGACTAAAGCTTGATCCAGTGGTGTGGGTAATTCTGGAGTTGCTGCTGCCATCTGTTGATTTAGTGATGAACTTAAATGAGTTGCAGCAGCAATTCCAGAATTACCCACACCACTGGATCAAGCTTTAGTCGGATAAGAGCCGAAGATGCAAACGATGATTTGCGAAACATGTCCTCAAAATAGGTATGAAAGTGAAGCAGATGTGTAATAAATACGACTCATCTATAAATTAATAATTGTTTCGCTTCACTGTGGTGTTCCAATACAGTTAAATCTCAATAGGGAAGAAGTTCCCAGAAACTAGTCTTCATTAAAAAACTTGTAAGTGGAGAAAAGTATATACAAGATTGACTCATTTGCCTAATTTTAGTAATAATATCAATGTTTGTTATACAATTATTACTTTACTTGATTCAAAATCAAATTTTTTGAAATAATGAAAAAATGCTGCCCATTTGGTTGATGACCTCTAGAGAAACCCCATTCCACCAAGTGATGTATGGACTCCATTATTAACTGGAGGCACTTAGAGGGCAGAGTCCACTACTTTTGATGACGAGGTAATAAATGGGAAATGGTAATGAATGAGAGCACCTACTACTTTTACCATGAACGTCAAACCAAGTTGAGCCTTGGAATACTTCATGGGTATTTAGAAGTGAAGGCTTGGATAAGGTGACTTAAAATCGCTAACTCAGAGCCAAATATCAAACCAAGACCGCCAGCACTAGAGCTGCAAATGAACCACTAAACTACCCCAGTCATCTATTCTTTGATATATGCATACACAAGAGATGAAGTTTTATCTTTTTATTACAAGCAAATCATTGTTTGGTAATTTCCAGGTGTGGCAAATAAATGATAAAATATGTAACATTTATCTTCTGTAAACATTCCCAAAGATGTTTTGATCAATGAATAATAAAATGGGGTCATTCTTTTCTTTTTACAGTTAAACATTGGTAAAAGTTGGCAAGAAAAAGAATTGCGTTTATATGCTTATAGTGTGGTGTGACAATTTCTACCTATTGGTTACCTAACACGATACTTGTATTATTTGCGTGCGATAAGAGCGATTGGGCTCCAAGTCATCATTCAGTAAGTTTCGTTTAACTCCGTAAACATAGATGACAACTTTGAAATGCGCTATACACTGACATCTAGTGGCTAATACACTAACCTTTATCATGTCTGCCATATTTTGTTTTGATCAATTTTGAGGTTAATTAGCTAACCAGTTTACAACAATCGTATGTTAGAATTAGAACTTAAGTTCGTCCTTGGCAACATATACATGTTATGAGACACATCAAAATGTATAAAGTATATACATAAAGTCAAATTGATTACATACAATATACACAGTAAGCAGCTTTTCTATGGTTTCATGTGGTATTTGCATAGACTGATTTACTACAAGAAATGTCATAATATAAATATTACAGGTTTGTGAATGTACTATGCTCCCAGTGCTCATTTACATGGTTATAGTTCTAAAAATTAATTAACCGTATAAAAACAGTGTGTATGCAAACATTTCTTAACCTTATTCTTTAAGTGTTTTTATGATGCAGCTTGTTTAAATGAATTTGGAAGTTTATTATATAACATTATCCCTTTGTAGTTAAAGCTTGCTTCATAAAGGCTCGTTTGGTGAGCTCGAATTTCCAGTTTATCCTTGTTGCGAGTGTGATGGTAATGTACATCAGCATTTACTTGAAAATGATTTATATTTGTATGAACATTTGTGGATGTTATGGCTCTCGAAAGGGGACACATTATTATTCGTCTACCTCCGTATAACTGTGATCTGAATGCAATTGAGCTGGCGTGGGCAAAACTAAGGAATGTTTTCAGAGGATGCAACATTACTTGTGATATCTTCGCTTATCTTACATGCTATTTTGCTGCACTGTGTTTTTCAAGGTTGACCACACTGCAGAAACAAAAGAGCGTTAGCTCTCGCTTCTTCCCCTCTGCCCGCACCACAGCGCTCTTCTTATCTTGTGCATACTGTAAATGTTCTTTAGTACTATTTCAGTACGTTGCCTACGGCAATAATATGAGTGAACATTGACTCTGCTTGTTTGTTAACTTTGTTTCAGATTCATTCCAAAGTGAGTACATTATTAGTCTTTGTATTGTGTTTTCATTTTTCCCCATATCCTTCATCCCTTATACTTAAGCATTCAGCATTTTGATTAATAATAGTTCCAAATGAAAATTATTAAATTTTAATTTTTGAAGGTAATATTCTAAAGCAAATTAGCTCATTTTGGAATTACAGCCTATAATCTAATAATACCATTTCTCTGCACTAAAATACAAAATGAAAATATATAACAAGTAATTTTACAAAAACATCTGTTAACCAAGTACATATATAAGAAGTGATGCTTTAAGTATCTTGTACATACCTACAAAATGCATGGAGTTTCTATGTAATGAGTCAGTATATAGTGAAACGTTACAATGTAAGTACCACATAAAGCCTTTGAAAAAACATTCTAAGAGTTCTAAATTTAAACCTTTTTTAACTTTCCCAGAAGTAACTATTAAAGATTACATAAACATTTTAATTTGCAAAACTGCACATGGTCCATTGGCTTTGTCACCTTAACAGAAAACATGCCATGAATTACTACCGAACACGCGCACACACACACTTCACTGAAAACAACGTGAAAATTACAACTTTACAATTCAGGAGTTCTTTTCCACAAAATGTACTTACCAATACACATGAGAAAAAAATTAATATTATAATATTTTAGATTACAGTAAGATAATACTTCATAATAACACAAAAATATAAATTCATCATTATTTACTTCATGCCTTAAGATTTAAGTCCCATTGCAGCTTCTCTTCAGAATAGATCTTTCCAAATCCTGGCTTTTCTTCTTGGTTTAAGATCTAAAATAAAACATTCTCATACAAGGCATGTATTTTAAGGCAAAAAGTGATTAAAATTTAATTTTGTATTATACCTACAGCTTTTGAAACATGTTACACTTTTTTCTTAATATTGACCATATTTTAGAGCTTCATATGTTAATTTAAATGGATCTGTACCATTAAGTGCTAAACATAATTATATTTTCAAAATGTAAAATAATTAATATATTATTAATTGTTCTATTTCCCATAATACAAATTAATTCTTCTTTATAAAGATAACCTGAAGATTTGTGTGACTGGATCAATATGAAAATAGAAAGCAAAATGTAGGAGGGGAACAAGAACCAACTTTGAATATTCTATCAGAAAATAATCTGTTTGCTAATTACTAAACTTTTGTTCATTAAAATCACAGCACCCTTAGTTTGTTCAGAAAAGATAAATACAAGGGGCGTCCAGAATGTAAGCTCTGTGTCAATTTACCTCCACTGCAGCGCTGCGATTGCAGTTCCACACATGCAGGTAAACGCTCTGTATCAAGGAGAAGAAATGTGCACCATTGTGAGATTGCTGTCAGCCATGTACGCTTTGTTGCACTTGTTTACAATGTTGGTATTGATTGAAAATCCCGCCGCTTGTGAAATCACATCTTTGATTCATTTTCTGAATGCTGGGAAAGTGAAACCAATTGAAATTTATAGGCAAATTTGCGATTTCAAAAGGTGTTGTGTTTCTTCACGACAACGCACGACCACACACTGCAAATGCAACGAAAAACATCCTACAGGGATTTGGCTGGGATGTGTTTGACCACCCCCCGTACAACCCTGACCTTGCTCCTAGCGACTTTCATCTGTTTTTGCATCTCAAATCTTTCCTTGGTGGTCAACACTTCAACAATGACGAAGAGCTGACAGAAAATGTTTCCAACTGGTTGAAGACATAGGCGGCAAACTTCTATGAAGAAGGTATACAAAAACTTGTGCCTCGCTATCACAAATGCCTGCAACATTTCGGCAGTTATGTGGAAAAATAGTTTAAGAGTTGTAGAATTTTGTGCAATAAATAATTTTTCTGTATCTGTACACAATTTAATTTTATTACCAAACAGAACTTATTTTCTGGACATACCTCATATTTCAGTATTTTATTTCCAAATGCTCACAATGATTGCATGCCTGTGTTTTTATTTAAGGTGAGACAGTGAAATTTTGACCGCTTTTCAAGAGAAGTTAAATTTTTTACTTACTGGAATAATTTCTAACAATTTGTGTTGGACAAACATGGCACACATTTAAGTGCATCTCAAAGAAATGCTATCCAAAATGGAGTTAAAATATATAGTTTGTGAAACCAAGAACATAAGAATAATATTTCACACTTTATTTTATACACTTAGGTGCAAAAAGTTTGCCCATAGAGGATCAGGGTGGTTTACATTTGTACTGAAATATATAGCTCCAACCACTCCACATTTCAGCTCCGTCTTGTGTAATTCCTGCCATTTGATTGACAACTTGCTATATTTATCCAAAAGATGGGCACAGTGTAACATTTGCAAGGAATGTTTAACTAGCTTCCATTAATTTTATTAGGTCTTCCGGTGTATGCCATATCGTAATTATTGGTTGCAGACGTTTCGCAGGTCATGTGGCTCGCTTGTTCTTGGACTATGTACAAAGAAACCAGTTGCGTGTTTTAATTTTATTTCCCCACCCCTTCTGGTGGGCGGAGCGAAGAAAGAATAAATTAAAACACACAGCTGGTTTCTTTGCACATAGTCCAAGAAGAAGCAGGCGAAACGTCTACAACCAATAATCATATGACATGACCTACATCAGAAGACCTAATAAAAATATTTGCAAGGAATTTCTATGTTCTTGCTAATTGAGTGTCATTATATTAATGATACATGTTAATGAATAATATTTATTCAGCAATACTTTTTTACTACCATCATATCAGTTGCACTCTAATGTAATATACAAGGGTGAGTCAAATGAAAACCTTAAATTTGTAATAACAAATCAAAATTTCATGCCGTTATCCTGTAAGTTGGGAAGCGTGCTACAAAGAGCGTGCAGAATGACCTGCAGGTGGCAGCATAGTGCAGATGCACACATACCGTCACAGTATAAACATGGCCACCCCACTTGCGACTTGAACCAGGGAAGAACAGCGTTCTGTTATTCGATTTTTGCATAGTGAAAGTGTGAAACGTATTGAAATTCATTGACGAAAGAAGGTTCAGTATGGTGATGCATGTTTGTCACAGCAGCAAGTCTACGAATGGAGAAAGAAGTTCGCATATGGTGTGACTTCAGTGGAAGATGCTCCACGTCCAGGTCAGGCACAATATTTTGTGACTCCACAGAACATTGCAGCAGTTGAAGCCATAGTGAAGGAAAACCGCCAAGTGACACAATGACACAATGGGAAGAAAGAAGTTCCTTTCCGAAGAAGAGGTACGCCAAGCGGTGCATGAGTGGTTGTGCGGACTACCAAAAGAATTTTTTTCTAAAGGCATTTAAGCACTTTGTAAACGCTGGAGGACTTGCATTGAGCATGTGGGAGATTATGTTGAAAAGTGATACAGCTTTGTACCACTTCTGCACAATAAATAATATTTTAAAAAATATTTAAGGTTTTCATTTGACTCACCCTCGTAACTTATCATTATTTAGCTAGTACCTAACAATTATGAACCAAAATAATTTTTTTGATTATTACTGTCTTGATCTTTCAGTGTATGTACATACTTTTTTTTTGTACCTTCGTTTACAATGCCTGACAAGAAGCTTGACAAAACATTGCTGAAACATCAGCTAGAGGAAAATACCAAGATGCCTAATCCCAAAGAACAATTTAACAGTCACAGAGACTATGGAAGACACGGATTCAAATTTTGTAACTGACATATATGTCAAGATATTGGTGTTTCCTTCCATCAGGATTGAGTTTTTTATGTATGTCATACAATTCAACTTTTCTACAGTTGAAATGGTTTTAGGCTTTGTTACATTGTCTAGTTCAGAACAAACATTTCAACATAAATCTTGAATCTGTTGAACATTTTAATGTCATAATTAACACATTTCTTACCACCACACCCTCTATAAGTTCAATCCTAATCATCTTCCATTAGATTACTCCACCTCTAGTTATTTGCCGCAACAATCATAGTATATTCCTATAAGTAAGGACCATGACACAATGAAGCACAAAATTAATTTTGAGTCAAACTAGTACTCAATGCTCCATATATTGCTAGTATTTACCTAGAAAACATTTCTTAAGGACCTTTGACCTAATGTTGACATTAGCTGAGGATGTTAGGAAGGTCCTAACGAAATGCGTTCTACATAAACATTAGCAATATATGGAGCATTGAGTACTAGTTCAGCTCAAAATGATATTAATCACAGTGTAATTCATTATTATGATTCTGATTTAAAAGCCGAGGTTTGCTAACCAGTGGTAATTGTTAAGTGTTGCTTATATGGAGTACTCTGCATTACAAATGCTAGGTAACTAACTAGAAATTTAACAAGGTAGAGTTGGCAACATTTTTGTGTGGAATTTCACTTCACCTCTGTGCAAACTTATAGCATTAGGTCTTCAAAATAAACGTTCCGCTGAAACTTATTCGAACCCATCATCCGATTTATCTATACATATTAATAAGATTTCAAGTTTTATTAAATATATGAAGTGGACTTTCGTGATTAATACAGATTATTCTGGATAACTTGATAATAGGCTGGATGCATTCACTAACATAATGAAACATTAATGTCGACTCAAAATTGTATTAATTTTGTGCTTCATTGTATCATTGTCCTTAAACAACGGAATAATGAAACATATTTGCTGTTAATAGTATGATTTGCATTAGACAGTTTGATGGTAGAATTATTTGCATAAGCTTACTCTGTGACACTGACATTTATGTTCTTTGCATTTAAGAAAATAGTATTAGCCAGTATGTTCAGTTAAAAATTGGCTATAAACTCCAAAGGAAGATATGGTGCTCCTAGAAATTATTACAGAGTATAAGAGTCATAAAAAATGTAGTGCAGTTTCCGTTATCTGACATTTCTCAGTTTCCTCTCACTCTGCTCAATTTGCGCACTTCCATCCTGAGAGGCAATACTCCTACTACGTAAATAATGTTTCAATACTTCATTCTCAGCATTGCTACAAGTAGAGCTTTTGCTGCATTAAAATATTTCAGGATACTAAATTATGTAGGTTTTCAATTGTTAGCACATTTTATTTAGATTGAGATTATGAAAAAGTGTTTACATTTGAGAACGCTACTGTATGTGTACTTTTCTTGCTTTTGAATTTCTATAGGCTATTAGGAAAATAGAGCATTTTGGAATATAAAATTAACTTTAATTTGTAAAGGTTACCTGCTTTTTGATAAGACAGTCAAACTATGCCTATCAAGAACAGTGAAGTAACAAATTAACAAAACCAATGCAACCTTAAACAATCTTATAACATTTCACAATTTCTCCTTGTATCAAACTGTGTGTGATTGGAGAAATTTAGTAACAGTAATGTCAAAATTAACTGAAGACACTATCTGTAGTCTGTTTTTAACACTTTGTCACTTACATTTTTGTATTATTGAGGGACTAATTTCGGAAGCCGTTGCATCCATTTTCAACCTCAAAATTCTATCATCTGTTGTTGCTGTCTGCTCTCTTCTCTCTGGTGGTGGAACTATTCTTTATCACTCAATAATTCGATAAAGAAGTTGACAATTCCACCCCCAGAGAGAAGAGAGCAGACAACAGATGATAGTCGGACCTTCGAGGTTGAAAATGAAAGCAATGGCTTCCAAAATTAGTCCCTCAATAATATAAAAATGTGACAACATGTAAAAAAACTACTACAAATAGTTTTTTCAACTATAGGTTATTATTCTTTTCAATTTTGGCTTTTCTCCTGTTGTATAAATAAGGCTCCAAAATTTTCTTTTGAAATCACTAATGGCTATCATAAATATCTCTTGGACACCTTCAAGTTAATATCCTAACTGACAATTAGTTCATCGCTGAGAATACTCCTAAAAGGCTGTTAACTGAGAGTAGTAATACAAAAATTTGCATAGACTCCCATGGGATATTTAACCAAAATCTTAATTGGATATCTTAATAAAGGCCTAAAGAGAGGCTATTTCAGTTGTTTCCATTATATATAAAATTGCTTATTGGTTCAGTTTTATTTCAGGCCAGTCACAGAGAGAAATGATGACTTAGTGGAGTGAAAGGTTAATATGAGAACCTTATGAAAGCAAACACTAAGCAACAATAGGGCAATAGGCCTCCTTGTTTCACCTAAGTGTACCTCATTTATTAACAGTTTGAGACTATAACACAAACACCAGATATTTGTATTATCAACAGAAAATGTAATATACTATAAATTATGCTATTTACACAGTGCCATTATATCTGCAATGTGCCACTGCTACAAGTGTACATTATAAGTTCTGACTACAACTTATATTACAGTGCTGATTATAGAAACAAAGAATTGTTAAAATGCTACAATGTATGCACATATTTGGCAGCTTTTCCTCGTTCAGCACAGCCTAGTAATTTTATGAAGTGACGAAAATGAGTTTACATATAAAATACTGAGTGCATTAAATGCCTAACAGTTAGTATAAAATAAATAAGGATCCTGTTTTATAAGAACCCTTAAAAACTGATAGTACTGTTTTTGCTGTATATCTGGAATTCTTGTTACCACAAGAAGCTATACATAGATTTCTAGTATATTATATTTTATCTTCAAAAAATTAACCATATACAACAGCTACCATACAATTATAGAGTGTAGCCATATAATGCAAATAAGATAAAAAAATTCATGTGAGGAAATTGACTTTAGAATTCACAATTTCCATTACTGAATGTTTGCACCCTGATTACTTGTGGTCAAGGTGGCAAGGTGGTGTGGTGCAATCAAATTTTAAATCTGCACAATATATTTGTAATTTACGTCCTCCAACGTTAAGTCATATCGGACAATGAATGGAATGAGTGAAATGATGCTTGAATGAGCCAGGGGTCCATAGAGCTTAGAGTTACCCAACATTCGTCTTTCAGGATAAGAGAAAACCCTGGAAAAAGCCTTATCCAGGTAACTCACCCTGACCAAGATTCAAACTCGGGACCTCTTGAACATGAGACAGACACGCTACCACCTCGCTATCGAGTTGGGCATATATATTCTTGCAGCTCTGCTGAAGGGGACCATGTTTGTAATGAATCATGCATGCAGAGATATGCTCTGGCCTACTATAATATTGAGTACTTTCTGTCCGACATTGTAAGTTATAACATAATGCAATAGAATTTAATGTATTGTTTTATACATGGTGAAAATCAACTAAATCTGCCCATAAAGCCATAGTCTAAAACGACCTCCACTCCTTACATTTTAGGAGTTCTCGGTCTGGGTGAGTTACCTCGATAAGGTTTTTTCAGGAGTTTTCCCTTATCATGTACGATAAATGTCGGGTAACTCTAAGCTCTATGGAACCTGGGCTCATTTGAGCATCATTTCACCCATTTCATTCATCGTCCGATATGACTTAACGTTGGAGAACGTAAATTACTATCAAAAAAAAAAATCCTTACATTTTAGGGGCAAACTGCAAAAGTTGGCAAGTATGCATATACACTTCACCATAACAGCTTTTACGAGTTACTAAACTCACGTAAAAAGAATATCTAGTAGAAAAGTGAGTCATTTTTCTTGCCTATCTTGAACACAAAAACAATTAGTGAATGCTTGCGATGTTTTCTAAATCACATTACTCATTTCCATTTTATATCAGGACATACATACAACTTTGCTTCCAGGTATCTACACTTCTTTGGCACAGTACAGAATTAATGGCACTGTGCACGGCTAACTGGTGAGACAAATCCAACTCTGGTTTTTGATAATGCTAAGTAAATGCTATAAGCTGCAACATATAAATCTTCGAGATCAATACTTGTTACGTTCTGAGTGACAAAAAGAGGTCTGTTTTAAGTTAAATGCTAAAGGAACTGTGTTTCCCTGATTATCTTTAGGAATCATAAATATAAACAGTGTTGCAATCAGAGAAGGGTTCAATCTCATCAGCTGATGTATGTTTGGCAATTCTTACAAAAAAATCTGATGCAACTATCCAGCATGTATTACATTTAAAAATAATATAAACCCTTTTTTTTTTTGTGCTTCAGAAGTTGACTAATATTTGCATCTATTAAAGAACGAAGTTTTCTCTGACAGTTTTTCTGTCATTTGTACTAGGACATGACTTGTCCTGGAAGGTTTGCTGACACATGAGATTTACTGAAGCAAATAATCGCTGCCATTGTTCTTATGATCTGCTACCCAAAAATTTCTGAAATTCACTGGTGGCATGTCACCAAGCAGTAATATGAAGAAGTGCTTCATGCATCTTGTGAATTAGTACACCATGTGAGCTTGTTCTGAGTGGGTGAACAGAAAAAAAACAGTTGTTTAGCATAGTAATTGCAGACTTGTTTTACAGACAATAAATTGCTATTTTCAGTATGTACAATTACTTGATTTCTCTTGTCAGCGGGTAAATTCATTGCGCTCAGCCCACAGTTTGGGACGAGGTTGGAAGAGAAACTTTGATAAAGTCATGAAGACAATTGTGCCTAATGTGTGTGACTTGCCAGAAAATAAGATTGAAGAAGAAAAAATAAGTGTGAAAGAAGATTTTATAAGCATTTTTAAAAATATGGATAGCTGTTCCAATGTTGATGAAGACATTGACAATGACAGATTATAAACCGATTACAGAGGAAGGCATTATTGCATCATGCAGTGTTACTGAAAATGAAAAATCAAATTCAGACAGTGTTGATGAACCAGCTGTGGTAATGACCCACATATAAGCAGTAGCAACAGAGAAATTGATGCCTTATTTTGAGAGCCAAGCTGAAACATTGCCAAATGAACTTCTGATGTTAAAGCGGATGTGAGATCACGCTGTTCATAAGCGATACATTAATTTGAGACACAGAAGCTCGCGGCCCTTTTTCACTACCAACTAGTTTGTAGTACAATACAAATATATAGGCTATTACAGTACATACAGTGTGTGTGTTTTTAGGTGATATACATGTATTTTAATCCTTTTTCCATCATTCTCAGGATAATTTGGATTTTTGTTAACTCGGTTCAGCCCTGGTTCTAATTGATCTGGGTAAACGAGCTTCCACCATATTTAGTATTTGTAGGCATTTTTCATTGTTACATATTGATAACTTCACCATTTCATAATGAAATGTTAGGAGCAGTACATTTGTATAAAGTTTTGTTTCAAATTCTGTTGGAGAAAGAAAGAAATCTTAAAGCACTGGGAGACCCAAACTTATGAGTGCTTCATGAAATTTAAAATGGCATATGAGCAATGGTTTCTCCAAAGTGACAACACAAAGCTGCATTCAGCTTTCATTTTACAAGAATACCTGGAGGAAAGCCAAATGATAGCTGTTCCTCATTTATATATTCAGATTTAGCCTTGTGCTGCTTCTTTTTGTTCTCCAGGAATGAAAATCAAGTTGAAATGTCAAAGATTTGAGACTACTAGAAAATACAAATAAAACTGTAGAAGGCAGTAAACAAAAAAGCAGTTACAAATGGTGTTTGGTAGAAGCACTGGGAGTTATTATTTATGATCACAAGAGGATTATTTCAAAGGTGCTAGTATCTCCAACTAATGAAGCAATTCAAAAACTTTTGTGTAGCATCTCATATTTAATTAGATTAAATTAAAAATGACACTGTGCAACTTGTGCTCTGGTCATTTGCACAGTTGCTGTGTTCAAATGCATCATCAAATAAAACAAACCAACTTGTTTTGTAAACTTTCAAAGTTCAGATCTGAACCTATGGTTATTCATACTACAATCTCCCTTTCTTTACCACAGATAACAAGTGATAATGTATATTCCTAGAGCAAACTTCAATTTTCTGTCTCATTATGAAATCAGTCAATAAAGACCTTCATTTCATTCTCGGTGGGAAATATTGGACATGGTTTCAGATGAGTGATGAAATCAAATTTGAATAGATGCCACAGAAGTTTTTCAAAAATCTAAAACTCTAACCATTCACATACATTATATGATTAAATCCACTTATTAAACCTTAAACTGGATTTGTTTGTATCAAATCATTTTAAATTCACCTAGAAAAATTTCTGGACAAAGATTTTTCCATTTCTTCAAAATATTTTCTATAGTAGAAGTTCTCTAATAGACAATGTTTAAACTGTACAATGAAACATCTCTACAACTTGAATGCTTCGCACATAATGGGTGACTGTATTGTTTTGAGATGAAATTAAAAAATTTTATGGTTAAGTTGAACTTGTGTGGAGAAGATTATCACACATGGTATTTTAGTTAAACTTACAAAAGCCAGTGCTTATCCCCATTTTTATGACCCTGATTGTATTGCATCAAAAGTTTAATATGGAAATTTCATAAATATATTTGCTGGTGCCATGAATAAATAAATAAAAGTAGCAAGAAAGTCTATAGCCATGCATGCTTTTGTTTACTTTTCTTTCAAGCATTACCAAATTTATTGTTATGGATTCTTAATTAGTTTTGTCAAAAGGGGTGGAGTGTTTTAAAAGGGCATGAAATTTCTTGATTATTACAGATATTTTTAAAGAATAAATGGTTACAGAAGATCTACTATTTATGAAACGTTGATGGTAGAGTTACTCAATAAAGAGAGACAAGTTTGTGTGCATAAACCAGTTACCATGAGAAACAGTATAGTTCCTGGAAATATAGTCAGACTGAAAAGCTCAATGCCATAGCCAGGATTTGAACCACGGATCCTCTGGTTGCCGTCCAGCCGCTCTAACCCTTGAGCTACTATGGCCAACATGCCAACATGACATTAAATTCTCCCACTAACTCATGTTTTTCCTGGTAAACCACTTAGGAGTTCCCATATCTTTCCAAACATTAGCCTGCATGCGACTAGTGTGAAAGAACAATTAATTTCCATTAATTGACCTAATAGTGGTTAACTATAAAGCCCAGGACTTACAGTGCTTACAGGTTGTAATTCACCATTAAGGTAGTTGTCTCATGCATTTATGAGGACTCCTAGTGGTTTACCGGGAAAAACACAAGTCACTTGGAGAATTTAATGTCATGTCGGTATGTTGGCCATAGAAGCTCAAGGGTTAGAGCAGCTGGATGACAACCAGAGGATACGTGGCTCAAATCCCAGCTATGGCATTGAATGTTTCAGTCTGACTCTATGTTTCCATACTTTAGCCTACACATGGCCAGTGTGAAAGAGCAATTAATTTCCAGTATAGTTCCTATCACATAACAAACATAAAGAAGAGACACAAGTTTGTGTACAACTCAAAATTTTACTGGCAATTTGAATTTTAATAACACTCCAGAAAAAAATATTTTTATTACCAGTTTTCAAAACATTAGGTCATATGAAATGTCAATGACCTAATAAAAATGGAAACACGATTGAGGATAATTCCTACAACACATAAATAGACTCTTGTCCAAATACATTTCCTAAGGATCTATATGACACCTTTTATTATATATATGTTTTACTACACCCCAGTTAATATATCTAAAAATAATAAGGTGTGATAATCCTCTGATGCTAAGGTAATGCCCAAAACACAAGGTAGGTTAACGTACCTGAATAAAAGAAATTCATCATCTCTTGTCCTATACAGGGTCTATTAGAAGACTTCTTGTGTGGATTATTACTATTATATCTAAAGATAACTTCTCATATTTTTAAGCAGCTGAAATAAGATTTAGTAATTGACTGCATGTTCTCCGAAATGTTTATCATTTTATTAATGTTTTTTTTTTTCCACATAATATTCATTGCATTAAGTCAATTGGAACTAAGTAATAAAATCTTAAGTCATGTATTGCTTTTTGGGGTATGTTACACAGAATAAGTACAATATAACAGTACAACTTATTACTGTAAAGACAGATATATTACAACAAAATTAATGTTGACACAGACCACTTTTTGGACACAGTTTTGCTAAATTATTAAAAAAATAAGTATATATATTATGAATTTACAAAGAATGACTGACTTTTACTGTACCAAAGAGCTAATATCAAATCACAATAACCAACTTGCTCCTTTCACCAAGTAAACACTTTTCACACCAGGCCTGCATCTTTCGCCATACCATAGAAGATTGAAGATTTGTTTGCTAACAGAACTTCTGGTGTGTCAAATTCGACCAATTCTCCTTGGCTAAGTACTATAACTCTGTAAAAACCAAGAAACAACCATTTAGGTCAACAGCATGAAGCAGCAGGGCAAAACCTGAAGTTCAAAGATCCACTAACTACTAACGCTAATTTTGTAATGTGTTGCTTAAATACCTTATCCACATTAAATTAATTGGGAGTCGATTAATAACACAAAACAACAGTGTTGTTTTGTGTTATTAATCGACTCCCAATTAATTTAATTTATACAACACTGTTTTCAACACTTCCATGAAAGGATTTATCTTATCCACATTTCACCTAATTAAGAAAACCTAAGTGCAGTGGCGGCTCGTGGAATAAAAATGTGGGTGTTCACAAGACCTACACTTAAAATGCACACGACTAAACATGGCGAACTGAATACATGCATTTTTACGTGAGCGTGAATTCCCGTGCTTCTTTATCTTTTCAGTAAGATGTACCAAGTCGGCATATGCTACTTTTGTCCAATTACTCACTTCAGAGCTAAACAGAAGGCACAAAAGGAAACAGAGCTAAACAGAAGGAACGCATTTCTAATACTGCAACCGCATAGCCATTTACTGGTTGTGCATACATTGTTAAATTTGCGCCTGTAGTCCTGCTTCTGATTTTTGTAACACGCTTAACTGTCAAATTAGGCTGTGGACGTCCTAGTCGCTTTATTACATTTTTTCTTTGCAAGTCACTTTATCTATTTTATTTCTTAAAATGGAATCCACTGAGTTCATAGCTACCTCTTGAGAGAAGCTCAACAGTCACAAAGATTTGAAAACCTCGCGATCGGTCGCTGCACACAACAAAGAGTAATTGTTTTTACTCACAATTGTCTCATCTGCTGATTATCTACAAATTCCAAGTTTATCACAGTGTTTAAAACAAAACATCTGTTTAGAAACTGGACTGTAAAAACATGCCGTATTCAAAGCAACATAAGGCAACAAAGCAAAGGCTGATAGTGCTAGGAGTTCTAAACATACTTTGTATTTGGAGACAGTTGCAGTTACACTCTATAGATAGTAGCACTTCCCAGAGATGACCAAGAACTCTGGCATTGCCAATGTGAATTAACGTGGACATCGAAACTGCTCTGATCTGGGCGTACTCAACCAATGCCGGTCTGTAGCGTTTGTCGTCTATGCTTGTGCAGAGCTTTAAACGTTACATGATGTGCTAGCACAAGAGAAGTGTGCTGCCTGCAACGTTGCCACATACTCATTCTACCGCCGTCTACTTACTACACATTTAGCAATGAGTGCGGTAAATACAAATAACGAATGAAAAGAGGAAACAGGCTTCTACAAGACAAATATTGGAGGTTCACGTGCTCTTGTGCTGCTAAACAGCAGCCGCCCCTGCCTAAGAGAGTAAGCATTTGAGTTATTTTGTTACCGAACAACAATAATCATCATCTTTAAAACTTTATAGGCTTTTTTATGTTTCAAGCTTTGTTGAAATAACAAGTAACAGCTCTCCGACTCATCTATTCTGTATAAGCAAATAAAACAGTTTGAAAGCGAACTTTGTCATGTTTGTCACACATGAGTGGCATTTTTTTTAAGATTTTAACTCCATAAAATCACATGGAAATAATATTTATTTTAAGTGTGGAGAGCTAGTGACAATTTTTAAAAAGGAAATGCAATAGCTTACTAAGAAATTATGACTCCAAAATATGCTGGTTGTTTACTAATTAAAGAGCAAATTAGTGATTTAGCTATCAATAAATTGCCTCACTAAAACATACCACAATGAAATATTTTAAGCACTTACCCATTAAGTTAACTATTATGTTATTTTAAGTTCCTTACCTATTAGAATCCATTATAGTGTTTAGACGATGTGCTATGGTCAAAATAGTACATTCTTTGAATTCACTTCGAATTGTTCTCTGTAACAAAGCAAAATTAAAATTTAAATACAAAATGACAGAAAGTATCAGACAGCCACTTAAATCAGCCTTATGCCCAATTTCACCAACAGATGTTAAGACTTAACACGAGTTTAGCAAACAAAAATTGCATTTCACCAAGTGTTAGAGTAACACTCGTGTGAAATATCTTGTTAAACTAACAAGCCAAATTTCTGATATTAAGTCCTTTAACAATTGTAAATAGTCAAGATGGCGGGAGTGAACACAGCCGTTGATGTTGATTTGCTATATTTGAGACCATCTAAATGGCATTCGTAATAGGAGAATTGATTTTGAGGAGCTATCAGAAGAAAAATTTTTACACAGGTATAGACTGTCGAAATATGTTGCTATGAAGCTTACTGCGGAAGTACAAGAGAAGTTAGAACATGCTTCGAAAGGAATATGGCGATCTCGCCTTTGCTTCACGTATTAATAACCTTGCAATTTTATAATTCACTGAATTATGTGGATAATACACTGTCCACCTCCCGTCTTGAAACGTTCAAGTCACTTGTCCTTCTTCGCTCCTCGTTTTAAATTTACGTAATACTGAGGTAGAACATGCATTGAAAGAAATATGCCGATCTCGCCTTTGCTTCAAGTATGAATAACTTTGCGATTTTATAATTCACTGAATTATGTAGATGATACACTGTCCACCTGCCGTCTTGAAACGTTCAAGTCACTTGTCCTTCGCACCTCGTTTTAAATTTACGTAATAATGACAAGTTGTTTAGTGCTTGTAGTAGTGACACATGCATTTGAATTAAATTTGTTTCCAATATTTTCCCCGTGACATCTTTCTCTTTTATATTCACCGAATCTGTCCTCTTATTTTACACGATATCCTTACACTTCGTCACCAATTCAATTAACAATTCTTTCTCCATTGATGAGAAATTTGTCTCACGGCTTTATTTATGATTTTGTTCATCCATCATTTTTCAGCTTGTGCAGATGAAAATGAAAACAAAAGCGCATCACAGTACATTCAGAAAATAATACGACTCATCCATAGCCTTCTATAGCTGTGACATTTACAAGTTTCTTGGCGTTAACACAGGTTTGTTAACATTTTCAGAAAACAGGTTGGTGAAATGTAAGAAATTTAACATTAGTGTTAGCGCTGTGACAATTGTTACGTTACATTTGTTAACATTGATTTTAAGATCTATTGGTGAAATCGGGCATTAGTGTACTGTCTTTGACATACCTGAAAAAGTTGTCAAAATAATGTTATTTTGTTGTCATTCTTAGTATAGAAATTAAACACATTTGCATTATTTGGCTGCTTCCACATTTAAGTTAGAGACAATATTCACAGAGAAATGAATGCTAAGATCTTTAAAATGTTATTCTACAATTGTCAAAGAAGCAGAGGCCACTTATGTGGCAATTATTAAAGATGTGAGATTTTCTTGTAATGGCGGTGGCAGTGGTGGTTGTCATTTACAAAAACTCTTATTTATTGATACACAACATAATGATAAATCTAGAAAGCAAAAACGGAGGAAAAAAAAAAAAACAACTAAGAATAACTTGTCAAAAGCATTTTGATTCACTTTAATGAACTATTTATTTTCTTAACCTCAGGTGAAATATGAGGTACGTTCAAAAAGAAACGAGCCGAAGACATAGTTACAGAAACCAGTACCTGTTATGTTAGAAGTATTGGCCCTGGCTATTGGGATACTTGTCTCACTGTGATTGGCTGTCTCATAAAAGTCCGGGGCTGCAATGTGAGCCAATTCTACACGTACAGCTGGACATCGTCCGAGGTGAATCGTTTGCCCCTCAGAGCCTTTTTAAGGGAACTAAAAATGACGTAATCATAGGGAGAAAGGTCTGGACTAAATGCAGGGTGGCTGAGAACCTCCCATTTGAATTTCTGCAGGAGTGCCGCGACTGTTGGCCATAGGAGGCTTTGCATTGTCATGGAGCAGAATGACTCACGGTTGAGACTGCCTGGACGTTTTGATTTGATTGCTTGGCAAAGGTTGATCAAGGATTATGAGTAATGCTGGACATTCACTGTTGTCCTGTGCTGCAGGAAGTGTATCACAAGGGGGCCATCTTGGTCAAAGAAGAACGTTAGCATAACCTTTCCTGCACTTGCGTGGATGGCCTTGGCTTTTTTTTTGGTGGTGACACTGGGTGCTTCCACTAGAGACTTGGTCGTTTTGATTCTGGTTCAAAGTGATGACATCTTGACACATCTCTAGCCACCACTCATGCCAGGAATTCATTCCCTTCCCTAGCATAGTGCAGCAGATGACCAAGACAGTGGGCCATTCGACATGCTTCCTGGTGTGGTTGAAGACTGTGGGGCACCCATTGGGCACACACTGTGCACAACAGCAGTCATTCCTTCATAATGGTGTGAACGTTTTCGACGATCAATCTGATGTCAGCGGCTATGGCTTTCACTGTCACTCGGTGGTCCTGGGTAATGAGTGCATCAACCAGCTGGACAATGTCATCGGTAATGCAGTGTAGTGCTCCAGACCGTGCATCATCAACTAACGACACCTGTCCTTCCCTGAAGCGCTTGTGCCACACCTTGACTCTTGCAAGGGACATGCAGTGTTCGCCGTACACTTGTGACATTCATCAATGAATGTCCGTTCCCCCTACTCCTTCCGCTGTCAGAAAATGAACATCAGTTGATGTTAGGAAGATCCTAACGAAATGCGTTCTAGGTAAATACTAGCAATAAGTGGAGCATTGAGTAGTAGTTCAACTCAAAATTATATTAACACCTCTTTGCTCTTCTTTTGACGCCTCCATTTCACTGTTTGCAATGTGACTGGTAGTGTTTGACGACCGATGCAGGCTGCTGCTAGCTTTGTATAGTCACGTGACGTACACACGTGCCCTCTAGCCACGGGCTGTGAACTTTCACACTCTGGTTGGAACAACACTTTGTTACACATGCCACAATATTACCATCCTGTCACTGGTTTGCACATACCAAACTCCAGCTCGTTTCTTTTTGAACACCCCTTATACATCAATTTATCACACCAACAGGAATGTTTACAGTAATAATAATAATAATAATAAAAAAAAAGGACCCTTAATGATGCTGTCAATTATCAGTGTTGTCGATGTGTGGAATTCTGTTACATGTTAGCAAATTTACTGACATGGGGTGTAATTTTAAGCACATTTAAAAAATTTTTTGGTCCGGACTGGATTTCAACCCATGACCTCTGGATCAGTAAGTCAGCACCTAACCAACTGAGCCATTTAAAACAGCAGAAGTATAATGAAAACAAGGAAATCGCATTCACAAAATTAAATCTAGATATAATGCAGTAAGAATGGAAATCTCTTATGGTTTGGTACTAGACCCTCTTATTGTTTTTTACTTTACGTCAATAAGACACCCTATACAGATAATTATAGTAACATCAATTCAAATATAAAATTATAAAAAAAATTCTGTTAACCAGAAATGAAATTTTGCTCTGATTGAGCTTTGTGACAATGATGAATCAGTAATAAATATGCTTCAATAACTCATTAAAAATTAATCACTTGCATAAATACTTATAGACATTTCCAATGTGTGAGGACTATGATACAATGAATCACAAAATTAATATAATTTTGAGTTGAACTAATACTCAATGCTCCACTTATTGACAATATTTACCTAGAACGCATTTCGTTAGGATCTTCCTAACATCGTCAGCTGTTGTCGACTAATGGATGTTGGTTTGGTGAACTCATTGGAGGCGATAGGTGCGTCTCTATGGTATCTTGATGAACTTGAAGTTTGGGTTTTCTTCAAAGGTAGTGTCGAAATTAAACAATTTTCTTTCATATTTCTTTATGAAAATTTTTTAACACGTGGTTAATGCAGCTCAACCTTGGACACTTTTTAATAAGTGGATTTCTCGTTCTATATCATGATTCTCCTTCCAGAAATGGTACGCTACCGCCGATTTATCTATTTCTTTGTTCCTGATGTTTCTAAAATTCTCTTTAAGCCTAATGTTTAAGTTCCTTTTAGTTTTTCCCATGTAAAAGTTGTCACAGCCTTTGCAGTTTATCTGGTACACACCTGATTTTTTGTCTGTGGGTATCTCCTTTGTATTATGTGATTTCAAAAGTTGTTGTACACTAACTTTGCTCTGTGGGGCCAAAGTAATATTGTGCCCTTTGAAGACTTTTTGGAAAAGGTGTGTAGCTCTGGGATGATATGTAAATTTTCTGTATGAAGTTTCATTGTTGATTGGGGAAAGAGTAGTTACTTAATACAAAATTGAATCGAGAATATATTGACACATTGCTTCACTCACACTGTCGATTCAATTTTGTATTAATTTGTGCTTCACTGTCCCTACGCTTCTTTCAAGTTTATACTTTGAGTAGTTACTTGTTTGCATCTCTGTTGTCTTTTGAATTTATCAATTTTCTTTTTGATTAATTCAGCACTGAATCCATTGTATTCTGCAATATGAGTGATACTGTACTCTTTGATATATTCTATCTTAAATTTAAAGGGAGTTGATTAATGACACTAAACAATACTTGCTTTTAAATTTTTCCAGAATATGTTTCAGAGACTTTGCCTCTATCCTCAACTGGCCCTCGATGAGTAAGTAAGTTGGTAACTTTCAAATCTAAGAAAGGCATTTCATTGTTTGTCTCTTTTTCTATGAAAAATTTTATTGCAGGATTTTGTAAATTTTGTTAATTACCAGAAAACATAAAAAAACTTGAATTTGGCATATATAGGAAGGAAACACACACAGAATATTTCATAAAATGAGATGAATATAACCCAAGACAACACAAGCTTCCTGTTATCAACCCTTTAACTTACAGGCTGGTTAGTGTACCTTTACAGAAGATGGAATATACCAAAGAGTACAATAATATCATTCACATTGCAGAATACAATAGTTTCAGTGCTGAATTAATCAAAAAGAAAATTGATAAATTCAAAAGACAACAAAGATGCAAACAAGTAACTACTCTTGATGTGTGTTTGGAGGAATTTAGTAACAGTGACGTCAAAATTAATATAAAAATTATTTGTGGTTGGTTACAAATAATTTTTATATTAAAGTAACTACTCTTTCCCCAATCAGCAATGAAACTTCATACAGAAAATTCACATATCATTCCAGAGCTACACACCTTTTCCAAAAAGTCTTCAAAGAGCACAATATTACTTTGGCCCAACAGAACAAATTTAGTATACAATAACTTTTGAAATCACATAATACAAAGGAGATAGCTACAGACAAAAAATCAGGTGTGTACCGGATAAACTGCAAAGGCTGTGACAACTTTTACATTGGAAAAACTAAAAGGAACTTAAACATTAGGCTTAAAGAGAATTTTAGAAACATCAGGAACAAAGAAATAGATAAATTGGCAGTAGCATACCATTTTTGGAAGGAGAATCATGATATAGAATGAGAAATCCATTTATTAAAAAGTGGTAAAAAATCTTCATAAAGAAATATGAAAGAAAATTGTTTAATTTCGACACTACCTTTGAAGAAAACCCAAACTTCAAGTTCATCAAGATTCCAACAGAGACGCACCTATCGCCTCCAATGAGTTCACCAAACCAACATCCATTAGTCAACAACAGCTGATGATGTTAGGAAGATCCTAATGAAACGCGTTCTAGGTAAACACTAGCAATAAGTGGAGCATTGAGTATTATGAGGGTGGGTCAAAAAGTAATGTCTCCTATTTTTTTTCTCTTTTAATTGCCAAGAAAATTGAATCCAATTTACATAACTTGAAAACTACAACACTGACGATTAATTTGTCACTATTCAATATAATCTCTGTCCTTTTCCACAGTTTTGGTCCACCTTTTAACTAGGGCATATATTCCAGTGTGGTGAAACACACGGCCTTGCTTCCTAAGCCATTGACGCACGGAAGTTTTCACAGCCTCCTCGTCTTCAAAATGAATCCCATGATGAGCTTCCTTTAGTGGACCGAACAGATGGAAGTCTGATAGTGCCAGGTCAGGGCTGTATGGGGGGTGAGGTAAGATTTGCCATCCCAATTTCTCAATTTCTGCAGTGGTGTAACAGCTGGTGTGTGGTCTTGCATTGTCATGCAAAAGAAGAACATGCGGCATAGTTTTTGTTGTGCGAACTCGGTGAAGACGTGCTTTCAGCTTTTTGAGAGTTCTGACGTATTGGACAGAATTTATTGTGCATCCCTGCTCCAAACAATCAATCATCCCTCTGCATCCCAAAACACTGTCGCCATTAACTTTCCCTGCTGACCGCTGAGTTTTGAATTTGTTTTTCTTCTGTGATATGTGATGCCATTCCGTTGACTACCTCTTTGATTCAGGTTCAAAAAAATGAACCCACGTTTCGTCTCCAGTAACAATTTTTTCCAGAAACACCTCTCACTACAAATTGAAGCCCTGCAAGTGATCGGAGGCTATTGTTTTCCTTGTTTCTTTGTTTTGGGCCGTTAACATTCTTGGTACCCAACATGAACAAACTTTTGAGTAACCCATTTGTTGAATAATCGTCATCACACTCACTGCCTTTACTGAGGGAGGTAATGCGACACAATTCACCTGTTGTTACCCGGCGATCACCACGAAAGATGTCACTGACTCGCTGAATGTTGCATGGAGTCACTGCAGTCACTGGCCTGCTTCTTCGCTTTTCATCTGCCAATGGTGTTTGCCCTTCAGCTTCGTTACAGTGACGAACCCATCATCTAACAGTGCTGACATCCACCGTTGCATCACCATACACATTTTTTAGCTTTTCGTGAATTCAAATTGGCGTTTCACCTTCTGCAGTCAAAAATTCAATCACAGAACGCTGTCTAATACGAATGTCGATGTCAGCCATTTTGCAAGAGGATGCAGTGCTGTCACCTGTTGACTTAGGAAGTTACTACTTGTGGGGGTTTGGAGAAGAAGGTTTGAGGAATTGCACCAAATTCAAAGTTTTCACATAACTTACTTATTTAAGGGGGGAAAAAATAGGAGGCATTACTTTTTGACCCACCCTAGTAGTTCGACTCAAAATTATATTAACTTATAGACATACCTTACTGGGACTTTTAAACTGTCATTTGGAGCTTGTATGGCTGTTAATATTACTACAAAAATAGTCAAAGTTTGCGCTAGAGGGAATTGTGGATGGGGAAAAAGGTTCATGGTAGAAGATATCAATAATATGAAAAATTACTAACCTGTATAAGATCATCAGTTTCGAGATCTACAGCTGCAGTTGCTTCATCCAGAATTAACACCTTTGTTTTTCTGAGTAATGCTCTTGCGAGGCAAATAAGCTGTCTCTGGCCGACACTAACAAAATAAAAGAATCACAAATAGTTAAGCACATTTTGATTTCTTATCTGTATGGATAATATCTTTAAAATATATGTAAGACTTGAAGGTTTCATGGCGAGCATTACTAATCAGGGCTTCGCGGCTCGTGAAGCCCTGATTAGTAATCTTTAAAATATATAAAATACTCAAAAGTTAATTTTTAATCCTGATTTTAAATTTACAGCTACAGAGTATTTTCAGTTGTACGAAAAACTTAAGTTTATTGAAAGCCCTTTGAAAATAATTGGAAAACTGCATACACAAGACAACAGCAGGAAGAGAAGCAGTGACTCTGCAGATGATGTAGACAAGACTACTTGGGATAAAAATTGTTCAGAAAATCCAGTACGAGAGACATTTTCAAATCATGGCTTTTTGTTTGACAGATGCTTCACTGTCGCTTCCCCTACATGTAGTGAATGAAAAGAACAGTGTAAACCTAAAGAAAATGAATGTCCAATATGCTATGCTGAAGGCCCTAAAACTAGAATTGGAACATCAGCTCAACTCTATGGCTTCTGTAAAAGAATATCATTTAACTTGGGCGAATAAGCTATGGTCCTTCAGAAAGATATATACACTTGAAAGGTAGAATCAGCATGCTGTCATAGTAGCTCGTGGTTAAAGCAGTTCAGTGTGAGGGCTACCAGGAGTCCTGATTATTGTATTACCAATACCCGATTATGCGCGTCAACCCAGCAGGGATGCAACTGCTGAAGACCTCAGTGGGGCCACTGGTGTTCTAACACATAAAGCTACTATCTATGCAGACACTTACCCAGGACTTTTTAGGCATACCTGAACCTCATCTGGGCAGCCAAGACAGCCAGACGTACGTAATACCTATGGATTTGAGTAACCACTGCACCGTTGAGTCCAACCCAATCCTAACAATTTTCATTTGGGAGGGGCTCAAATGTTCAGTCCGATGTACTTCCAGTAATGTCAGAAATACTATGAGTGCTTGGGGCTTGCAATGCTCTACCACAACAGCTGAAGGAATCGGAACTCCTCACCTGCGGGAAGTGGTTAGAGCAGCTGCATGCAGAACAAAAGACTCCTATAACCTGTTTCATATAACCTTGCCTTGCTGACATGTATCACTCCGCATGCAACTACCTTCCCCCTCAACCTATGGCCATAGGCCATAGGTGGTGCCATCCTGTCACATTTAAACCTGCAGTTAACTTCATAATAATTGCCAGAAAAATAGATAAAATCATACAAATAACAATACGAAGGTATGCAAAAGTACAAGTTTATACTGAAACTGAACTCAGCCTTCGGCCTCTTCCACTCGGACTTTTTAAACCAACACAAATACCTTGCAAAACTGCTTGTTTTTCAGTCTTAAAGTCGCGTCACGCCATACTTTACTTGTCGTGTGTCCTTCATTCACCCAAGTCTCGTCAAGGTAGTATATTTTGCAATTTGTATCCCAGTGCAGTCTGATTGTCCTTAAATAACGTCTTTGCCACACAGCAATATTGCCTCTGTCTCTTAGCACATTTTTCTTGCCCCTTTCTTCATTCACAAACCCCAGCTATATAAGCAATCTATACAGTCTAAATCTAAATCCTCATTTACAGCAGACAAAATTTTATTTATGTTAGGGAGTTCATTTTTAAAGAAAAAACTACACACATGACGATGCACAGCACTTTTCACGAACTCCTCGCACTCTCTGAGAATGTGCTTTTGTTTATTCCTGCTTTTGCCTGGAGTGGTTTGTCTCAATTTCACGTCGCGATGTTCCTACAAATCTAACACTCACACCTGTAAGTTAAGAGCACAGCTGTTCGACTTCTCTCACTGACAAAAACGGATTCTTCTTGTGAGTGCATTAAACACATGTGCCACAATTCTTTTCTTTGCTGCTTTGTAAAGGTTTACCCTTGCAATGCTTCAGCAAAAAACTTGCGGTAGATTCTGCCATTATACATATAATAAGTACACGCACAATAAATGATCAATAAGATAATTTAGCTCTCGTACTCGAAACAGCACACCTTTGAATAGCAATATATGACAAAACCAGTTCAAAACAAGGTCAGTAATAAAAGTCATATAAACAAATGTCACAACTACCGCTAAAGCATGTGCTATCGTGTCGTCTGAAAGGGCTTGAAAGCAAAGGAACCTCCTCTTTACTTTGTTTAAGAATAAACATGCATTTCAGATACATTAACTCTGTTGCGTAATATATTAAATTCAAACCGTTATGAAAATATAAATTTGAGAATTCTCTTCCAACATATAAAGATATATCACCATGTTAAATAACAAACTAATTTTTACTGCACAACAGTCTATACCACGACAGCAGCCAATGAGAGATGATTACATCACGTGACCGTTAAGAGATATGGAGCAAGCTTATGTGAAACAAGGATTAGTCTAAATCCTGGCTATGGTGGTGAAATTTTCATTGTGATTCTATCATTAGTTTGCCTACACCCGGCTGTGCTAGAGCAATGAATACTATCATTGTTTGAGAGATTGGATAGAAGCAGGATACAAAAACTACTAAAATTAAGCATGAAAAAGTTCTCATGTGCAACAGGACCTCTCACGAGACACCCGTACAGGAAGGGATAACAAGTGAATTCTGAATGTAGCTATTGTCAACATACAGATGAGTCAGTTGTCCAGCAGTTGCTCTCCAAAAGACCACATTTAGGGAGTCAATTTCCAAAATTGGAAGAGTTCTCGGTCATCACAGTCCACAATCTGACTCTGTTCATTATGAACCGCTGCGGACTCTTAGCACTCGTGGCACCTCTGACATTACTAGAGGAACCTCGGGCGGAACAGCCGAGCCCCTCCTTCGGGAGTTGTTCGGATTGGGATGGCTTTGAGGGGGCAGTGTGTTCCCGATACCCGTGGGAGATTGGGTACGTCTTCGGACGGGATTGAGGGAAGCCATTAAGTTTCCGGGTACTAGCCTGCTAAGCTAGTAGAAGGTGTGCTAGATCACCAGGCGGCCCCACCGAGGTCATATCAGTAGTCTTCACCTTGAGTGTCGACGCGCGTAAGTGGCGTATCCACTTCCATCCCGTCTTGTGTCCCTAGGACCAGATGGGGGGGCTTGTTAGGTAACTAGGTCTTGCCCTACGGAAAGCCCCACGGAGGATGCCGAGCGCCCTTTGGGACAGCTCGGATACTCCCCGGTTGAAAGAGGCCCGGGTCTTATTCCTACGGGTTCAAGGCTAATGGGAGTAGAACCTCTGGACTCAACTGTTCATTATGAACATCAGACTTCTGGATTGATTATATGACAAGGAATACTCACTATACCTTCAGTGTTGCCCCTATGCACAAAATTAAACTATAAGTGCCTGCCTTGGTAGTGTAGGTGGTACCATGTCTGCCTCATGTTCAAGAGGTCCCAAGTTCGAATCTCGGTCAGGATGAGTTATCTGGATGTGCTTTTTTCCTGGGGTTTTCCCTTATCCTTCCAGACGAATGTGGGGTAACTCTTTGCTCCATGGACCCTGAACTAATTTGAGCATCATTTCCCCCAATTCATTCACCGTCTGATATGACTTAACGTTGGAGAACTTACACCTATTAAGTTTTGGGGAAAAAAAAAATGAAGCTAGGGTGACTGAGTATTTCAGCTTGTATCACTTACCTAAGATTTTCACCGCCTTCTGTAACTTGGTGCTCCAGACCAGCTGGAAGAGCTTTGACAAATGATTTAAGATGAGCATGCTCCAGAGCACGCCACACTTCTGTATCTGAATGATTGCCAAATGGATCCAGATTCATCCTTAATGTTCCTGAGAAAAGAACTGGATCCTGGGGAATGATTGTCAAACGTGACCTGGAAAGTAAACATTAATAATAATAATAATAATAATAATAATAATAATAATAATAATAATAATAATAATAATAATAATAATAATAATAATAATAATAATAATAATAATAATAATAATAATAATAATAATAATAATAATAATAATAATAATAATAATAATAATAATAATAATAATAATAATAATAATAATAATAATAATAATAATAATAATAATAATAATAAATAATAATAATAATAAATAATAATAATAATAAATAATAATAATAATAATAATAATAATAATAATAATAATAATAATAATAATAATAATAATAATAATAATAATAATAATAATAATAATAATAATAATAATAATAATAATAATAATAATAATAATAATAATAATAATAATAATAATAATAATAATAATAATAATATATAAAACCACACATGCATGCACACACACTTACCGAAGTGCATGAAGTCCCATCTGTGAAATATCTATTCCATCAATAAGAATCTGCCCTCCTGCTGGCTCAATGATGCGAAACAGACCGAGTGTAAGAGAAGACTTTCCAGCTCCTGTCCTTCCAACAATGCCAACCTGTCAAAATAACAGCAGTGTTATATTCATGAGCACTATTTACATTAAATATCAATATTGTAAACCATTGTTAACTGACATTACCTTTTCACCTCCATTTACAGTGAAGGAGATGCCCTTCAGCACTAAATCCAGACCTTCCCTGTATCGTACTTTATAATCCTTAAATTCCACTTTACCCTCGGAAGGCCAATCTGCTGGAGGTCTCTTTGTTGGGATATCCCATGGAGCTTCCTAAAAAAGTGACATACTGACTGATAATCACAATTCATTGATAAACATTACAAACAATCTCTAAAAAAAAGTAGTGTCTGATTTTTAAAACAAAATATATTAAGGTCATCTGTTTCACCACGTGGGGAACTGCAATGTTGCTAAAAACAGATAGTAATTTACACAGACCATCGTCCTTTCCCTCTCAATACTCGAAACATATAGAATAGCGTTCAACGTTATCTCACCTCAACAAAAGCATACAGTTAAGTTAATTGATGGAAATTATTCATTTCTTCACACTAGCCGTATACAGGCTAAGGTATTGGATTGATAGTCGACATGAAAAATTCAATGCCACGGCCAGGATTTGAACCACGGATCTACCAGTTTCGGTCCAGTCACTCTTACCCACTGAGCTACCATGGCCAATTTGCCGTATTGACATTAAATTCTCCAGTTGACCCATATATTTCCCCAGTAAACCACTAGGGGCTCTCGCATTCGAGATACACCGTTTGTGGCGACTTACTATTGTAAGGACTTGAAAAAAAATAATGAAATGTGTAGTGTTTAACGCCTGCTTTTACTAAATACGGCACAGCAGGCGATGTAAGTACTTGAGTCCCAAGCTTCATCATTTAACTCTTATTACGAGGCGTGTCTGTAAAATAAGGTCTCCAAGGCGCTGGAGCCGTGAGGAACGCTATTACGCGTGATCCGGCAACACTGGCATGTAGCTTGGTTTCACCCCTTCAAATCCCTACCACAGTAAACCCATTGCAACCATTAGTCTTGGCTGGGCAGCCGTTTGCGATGGAGCTTTCTATCACTTCTGCTGCCAAGTGCGAGTTACGTGCAGTGATCCGTTTTTTGAGTGCCAAGGGCACTAACCCCACTGAAATTCATTGTCAGTTATGCAAAGTCTATGGGCCTCAGTGTAAGGAGATCAAAAACGTGCAAAAGTGGGTCAGAGAGTTCAAAGACGGATGTACAGACGTCCATGATGAACAGCGTTCTGGACGGCCTTTGGTTTCAGCCAAAACAATTGCAAAACTGGAGTAAGAAATGCTTAAATATTGGCGTGTGACAGTTCACGAGCTGTGCCAACTTATCCCTGAAGTCAGTAAGACTATGATTGACAAGATTTTGACCGAACATTTGCATAATCGCAAGGTGTGTGTGAGGTGGGTCTCCTGGTCCAGTTCGGATGGAACATCCCCCCTACAGTCCAGACTTAGCACCTAGTGATTATCATCTGTTTCCTGAGTTGAAGTCACACCTGGGTGGTACACATTTCCAGACCGATGATGATTTGTAAAACGAGGTTGAGCGCTACCTGCGCAACTTGCCGGGAGAGTGCTATGTCAAGGATATACAAAAACTGCCACAGCGCATGCAAAAGTGCATCGATCGCAATGGTGATTACGTTGAAAAATAGCTGTAAGTTCCGTCTTTCCACTAATGTAACATTCAATGACAATAAACATGTTTTGTATATTAAATAAAATTGGAGACCTTATTTTACGGACACGCCTTGTATTTAAGTTAACTGACGTGGAATTGAATTTTTCATGTCGACTCTATCAAAAGCATACATATTTAATCTGCATTAGCCTACTTTAAGAACAAAAATAAATTGTTCTCAATAAACATTCGTTACATTCACTTGTAGCAGTGTAGTGGTGTGAGTATTTTTTTAAATTACTAACGATTTTGTCAACTGAGATGATCATATCAGCACCACCAGTGTGACAGAATTTTAACCCACAGGAGTTCATGGTCATGGTCCATGTCCTCTTGATAGACCCCAGGTTTTTTTTTCGCATCAACAAAACCATGCGGCATACCAGCAAGGCCAATAATAAGCAGCCACCTTTTCCTATAGGTCCTTTTATGGAACTTTCGAATGTGCCATCAGTACAGCCCTTTGATACAGTATGAGTAGTGTTTATCCAGGTTTCATCCAACCACACTATTTCACGTAAGTTCTTAATCACATTTCTCTTAAAAACAAAGCATTTAGCACTACAATATCTGATCTTTTGACTTTCAGTTTTCTGTTATTAATTTTTTTGAACTCAAATACCAAATCATGAAGGAATTAGTTCAAAGAGCTAAAGCTTCCTTAAAATAGCTCTGCTTCTTTAAGAGAAGAACAAGGCTGACGTGTTGTAGGATAATCCTTTGGGTGTAATAGTCATAGACATGCTTTCTTATGGCATCTAATTGAAAACTATGGAGATGTTCTTTGTCTTTGTTTCCCATAAGTTACACTTCCTAATGGACCTGGGTGTAGCTGCTTCTCTTTAGACATTTTAGAAACAATCACCTCCTTATTTTAAGGACACACATAGTCCTTTTTCTCACTTGGATCAAAACAATAAGCGGTTCATTGTGAGAAAGCAAATTTTTCAAAGAATAGCTTATGAGAACAGACAAATTTTCTAGATTGGCTGTGTAATGTAACACCCCGATTGTAAGCTGATCTTTGTCTTCGGCCACAAAGTCACTAAGTCTTGGTTCCACGATGACATTTAATAGTTTTTTTTTTTTTTTAATATAGAGTAAATGATTAATTTCCATCAACTAACTTAAGTATTTTAATAGTGTTTTAACAAAGTAGTCTAACAACACACAATGCAAGTGAACGTTCAAGCGAACTTAGTTTCCTGCACACAACTAGCAATAACTGACATGAAGAACAGGTGATAACCAGTGTAACCAATGTGGCAACCTTTGTTTTCTATAGCAATGACCTTCCCCTCTTACCCTCCATGTCCCTTACGTGACACCTGATATGTATCTTCTTTTAAAAATCAGACTGTAACATTTGCTTTTAAATCCAAAAACTTAAAAAAGTTACAATTTTGCTAAACCGGTACTATTTTCAGCTCTACAGCAATTTAAAAAATGGCTCTTAAACATTTTTATTAAAATACTACATATTTAAGATATTTACTAATAAATGAAATGTATATCTTGGATTTTCTGGGAATAGCTTGTAAAGTCCTTAATCTAAATGATGTTTGTATAACGTTTTCCTCAAAAACTATTTGACGAGTATCAATAAACCAACTACAAATAGTTTTTGAGATTAATTTTTCCGTCACTGTTCACACACGCACACGCACGCACACACACAACCTTTCCTATTCAAAAATGCGTAACTCATTAAAGCACATATTTGTGAATGCACCGTTTGAACATGTGACTACTTTGGGATCTGTAGGCTGGTTTCTACCAATTAAACCATAAAGACCAACTCACTTTTTAAATGAGTAAGATATACATAAAATAAATATATGTGAATTTTTCATATGAGATGGATCATTTACCTGCTCAGTTTCACCGTATTCCTTGATTCTTTCCACTGCCACAATATTTGTTTCCACATCTGACGTCATTCTAACAAGCCAGTTCAAAGTCTGTGTAATCTAAGAGGAAAGAAAAAAACAGAAGACGATGTTTACTTTCATGAATGTTAAACAAAGTTAGAGTAAAGCATTTAAAGATAACTGTAAAATGCTAGGTGGAGTAAAAGCACAAAGATTACATATAAAATAAATGAGAATTCTACTGTATAAGAATCATGAAGAGCTGGTAGTACTGCTTCTTTCTGGTACTGTAATATATACTGTCCACGCAACAGTAGAAGGCAAGGCAGAGGAATGTGTAACGTAATCACTTTTGCTGTGTTTATGCTCAACTTCCACATATGATATGGATGCTAGATTCATGTAAAATACAGTGTTGTCACATAACTCACCCACACATAATAACTATTACTACAATTACTGAAATGAGTATTAGATCTGACAGCATCGGTGACTCATATGTACTCTCGTACACTTATTTCATAGTAAACAGAGCAGATAAACAGTTCAAGCCCCTCTCCCTCTTCAGGCCCCGCTTGTCTTCTTGTGGTGGGCACACAGTACATAATACCTATCACTGCAGTTACTGAAATGAGTATTAGATCTGACAGCATGGATAACTCATATGTACTCTCGTACACTCATTTCATAGTAAACAGAGCAGATAAACAGTTCAAGCTCCTCTCCCTCTTCAGGTCCCGCTTGTCTTCTTGTGGTGGACAGACAGTACATAACACCTATCACTGCAGTTACTGAAATGAATATTAGATCTGACAGCATGGGTGACTCACATGTATTTTTATACACTCATTTTATATTAAACAGAGCAGATAAACAGTTCAAGCCCCTCTCCCTCTTCAGGCTCTGCTTGTCTTCTTGTGGTGGGCAGACAGTACATAATACCTATCACTGCAGTTACTGAAACAAGCATTAGATCTGAAAAATTCAATGCGATGGCCAGGATTTGAACCACGGATCTCCTGGTTTCCGTCCAGTCGCTCTTAATCTTTGAGCTACCATGGCAAACGTGCCATCCTGTCATTAAATTTTCCATTTGACTCATATATATGGTTTACCCAAAATACATAAACCTGAAATTACCCTCAGACCAATAATTAATAACATTGATGCACCCACTTACCAACTATCAAAATGGCTGGTTCAAATCTTCAGATCCTTCACAAAATTTGAAAATTTAAGTATCAAAAACTCGTTTGAATTGTTAAATCTCCTGAAGGACACAAAGATCAACTCTACAGATGCTTTAGTTTCCTTTGACGTCATTTCTTTATATCCAAGTATACCTACCAATGAGCTAATTCCACTTCTCAAAAACTGGCTGGAATCAATACAAATAACACCTGAAGAAATAGAAGAACTTTCACAACTTACAGAAATTTGTATCAATCAAAATTTTTTCAGCTTTAATGGACAGATCTATAAACAAAAAATGGGCCTAGCTATGGGCAACCCATTGTCTCCCTTCTTGGCAGATTTATTCATGAGTGCTTTTGAAACATATATCACAAAAGCTTTTCCAAATTATTTCAAAGTGTGGTATCGCTATGTTGACGACATTTTTGCAATAGTACCTAAAAAACTCATACAAGATGGTCTTAAACTTTTGAATATACAAAATCCAGCTATAAAATTTACATTGGAAACAGAAGAGGATGGTGTGCTCCCCTTTTTGGACATCAAGATAAAAAAAAATGAACAACAAACTCACTTTTGGTATTTACAGGAAACCGATACACACAGATAATTACATTAAGAACAACAGTTTCAACCCAAAACAACACCAACATGCCATTTTCAACAGTTTAATCTTTCGGATGATCAACTTTCTACTAAACAGAGAAGATTATCAAGAAGAATACCTACACATAAAAAAGTAGCTATATCCAACGGTTTCAACCCAAATTTAGTAGACAAAACAGTTAACAGACTCAACAAAGCTAAGAAAATAAAAGAAACCACCACCCTAGAACCTACAGGAGAAAAAGAGAAAAAACTTTTTAAAAAATTTACCTTCCACCCATCAGCCTATAACAAATTCCAAAAAATCTTCTCAAAACACAACATAACTCTTGCACCTCAAAATAGGTTTAATATCAGAAATTTGTTAAAAGGCCCTCCCAAAAATTCAATCACTACCAAAGAAAAACCAGGAATCTATGAGATCAAATGTGAAACTTGCCCTAAAATGTATATAGGAAAAACAAAAAGAAATATTAACATCAGAACTAAAGAACATATGAGAAACATTAAAAATGGTGAAACAGAAAAATCAGCAGTGGCTTTTCATTTTTTGAATACTAGACATGACATCAATTTGGAAACATCTCTAATAAAATACGTTATCACCCCATAGACCTTTCTGTATGGGAAAAAATCTTCATTAACAAAAATCGTCATAGAGTCATGAATTTTGAAACTCCACCACCGGACATCTTTGACAAGTACATCACGCCATCTATTGACAATACGGAGAAAGAAGAAACCACTACAACTTGCACTAGTCGAGTATCAGCTGAGGATAGGAGCAAGAGCTCTTGAAACATGTCCTGTGAATAAACAGTGTGAGTGAAGCAATGTGTCAATATATTCTCGATTCACTTTTGTACTTCCATCAATTAACTAAAATAATTAGATCTGACAGCTTGAATGATTCATATGTACTCTCATGCACTCATTTTGTAGTAAACAGATCAACAGAACAGATAAAGAGTTTAAGCTCCTCTCCCTCTTCAGGCCCCGCTTGCCTTCTTGTGGTGGGCAGACAGTACATAATACCTATCACTGCAGTTACTGAAATGAATATTAGATCTGGCAACATGGGTGACTCATTTCCTACATACATTTCGTAGTAAACAAAGCAGATAAACAGTTCAAACCCCCCTCCCTCTCAGGACCCACTCACCTTCTTGTGGTGGGTAGACAGTACGTATTAAAGGATTGAACACCACTTTCTAGGCTATACAGAGATATCTACTCCACATTTTGTTGCAGCCCAGTAACCATCATGAAGAATAAATAAAAGAATAACGAATACACAGACTATAGTCTATTACACCAACGAATAACATTAAGTCCCAGCATTATAAATAGTTTGACTGGAGGTTTAGTTAAACCAAACCAGAAGTAGCTGCAAGCACTGTTTTATAAATTTGTGATTAAGTTAAAACTACAATGTTATGATATTAATATAATGGAAAATGATAAAAAAGAGAAAAAAAAAGGACAAATGCTAATCTTCTTCTTGTTATACTGCACCTAAATGCTGTTGGTAGACCTGCCAATTAGAGAAAAGGTTAATGTTTTGAAAGGATGACCATTAATGTGACAGATTAATTTTCCTAAATGACGATATAAATAAATGTGTGCAGTAAGGAAACTTGTACCAATTCAGATACATTTTCCATTTCACTGGCACTTTTTTTGTAATAAACAAAACTTGATGTACACTCACTTGACTCTACTTATTCAAATATTGTTCATAAAAATTAACTGCTCTATTTGTTTCAAGTTAATCATAGCTGAAATGGAGGATATTTGTGTAAATATACAGAATGCTTGGCAACAGGCAATTCATGTTTATAGAAACCTTTAACTACCATATTGTCGCGAAGCCGTTATCTAAAATAGCACGGTTTGTGTACACAAAGAACCGGCAAATAAACATAGCTGAGATTAAGGACTTGCCGGTATAGATTAAGTTAGGCTTCTGGAAGGTGATAGAATATTTGGTTTCTTTATTGTTCTGGAACAGTCACGAATTTATCAATGAGGTATTTAAGAAGGCGACGACTCGCCAAGAGTGAGTCATAAGCAGAAAACAGCTGCAGAGTGTTGTAACGAGAACAGATGTTGTAACAGGAGAGTTGTAAACAGATGTAATCAGAACGCTGTTAGTTGTCATCGACCTTGGTGTTGTAGATTGTGATATGTGATGTAATTCTGCTGCTACAAAGTGTGTTTCTACGCAAATAAAGAACATTTCAAATTTTGGCAAATTGGACTTTTAATTCTACGAACCCACGAAGTCACAATATGTTTAAATGAGGAATGGAGTACTTGCATTATGTGATCACAAGCTTTTATGCTAATGCTTAATTTTTAAGCATGCATGATATTTTAATAGAAATTCAATAATAAAATGTATACATTTACAGCTTATATCTTTTCATTGCCTGTATATACAGTTTCAAATTTGAACTAAGTCTGAGTTTGTTTAAAAATTCACGGTCGTTCCACAATCAAAAGTCATGTGTAATTAAGAAAGTTCTGGAATTTTGAGGTCTTTCAATTATCTGATTAATTTCATCATTATTTAGCAATTCCTCTAATACATCACTGATATCCATATGTAACAACTGGGACATCTCACAACATAGCATTAAAATGAAAAGCAACTTATAGTAAAGTTAAACTGAAGTACAACTGCAGATTAACATTTATAATATACAATAAAACTATTTTATAATACAAACCTAATCTAAAATTCCACAATGCAAGAGAATTTCAGGTTTTGTCAGTGTCCATTGCAAAAGCATACCTACGAAGGTTAAATGTGCCTCCTTTGTGGTAAAATTATGCATGAATGCTCCAGTACATTCTACTACAAAACATAAAAATTGCCAAGTATGCTAACAATTAACTGAAATTACTATACCTGTAGTGCATAACTGACAGATAATCCAACCAATCCTGGACTTAGTGTGTCTCTACTCAAAACAGCAAACAGTGCAGAAAAGAAGATGATTAAGTTGCCTACTGATTCTAACCGTACAGCCAACCATCTGAAACATGAACATAATTTATTTCAAACTTGTCCTGAAATTGTTTACCTTAATTGCTTTTACTTAAACTACAAATAAACTAACACCAATTAGACTAACATTAACATTTTCAAGTGATCATTTTGAACTTAAATCCAGAGCTGCTTTGTCAATCAGTCTGTTTGTGTGCATGAAATTACTGAACAATCGCTGCAAACATGGACGTCATTTTTACACACAATGATACAAAACTGGAAGAAAATATGCTGAATCAAGCAGTTGTCAAAATGCAGTTAATGTAGAGTAGCCGTACTTTCATAAAGACCCTGCATTTAAGATAGCATACCTTAGAAATGAGTTGCATCCAGTGAGAGTGGTAGGAGGTGATACTCTGGAGCGGGTTTCCCAGGGTTTGGGGAAACCATCGCTCCATGCTTTAATTTTTGTGTGTAAGCTGTGCATATATGTTTCGTCGGAGTACACAATAATGCTACAGTTTCTTGTAATGTTTCATAAAAAGGACACATGAGTATTTCGTACATTGTATGTTTCAACAAGAATGCATCTGTTTTGGCGCATCTTTCACCACCAAAATCTGAGGTGCTTTAATACTTATAACACACTTGCTCCTTTTCAGTAATGTAAAATTCATTTACTGCTTTACATACTACATACATATTAAATTTGCCTAAACCTGTGCTCCCTCTTCCCTAACATTCCATTAGACAAACTTTTGATTCAACTGAAGAAATGGCTAAATTCTATTAACCTAGATGCCAATGCAATAGAAGAATATTTGGCAATGACTGAAACATGTATACATCAAAATTATTTTGTTTTCGATGGAAAATATTATAAACAAATTTCAGGACTAGCTATGGGAAGCCCACTATCACCATTTTTGGCCAATTTATACATGAGCTTTTTTGAAACACATAACTAAAGCCTTCCTTCATATTTTTAAAACATGGTACAGATACAAAGACGACATCTTTGCAATAGTGCCCTACAAATAAATAGATGATGCTTTGAAACTACTCAACCTGCAAGAACGCAGTATAGAATTCACAGTAGAAACTGAAGAGGACTGTACTCTACCTTTTTTGGACCTTAAAATCACAAAAAGCAATGAAAAACTAGAATTTTGTATCCATAGAAAAGCAACACACACAGATAATTACATCAAAGCAAATAGTTTCAACCCAATTCCACACAAACATGCCACCATCAACAGTCTCACACACAGATTAGTAAACCTACCCCTCAGCCAGCAAGAATATCAAAAAGAATACCATCAAATCTTAAAAACTGCAATTAAAAATGGATATGGAAAAAACCTTGTAGATATAAAACTAAAATCATTCAAACTTCAAAAGAGATTAAAACAGATCACAGCTCTCACACCAATAAAACAAACTAGATTTGCTAAATTTGCTTACCACCCCTGGGCCAAAAAGAAGTTCCAAAAAATATTCAAGAAATACAATATAACATTGGCACCAAAAAACAATTACAACATTAAAAACCTACTTAAGGGGAGGCATCGGTGAAATTTCGTCAAAAATGACAAAAAAGGACATTTTCCGTTTTTTGCATTAAAATTATGTTTAAACATTGTAGTTTCAGAATCTGCCGTCAGTTAGGCCCTAGCACCATTTAAACAGCCACTACGTCATTATTTAAATGCCCATATGTGGGTGGGCGTGGCCATTTATATTGCTTTTTCTAGTGTGTTGCAAAGAAATTGATGAAATTCTCACGTTTAAACTATGCGGTTTGATTCTGTAACAGTGGTAATGTGCAGAGACATCTCGTGGATGTTTGTGGAAGCTACTGAACTTGTCCGCTACCATTTTCTATATATTATTTCCCACTTACTACTTTTGAAAGTAAACAAACATTTTCCACTGGCATGTGTTTGTGAAATATGGTTTACATGCAAGTGAAAGCTGTGGATAGCAGCTTATATTAAATTATTGTTGTAAAGAATAGGAATAAAGCCTGATTTAACATTGTAGTGCTTTCTTGTTGCAACAGTAGGTATATGATTCATACCAGATTAGGTTAGGAGTACAGTGGCTATTTCAAAGCAAAATATAATGAAACTTTAAGGTGTTCTAGCCATAATAGTAAGTAATGATACTAGAATGCTCTGCTTGAGGTAAATGTTAAGTGAAAACATTATAGCCCAAGAGTTAACAGTGATTCTAGTAGGTCACCTTTTGATGTAAATAGAAGAATGGTTGATGTATTTCTGGGCATTGGTAAGGGTCATATTTCTATGCAGAAGTTTTGTATGACCATGGGTATGAATTGCATGAACTGTTCTACTTACAATTTCCATTTCATAGACAAAAATAAAGAGATTAGTACTATTCTACGGGAAAGTTGCATTAAAGGAGAAGCACAGAATGCTAATGAAATATTCCATGGAGTAAATGTCACAAAGAAGTTTTTGTATTGTAACGCGAGCGCTGGAACACCCTGTGAAGCAGCTGAAAGCGGGAGACAGGGAAGGTTCGGTTAGCCACGCCCTCGCCTCGTTTGTCTTATAGTGGTGACAGGGACGACTGGGGAAAGAAACATAATTGTGCGGTCTGTTTCTCCTTCACCTGTGTTCCAGAAATTACGGGATCGTTCATCATCTGGAAACGTCGAGAAAACGGCGAGATGCCTATAAAAAGGGCTGCAGCTAGTCAGTCAGTTGGTTGGTTGGTTAGTGTGGAGTGAGGACAGTTCTTGGTGTAAGAAGGCAGTGTTAGTCAGTGTTTGACGTGCTAGCGAAGGACGTGTTAATGAACGAGAAGACTGTGCGTGCATCGGAGTTTACGTAAACGCGAGTACAAGGAAATTGTAACGGACGAACTGGTGAATTGTAATTGTGTGCAGCACGTGATTTTATGTAATTGGCAAGTGTTAAACTGTAAGTCGGTGGAAATAAAGAACATTTTTGAGTGGTGAAATTGGACTTTTCATTTCATGAACCCACAAAGTCACACTGGTGTCAGGAAGCGGGAAAACAACATAACATCACCGAACATTACAACCATGGAGGCAGCATTAGAAAAGATTTTAGCGGAACTGAAAGAAATGAAGACGGCCAACGACAACATCACCGGGAAGATGGAAGAAATGAAGGCCGAACTAATCTCGGAAATGAAGACGGCAAATGAAAACCTCGTTGCAAAAATAGAAGCGGCAAACAACAACCTCATCGCCGAGTTGAAACAAATGAAGACGGCCAACGACAACATCACCGCGGAGATGGAAGAAATGAAGGCCGAATTAACAGCGAAGACGGAAACGGCTAACAACAACTTGGCCACGACAATGACCGCAAAGATGGCCGAACTGACAACGGAGATGAGGGAGGCGAACGAGGTCCTCGCCGCCAAGTTTGAGGAACGGTTGGCCGGCGTGAGGGATGACGTCACGAATCTGGGCAAGCGGATGGGTCAAGTAGACGACCGCCTTAACGATTTAGAGGAAAAGGCCGACAACATCGCAAAACCCCTCACCCGCCTGACGGAGGAAAACCGGCCTTATGTGTGGACGGAGGACGACGAAGACGCTTTCCAGCACCCGAAGGAGACCCTGTGCAGTGCTCCAATTTTGGGTTTCCCACAACCGGGTGGCGCCTTCATTGTGGACACCGACGCTAGTGACCATTGCATTGGAGGTGTCCTATCGCAGAACCTGGAAGGCCAGACAGCACGTTGGGTCCAGAGGCTGCAGGAGTACGACTCCACCTCGGAACATCGTAGAGGGAAGAGTCACGATAACGCAGACGCCATGTCCCGAAGACCCTGTTCAGTAGAGTGCGGTCAGTGCACCAGAGTGGAAGAGAAGGAGCGTGCCGCAGCAGTCCGAGTAGTTGTGGCAGTGCCTGCTGAAGGCTGGGATAGCGCAGGCCTGAGGAGGGAGCAGCTGGCGGACGCAGACTTGGGGCCACTCTTGAGGGAAGTGGACGCAGGGACGAGGCCAACCTGGGAGGACATCGCACCGAGGAGCGCCACCTACAAGTCGTACTGGGCCCAATGGGACTCGTTGAAGACCAGAGTGGGCGTGCTGTTCCGGGTATGGGAGTCACCCGACGGGAAGGCGCAGAGGGGACAGTTGGAACTTCCCCGGAGTAAGGTCCCGGAAGTCTTGGAGGAAGTGCACGCCGGTACTTCAGGAGGGCACCTGGGAGCGAACCGTATGATTCACAAACTACGGCAGCGCTACTTCTGGCTGAGACTCCGAGCAGACGCTGGTGGTACACCTGGACCGCCTCGCACGCTGCAATGGGGCTGTTCGGGGCGAACAGCTTTGAGGAGGGAGCAGTGTAACGCGAGCGCTGGAACACCCTGTGAAGCAGCTGAAAGCGGGAGACAGGGAAGGTTCGGTTAGCCACGCCCTCGCCTCGTTTGTCTTATAGTGGTGACAGGGACGACTGGGGAAAGAAACATAATTGTGCGGTCTGTTTCTCCTTCACCTGTGTTCCAGAAATTACGGGATCGTTCATCATCTGGAAACGTCGAGAAAATGGCGAGATGCCTATAAAAAGGGCTGCAGCTAGTCAGTCAGTTGGTTGGTTCGTTAGTGTGGAGTGAGGACAGTTCTTGGTGTAAGAAGGCAGTGTTAGTCAGTGTTTGACGTGCTAGCGAAGGACGTGTTAATGAACGAGAAGACTGTGCGTGCATCGGAGTTTACGTAAACGCGAGTACAAGGAAATTGTAACGGACGAACTGGTGAATTGTAATTGTGTGCAGCACGTAATTTTATGTAATTGGCAAGTGTTAAACTGTAAGTCGGTGGAAATAAAGAACATTTTTGAGTGGTGAAATTGGACTTTTCATTTCACGAACCCACAAAGTCACAGTATTAAGAAAGATATTGCAAATTGCAGTGATTGCAGCTGTTAGTGAATTTAATATGGGTTATAAAGATAGACTTAAAGTTAAGGCAAAAGTTGCAGCAAGCAAAGTAAGTCCTGCTAGCAAGAAAATTAACAGCATTAGGGATAGGTGAAAGCTAAAACAAAGTGCTCAGAGTTCATTGAGCAAATATAAATCTGCCAAATAGCAGTTAAAGGTGACTAAATTAAAAGAAGAAGAGGATAAACTAGCTGAGTGGTCTTCATATAGTGCAGGAGGGTTTAGAAACATAGAAAAAAAAATTTTGTTTATATTTAGAGTTTCTAACTAGATTTTTCTTCATGTCCAACTTTGAGCATTTTTAATACTCCTTACAGTCCAGACACTCAAGTTTTCAATGAATTTCTTTAAGTTTTGCATATATGTATATTCCTAGATAAGTTTTCTATAAAAATTGGTATCAGTATGGATGTATATGAAAAATTAATAATGATTGGTATTGAAAAAAGAAAACTGACAAAACTTCAAGAAAATTCTATCATATTCCTTAAATTTTCTCCTCCAGAACCATTAGACATGGGCAAATGAGTATATGCATATATAGTTTTGTAACTATTATCTAAAGGAACCAGAATCCAAAGTTCCAATCATTTATAACAAAAATTGTAGAGAATGTAAAGAATGTAAAGAAATTGCAGCAAAAAAATTAAATTATCATTTTTTTGGTAAAAATTATTGTAGATAGAAAAATTATAAAAAAAGGGCCAAAGGTAACCAAATTAAAGAGAAAGAAGGTAATAAGATAGCTGTAGGGCCTGCATATGATGCATGGAGTTTTCAAAGTAAAGAAAGTAGTGTAATTTCAATCTAAATCTTTAAATTCATTTTTCTCCACTTTCAATTTTTGAACATTTTTGTATCTTCAAAAGCTCCAACTTCTGCAATTCTCAACGAATTTATATTAAACTTTGCATACATATTCCTAAATAAATGTTTAATAAAAGTTGGTATTTTTGTTTATTTAAATTAAATAGTTTATTTATTATTGAATTTTAAGTCTCAAAAGTGCAAAAAAATAAAGAAAAATTTAATATATTCACATATAAAAAAAATTTTCTCCAAAAATACTTGATACACACTTTAAAAGTATAGCAACTTTTATAACTGATGTACAGAGAAACCTGAATCTAAAATTTAAAGTTTCTAAAAGAAAAACTGTATGACCTGGGACTTTTTATATAACATACAATCATACTATAAAAAGCACTAAATATTTAAAAAAAAACTATTTAAGATAGAAATATGAATTTTGAAAGCTTAACTGTAAACCATATTTTAAACTACTAAAAATACTTTCATTACCCTGTGTGTATATATATGAAGCTCTAGTTAGGACAAGAATTGTACTTGCTCAATTTGAAACAAATTCACAGATACATACACATAATACAAGAAGTAAATCAGATCTACGCATTATAAGCCACAATACAACTTTATTCACACATAGCTTTGAACATAAAGCAGTATTATTATATAACAAACTACCCGATGGCATTAAAAGTATAACATCGAAAAAAGGTTTAAACTGTCTGTAAAATCATTTTTAAGAGAAGGTTGCTATTATTCAGTGGAAGAATACTTAAAACATGATCAACATATCAATGCTTCCTAAAATGATGTTTGTGAATAAATACCTGTGCAACTTTGGAGGTGATACTTGTAATATTCAGAAAAGCTGTAAAAAATATCCTACTAAAAGTAATGTCATAGACAACAGATGAGTTTCTAAGAAGTAAAATTAAATAATAAAGTAAATATTGATTTTTTTTTGGTAAAAATTATGTCTCTTACAGCCTACTTCTTAAAAATGTAATACATTAAACTATTATGTGACCTAAGTTGCCTTATTCTTAATTACTATTTGTATTATTATTCTGTTAATTACTACTGCATTACTTTAATCACTATTGTATTATTTAACTACTATTGTATTATTTAATTACTATTGTATTATTCATAATTGTATTACTCATAAGAAATGTATTATTCTTATGGGTACAAATTTGACGAAGCCATGAATATTGTATATTCCTAAGGTGAATAAAACTAACTATCTATCTGTCTGTCTGTCTGTCTGTCTGTCTGTCTGTCTATCTATCTAACTAGATTCCCTATACCCCACCTAATGACAAAATTTCAAGCAGTTATGATGTAAACTCTGGATTTTAGCATTTTTCACAGATGCCTCCCCTTAACAGTAATAATACTGATAAGATAAAACCAGAGGAAAAGTCAGGCATTTACAAGATTAAGTGTAAAGACTGTGAAAAAATTTACATAGGGAGGACAAAAAGAAACACAGACACTAGAAAGAAAGAACACTTCAGGCACTTAAGATACAAAAATATTGATAAGTCCGCAATAGCAGCTCATTTCTGGTCTGAAAATCATGAAATTGAAGATAGCACCGAATTACTAAAATACATACAAATACATAGTGAACTCGTCACATAGGAGAGAATATACATAGAAAAACATAAAAACCAACTAATGAACTTTGAAATCCAGTCAGAAGAGAATCCCACATTTAAGTTCATCACTAAATCAACAGATGGCAGCAGCAACTCCAGAATTACCCACACTACTGGATCAAGCTTTAGTCGCATAAGAGCCGAAGATCCAAACGATGATTTACGAAACATGTCCTCAAAATAGGTACGTAAGTGAAGCAGATGTGTAATAAATATGACTCATCTATAAATTAATAATTATTTCGCTTCACTGTGGTGTTCCAATACAGTTAAATCTTGATATATGTGATATATTAATTTTTCCCAAAAGATGACACTGATGATTTTTTATTATAATATGTTTAAAGTAAAATAAAAGGTACATTAAATTTAAGGGTGAGTCGATTAATGACACTAAACAACACTTACTTTTTAATTTCCCAGAACATGTTTTGGAGGCTACTTTCCTCCATTGTCACCTGGACATCGATGTTGTTTAATGCCATTAATCGACTCACCCTTAAATTTAATTTATTACAACACTGTTTTCAACACTTTCATAAAAGGAAATTATAAAAGGCACATGTTGAATGGGATAAATTGCTTGAGCAGATCTCTAGTACCTATAGCTATAACCTAATCTAGATTAAACAAACTGAAATTACCTGTTAGCTATGATGCTGGGATAGTAGCATACTTGATTGAAGTCCACTTTGTTTTCTGATTCACGTATAAATCTCTGCTGAACACCATAAGCTCGAATTGTTGATGCTCCTGTTAAAAACATATTCATGCAATGGTTTAAATTTTCATCTTTCATGCTTTGCAAAATTCTATATATCAAGATAGGGAAAGTACTATATGTGCGCGATAAGAAGAGCAATCGGGTTCCAAGTCCTCATTTGGTAAGTTTCGTTTAGCTCTATAAACATAGATGACAACTTTGAAATTTGAAATGCACTGTACACTGACATCTAGTGGCTAATATGCTAAGCTTTATCATGTCCGCCATATTTCGTTTTGATCAATTTCAATGTAGTAGTAGTAGTAGTAGTAGTAGTAGTAGTAGTAGTAGTAGTAGTAGTAGTAGTAGTAGTAGTAGTAGTAGTAGTAGTAGTAGTAGTAGTAGTAGTAGTAGTAGTAGTTTTATTCATCCGTTAAGTCAATACAATGACATTGGATACGTCAATACAAATATTTAGAACAATACAAATAATATAAGTATAAAAATAAAAAAATAAGTTGCATCAAGTGTAATTAATAAGATCTAAGCATGAACTCATAAATATATATAGTTGCATGGCTCTACAACTACACAGCATTTAAAATGCATCACAAATATATACAATTATATGGCCAGCTACAGTGTATCTAGAAATCCACCTATATCATAATATGAATCACTTAATAAAATTTCTTTCAACGATAGTTTGAAACACCTCATGGATTTTATGTTTTTCAGATTGGCCGGTAGTTTATTATACAGAGTGACTGCTGAATATCTAACTCCTTTGGAATAAAGTGTAGTTCTATGTGTTATTGTTCTTAAGTCTGTTTTACCTCTGGTGTTATGATGATGTATTTGATTATTTGTGGTGAAATTTTCAAGGTTTTGTTTTGTATAACATAGCAAACAGTATATATACAGACTGGGCAGAGTCAAGATTTTCAACTCCTTAAAGAAGTTCCTGCAGGAGTCATATTTTTTTCCTGACATTAGGCATCTAACAATCCTTTTTTGTACTTTAAAAACCAAGTGACTGTCTTTACTATCCCCCCAAAACATAATGCCATACCTCATTAGACTTTCTGCATATGCAAAATATAAGGTTCTCATGTCACTTGCATACAACTCATTTTTTATTACTCTTAATGAGAAGTAGAATTTATTTAACTTTATTACTAGATATTTTATGTGTGCTTCCCAGTCTAAATGCTGATCTATCCATACTCCCAGAAAATTTGCTTCTGTCTTATAAGAAACACATGCACCATAAAACTTGATGTCAGGTTTGTCAACATTTTTATTTTGTTTGTGACGAAATGATATTGCTGAAGATTTGTTTGTATTAATAATCAATTTGTTTTCAGCAAACCAAGTTTCAATTTTACTGGTTATGTGTTTTGCATTTTCATTTCCCTTTATTATAACATTTGTGTCGTCAGCAAACATAGTTACTCGAGTTGGATTTAAATAATTTGGGAAGTCGTTTATGGATATTAAAAAGAGGACAGGTCCTAGTATGGATCCCTGGGGAACTCCATATTTAATTTTTTCCATTTTTGAATAGTGATTACGTACGACATTCCGCTCATCGACATTTGTGATTTCCACCATTTGTTTCCGATTTTTTAAATATGATTGGAACCAATCCCATACTATTCCCCTTATCCCATAATAGTACAGCTTTTGTAACAGAATTTCATGATGAATCATGTCAAATGCCTTGGTTAGATCTATTAGTAAGCCTGTACAGTTATTATCATTGTCAATAGCCTCCAATATATGATCTGTAAACTCAAAAATTGCTGATGTTGTGGATTTTCCTTTACAGAACCCATTTTGTGCAGGGTTAACTACATTATGCTTCTCCAAAAACGAACTAAATCTTACTAGCATAGCTTTTTCTACAATTTTGGATAAGGCTGGTAAAATCGATATAGGCCTGTAGTTTTCGACTTTTTCTCTATCACCTTTTTTGAAAACTGGTTTTACTTTGGCAATTTTAAGTATATCTGGAAATTGTCCGGCTTCAAAAGATTTATTAATTAAATAACTTAGTACTTTATCCAAAACACTACTGCAGTATTTGAACACTGTTATAGGTACCTGATCATGTCCTTCACTTGGTTTATTTTTTAGAGATTTCAGTGTTGTATTAATTTCTGCCTCTGTCACCGGTGTTAGAAACATACACATTCCAACTGAGTTTATGTGCTCAATATTTAAATTACAAGGCTGATTCCCAACTAATCTCTCCACCATCTCGCTATAGTAAGTTTGAAATACGTTGGCTATTACTTGAGGATCTTCAGGCAGTGAACCATTTGGTAATCTAATAGATATGTTCTTAATCCCATTACTTTGCTTTAAATGCTTTTTAGTTATACTCCACATGGCTTTTTGTTTATTCTCAGCATTATTGATAAATTCACTATTATACTGCTTTTTTGCTTGTATTAAAACTTTATTATTATATATCTCTTTATATTTCTTAAAGTATTGTTCTAAGCACGGATCAGTATCCCTTTTCCTTAAAGAATTCAAAAATCTTAACCTTGTCCCAGATTTCAAAATACCCTTTGTTACCCAGTTCTTTTTATGTTCCCCTAGCTTTCGCAGTTAATTAGCTAACCAGTTTACAACAATCATATGTTAGAATTAGAATTTTAGTTCATCCTTGGCAACATATACATGTTATGAAACACGTCAAAATGTATAAATACAGTATATACATTAAGTCAAATTGATTACATACAATATACACAGTAAGCAGCTTTTCTATGGTTTCGTGTGGTATTTGCATAGACTAATTCATACAAGAAATATAATATGAATATTACAGGTTTGTGAATGTACTATGCTCCCAGTGCTCATTTACATGGTTAAAGTTCTAAAAATTCATTAACCATATAAAAACAGTGTGCATACAAAAATTTCTTAGCCTTATTCTTAAAGTGTTTTAATGATGCAGCTTGTTTAAATGAATTTGGAAGTTAATTATATAACATTATCCCTTTGTAGTTAAAGCTTCCTTCATAAAGGCTCGTTTGGTGAGCTCGAATTTCCAGTTTATCCTTGTTGAGAGTGTGATGGTAATGTACATCAGCATTTACTTGAAAATGATTTATATTTGTATGACCATTTGTGGATGTTATGGCTCTCGAAAGGGGACACATTATTATTCATCTACCTCTGTGATCTGAACGTGATCTGAGCTGGCATGGGCAAAACTAAGGAATGTTTTTAGAGGATGCCGTTACTTGTGATATCTTGGCTTATCTTACATGCTTTTTTGCTGAACTGTGTTTTTCAAGGTTGACCACACTGAGGAAACAAAAGAGCATTAGCTATCGCTTCTTCCCCTCTGCCCACCCCACTCCATAAATCCAGCGTTCAATATATCTTGCGCGTACTGTACTGTTACACAAAAGTTTAATTTATTTATATATTTTCAGTTCAGTATAGTGTTAAATGCACAAAAGAACAATGTCATATGAATTTATACAGATTGTATGATACAAACGAGGTACTAACTAGACTATTAATAAATTAATCCATACTATTATAGCCTTAGTCAAATTAATATAGGGATTTCACTTGAAATACATTTTCTGAGATCAACTGAGCCACAAAATGGCGTATGTTTAGAAAAACATGTATGCATGGATGTGCATGGATATTTGTGTGTGTAAAAAGCCTAAAGTTACAATAAAAATACAATGGATTTTTAAAAAATAAAATATTTACAAAGATAGCTTTGACTTTTTATTCAGAAACAGAACAGAAAACAGTACTCTCTTCAGAGCATGTGTGTAAAAATAAAAAGGGGGTTATTTCGCTCCAAGCATTGATGCTCATGATTTAGCAACTGAGAAAGCTTAAGACAAAAAGCTCTGCTTACAAGTATAATATTAATGTGATTCTTAATCTAAAATCTTTAAAAACTTAAATAAGCTAAACTGAAAAAATTGAAGCTATTGACAATGAAGAAATATAAATTGTGATACATTTTAGTGACTAAAATTTCATTAACCTTTTATACTGAGGTATTTTTAACAGGGCTAGTATCACAAATTAATGGTTTGCAGCATAATACGACTGCAATTTTGGATTACTCGGATTATATTAACGAGTAGAATATTTACTTCAGGGTCAGGATTATGTTAGAATGAACAATGACCAATTAAAATCATATACAGTAACTTTTAATAAAACTCTTAATGAAGTGATAATTATACCTAATAAAGACAAACATATTGTAGAAGTTAATAATTCAGTTTTGCCTAGAATGCATGGATTTTCCAAAATTCATAAATGTAAATTGTGTAACTCCACCTACTTACAATCTAGCTAAATCATTAAATAAAAACTTCAGTACTTTTGGTAGATTTGAGAGTTTATGTTTTAAAAATTCTTTTGAATGTAAGAAAAGAACAATAACATGGTATTGTCAATTAATGAAACAATTGTTACTTTTGGTGTAACTGTGTTATTCTCCTGTACTCCTAGAGAAAACTTCTGGTGTTTTCAAGTTCCATAGTTTATGAAGAATTAATAAATGATTTTGTTGAATTTACCAATCTTTCCAATGTGTAAGGACTATGATACAATGAAGCACAAAATTAATATAATTTTGAGTCAAAATAATACTCAATGCTCCACTTATTGCTAGTATTTACCTAGAACGTGTTTCGTTAGGGTCTTCCTAACATCATCAACTGTTGTCGACTAATGGACGTTGGTTTGGTGAACTCATTGGAGGCGATAGGTGCGTCTCTGTTGGTATCTTGATGAACTTGAAGTTTGGGTTTTCTTCAAAGGTAGTGTCGAAATTAAACAATTTTCTTTCATATTTCTTTATGAAAATTTTTTACCACGTGGTTAATGCAGCTGGACCTTGGACACTTTTTAGTAAGTGGATTTCTCGTTCTATATCAAGATTCTCCTTCCAAAAATGGTACGCTACCACCGATTTATCTATTTCTTTGTTCCTGATGTTCCTAAAATACGCTTTAAGTCTAATGTTCAAGTTCCTTTTTGTTTTTCCAAAGTAAAAGTTGTCACAGCCTTTGCAGTTTATCCGGTACACACCTGATTTTTTGTCTGTGGGTATCTCCCTTGTATTATGTGATTTCAAAAAGTGTTGTACACTAAATTTGTTCTGTGGGCCAAAGTAATATTGTGCTCTTTTAAGACTTTATGGAAAAGGTGTGTAGCTCTGGGATGATATGTAAATTTTCTGTAAGAAATTGTTATTATGATATTATTGTACTCTTTGATATATTCCATCTTATTTAAAGGTACATTAACCAGCCTGTAGTTAAACTGTTAAACTTTTTAACTGTAGTTAAACTTTTTGGAAGGAGAATCATAATATAGAATGAGAAATCCACTTATTAAAAAGTGTCCAAGGTCCAGCTGCATTAACCACGTGGGAAAAAATCTTCATAATGAAATATAAAAGAAAATTGTTTAATTTCGGCACTACCTTTGAAGAAAACTTAAACTTCAAGTTCATCAAGATACCGACAGAGACGCTCCTATCGCCTCCAATGAGTTCACCAAACCAACGTCCATTAGTCGACAACAGTTGATGATGTTAGGAAGATCCTAACAAAATGCATTCTAGGTAAATACCAGCAATAAGTGGAGCATTGAGTATTAGTTTGACTCAAAATTATATTACCAATTTTTATTTGGATCAAAAATGTTTCAACAAGCTTCTGAAAAGCAATGGATGGTCCACTTCTATCGGGTGGCGCACAGCAAGCTTCTTAGTTTTGAAGACTTATAATTAATTACTCAGACAGGAGAGGAACATAACAAATGTAACAACTGAAAGTATACAACTGGCCATTAATTTACCTCATGTTATAGAATTATGTCTTGAAAATTACAACTTCAAGATGGCCTACATTATAGTTCAGGCATTCATGCAAGCCAGATTATTGCCTTCGGAGAATGTAATGGTTTTTAAACAATTTCCTTGGGATTGTAAACTGACCAGTACCTCATGTTCTGTTTATTAAAGAAGAGTCTAAATGGAAGTGGATCTTGTCACTCATGAGCAATGTTCAGTGAACATTTGCATTTTCCTGTACCATGTTAAGCTTAATGCTGCAGAAGTATAGCACTTGAAGGTCGATCCGCAGGGAGGTATTTTTGGGTCACTGGCTTTTTGTATGGGTGAAACTTGAGTACAGGTGATATGCATCCTAAGGTACTGCATGACGTACAATGCTCTTGATTGTTTGTGAGCTGAACGATGAGGACAGTATTATTTGAAGCAAAAGGTTAGAAACAGTGATGTATTTAACATTTGAAAGTAACGAGTCTGTAATTCAAACACTTCAGGAAACCACGAATCCAACCAGTTGGATAACTGCTGACGATGGGGACAAACCATTTTCCGAAACATGTCCAAGTAAGGATAATTTAAGTGTTTGTATTTAAAATTTAAGTGTTTGAATTACTGACTCATTACTTTCAGATGAGGACAGTGTTCAACAGCTTGTCTTATTTGAGCAGCATTTTCTGGTGTCCTCACTGTTTCGGGTGGACCATGTTTAATGTTTAGGACTCTACCACATGTTGCAAACTTATTCAACTTCCATGAAGAAACTGGATCGTGCCTTGGCACACTGAAATGAACACAAAATATTCTCTGCATTGTCACAACAGACTTACTCTTGTGAAAGAAACGCACAGCTAAAAGACAACGTATAGAGTAGCCATGGACCAATGCTCCATAGCTACTAATGCTGAAGTAAACAGAAACAAAAATGCATCCTTTCTATCGTTCATTGAAATGGTACTACCAAGAGTATAGCTCCATATTTTCCTAAGACTTATAACTGAAACTAGGCAACTTGCTATGCACCACTCTGTACAATTTCTTACTGGACTTAACATGACATATTTTTGAAATGCAAGTCACTAAAGTATTTCCTTTAATTTTTAAAACCTTTTATAACTATGCATATGATATTCTTGCTCTTGTTCCTGATGATAAACATATACAATATTCAATTAATATACAAGTAAGTTCTGTTTCAATTTATCTCCGCTGCAACACTGCGATCACAGTTCCACACATGCGTGGTAGACGCTCTGTATCAAGGAGAAGAAATGTGCGCCATTGTGAGATCGCTGTCAGCCACGTACGCTTTGTTGTGCTTGTTTACAATGTCGGTGTTGACTGAAAATCCCACTACTTGTGAAATCAGATTTGTGATTCATTTTCTGAATGCTAGGATTGCACCGTACAATACAGAATAAGCGTCGAGGAATGCTGTCAAAAGTGTTGTGTTTCTTCAGGACAACACACGACCACACACTGCAAAAGCGACGAAAAACATCCTACAGGTATTTGGCTGGGACGTGTTTGACCCCCCCCCCCCCCCCGTACAGCCCTGACCTTGACCCTAGCAACTTTCATCTGTTTTTGTATCTCAAATTTTTCCTTGGCGGTCAACACTTCAACAATGAGGAAGAGCTGAAAGAAAATGTTTCCAACCGGTTGAAGACACAGGCAGCAAACTTCTATGAAGAAGGTATACAAAGACTTGTGCCTCGCTATGACAAATGCCTGCAAAATTTTGGCAGTTATGTGGAAAAGTAGTTTAAGAGTTGTAGAATTTTGTGCAATAAATAATTTTTCTGTATCTGTACACAATTTAATTTTATTACCAAACAGAACTTACTTTCTGGACTTACCTCGTAATTAACCTCACTGTTCAAAACGTTCGGGTTATTAGTGACTATAAATGATGCTTTAAAACTTCTATATTTAGAAAATTAAGCTATGAAATTCACATTAAAAATTGAAAATTATGGTTGCCTTCCTTTCCTAGATTTGAAGATAATAAAACATAATAATACATTTAATTTTAGCACTTACAGAAAATAACTCATATTGATAATTACATAAAAATAAGATTTTCAACCCTTTTCCAAATGGATCTGCTTTTATTTTTACACTTTAATTTATATGCAAGCAAACATAGCCCTTAATAAGAAGACTTTAATAGAGAATATAAACACATTATCAATATCGTTTAATAGTTTTAAAACAATTTTATGCATAAAAAGATAGTAAGTTAATTTGAAACTATTATTTTTTTATTAATAGTTCGTTCAAAATAATAAAACACCATTGTACAAAAAAATAGTATGAATACATGTGTGTGAAATGGATAAGAGAATCTCACTTTGTTACACCTTTCCAAATTAATTTGTAATAATGCACTTTTTAAACTTATATCACAATATATTATTGAACTCAATAAGAAATTTGGGGGAACCCTAAATGTACTTCAGATAAAGAATATGTGGATGATGCCTTTATTTTACATTGAAGAATCTTACCTGTGATAGTTTCACCGAAGTGGGAGTATATGGGAGACCTCGAAACAGACTCCAATCTCTTTAACTGACGTGATGTTGCAACATAAAATCTCTGAAACAAAGCAATAAAAAACAATATGTATATTCCTTTCTTGGAAGTGTTGAAAATAGTGTTGTTATGATAAATTAACTTTAAAGAGAGTCGATTAAAGACACTAGACAACACTTACTTTTAAATTTCTCCGGAACATGTTTCTGAGGCTTTGCCTCTATCATCGGCCGGCTCTCGACTGGTTCTCATTGGTGTAGCTGACGATATTTTGTCACAGGTCTCCTCTGGTGGCGGTTCAAGGAACTTGCTGAACAAATCTTTCTGGGGGATGTCGAAATTGAATACTTTGTTCCTATTTTTTGAAATGAAGATTTTTTCCCATGTGGATAGTTCTTGTTTTCCTGATGTATGTTTTAGTAGTTTTGGTTCTGGATTTATGTTGTGATTTTTTTCCCAAAAATGTGTGGCAACTGCTGATTTTTCTAATTGTTTATATTTTATGTTTCTAAAGTGTTCCTTTGCTCTTGTTTCTAAATTTCTTTTTGTTTTTCCAATATAAATTTCTCCTTAAAAACCTAATTTGCTCAAACATCAAAGATGCCATTCCATCTAACAAAAAATCTGGTATATATCAAATTGAATGCAATGACTGTAGTCAAATTTATATTGGAAAAACAAAAAGAAATTTAGAAACAAGAGCAAAGGAACACTTTAGAAACATAAAATATAAACAATTAGAAAAATCAGCAGTTGCCACACATTTTTGGGAAAAAAAACCACAACATAAATCCAGAACCAAAACTACTAAAACATACATCAGGAAAACAAGAACTATCCACATGGGAAAAAATCTTCATTTCATAAAATAGGAACAAAGTATTCAATTTCAACATCCCCCAGAAAGATTTGTTCAGCAAGTTCCTTGAACCGCCACCAGAGGAGACCTGTGACAAAATATCGTCAGCTACACCAATGAGAACCAGTCGAGAGCCGGCCGATGATAGAGGCAAAGCCTCAGAAACATGTTCCGGAAAAATTTAAAAGTAAGTGTTGTCTAGTGTCTTTAATCGACTCTCTTTAAAGTTAATTAATCAATATGTATATGCTATTATGACCAAGATGCAGTCTATAACAGAAATTGAAACCTGAAAATTTTATTTGTTTATAGTGCTTTCTGTGTAAACTCCACAAAATTCTGAATGTAATTTTTTCACATAAAGGGGTTATTTCTACAGATTGAAATTTTGCAAAATTTAAAAGACTACCCTTAACCTTTATTTTCAATCATGATGTGCAAATAACACTATTTGAGTAGTATTAGCAACCGTCAAAACAATTGTGCATTGAATTTGATATTTATTTGTACAGTTTCCACTACAATTTCAGTACAATAAAATTTAACACAGAACATGCTGTATTATACCTCCTGTACAAATACATAAAATTGCTGACCCTAAGATTTACTTGCTGACTCAGGTCCCCTGGTCATAAGCCTTTGGTTTTCCTGGGCAGCTTGTCATTTCTACTTGACCCTTGCTTCTTTTATCCTAATCCACTTTTCTCTTATGCTGTATAAGAAATCTCCTATACATTTTTCTTTTCTCCCATCCCCATTAGCATGCATACCGCCAATATCTCTTTACTTACACTGTCCCATTTCTTATCCCATATTTTTCTCCTGTAATTTGTTAACTCCTTACATTCTATCAGGTAATGAACAGTGCTCTCTTCATCTCCACAAAATTCACATATCTCTACCTCATTACCTCTCAACCCTTTTAAGTATAATATTCCTACTCTCATCCTTGCTATGCCTTCTCTTCCAGTTTTGCCACATTGATCTATATATTTTTCCCTACCCCATTCTGTCTTTAATTGCTTATAAAAATTCAAAGCTTTCTTATCTTCTATACTTTCCCATATCTCTTGCCTATCTTTGTCTTGTACTCTAGTTCTCACTTCCTTCCAAAAACCACTGTAATTTATCTACTCTGCTCTCCATAGATCTCCCATGCCTAACTTCAATATCATTCTTTCCAATTCCAACCACCAACTATTTGTATTTTTAATGCTTTTCTGTTGCTTCATGCACAGATTCAATAATTCCCCTTTCTGCCCTTTAATACACTTATACCAGAATTTCAATATTCTCTCTATTATATTCCCCTCCTTTTGTATTTCCTAGCTCTATAGTCTGTGAGGTTTAACTAGTCGTGTGCCTTTTAGAAAGAGAAAGGAATACTGACCGCTCACTCTATGACGTAGCGGGCAAAGCAGACACCCCAGCCAAGCGTGCATCAGTGGCGGAGCGCCCCTTCTCCACTCCGTCCGATTGTTGCTCATCCCCCCGATTCACAGTCAGAAATTTCAAACGAATCTTAGTTTTCTTCTTCCGATTCCAAGTCTTTTAAATTTATAACTAATCTGTCTGTAATTTCATCTATCAGACCGTCTTTTCCCCGGTAAAACTATTCAGTGTTTTGTACATGCTCACACGTGCTTTTCCAGTTTTCTGCGGTCACTTTTCTAATCGCATTATGAAACAAGGCTCTTACATCGACACTTTTAAATGAAATGTTATGTTTGGCATCATCATTCTTCACTTGTGCCCAAATAAGTTCTATAGCATTAAAGTCGCAGTGATAAGGTGGCAATCTTACTACGGTATGACCGTGTACCTCTGCGAGACTATTTCATACACTTTGAAATTATCCTTTTCAGTTTAACTAATTCGTATAGCACTGGATTTGTCACTTGTGGATCAAACTCAATATTCCTATAACGAAGCCATTTCTGCATATGGGATTTGAGTGAAGATGAAGTGGGTGCTTTATTAATTTCTAAGGAATGATAAGGGGCATTGTCCATAATGATGACATCACTATACGGGATGTTAGGTAGTAATGCATTAACAAACCAATCCTTGAAAATATTATTATCCATTTCTTCATGGTAGTCTTTGGTTGGAGTTCACTTAACAGTTAGCAAAGCATTAGGGATGAATCCTGGTGAATATCAAGCATGTTCATATATAATTGGCTGCCCTTTGCCGATTGGTGTTTTAAGAGGGAAATCAGTTACATTTACATCAGCAATACACTTCCACACCGTATTTCTCGTATGGTTTATATTTAACCAAGTTTCGTCAAAGTATACTATAGGCCTCCTGTAGATCTCAGTTCTTACATTCGTCTTAAAAATTTAAATCTTTTAGAAACAATATCCATTCGTTCCATTAAAAAGTGTATTCCCTGTGAATTTTTACCGTAACTGAAATTAAGCCTTTTAAGAATTTGTTTAAGAGCCACACGCTTCCTTTAACTAAGTCTTTAGCTCTTACAGCCTCATATATGTCCAGCAAACTAGGTAGAAAGTCCGTACGATACAGCGAATAGATTGTTCGCTTAATAGCAGCAGCTGTGAGTGAATCAATTTCTGTTGTTCGCAGTCTTCTATTAGGGCGCTTCTTGCCTGGTGTTTGCAGTCTACCGCCGCTAGCTTCTGCATTTTTGTCTTCTTTTAAAATTCGTTGGACAGAACTAGAAGAAATACCTGTAGCAGCAGCAGTTCTCTCAACGATGATCGTCACTGAAATAGTCGGCTTTCCACAATTAAAAGCTTTACATTCACCACTGACGAAACCGTGAACTTTGACTACAATTTCCCTAGAATCTGATTTTAGAACTTTCCCTCGAGATTCAACTTGAAACAACACAGACACAACTAAAACTACAAGAAAATAATTCAACATTATATCCATATGTTGCAACAATGAAAAAATTTTGTGTGTCGTGTAAATCCACAAAACAATAAATGCACAGTTCTATTGCTCATACGCCACTGACAACCTTTAATCAACACACAGCGGAGTGGGGGTTGCCAGCGTCTACTTTCCACGAATCACGACATAGCAGTGGTTGCTGACCTGCCCACGTGCGCTAGACAAGGACAGCATTCTGTGTTAGACAAGGATAGTAGAGAATACGCCAAGTTAAACCTCACAGACTTTAGTAATGCCACTTCTCTTGGTGCCGATTTTGGCAGCCCTAGTAGTTCTTTGCAAAACAATCCATACATTTGGTCTAATTGTGTTCCTATCTCTGATGTGCCCCATACCTCCACTGCATACATTGTTATGGCTTCAACAACCGCTTCATACATTCTTTCTAACCATCTAACTGACATCTCCAGTTTATGTTTACATATTCTTACCCCTGACATTGCCACCCTGCCATTAGCTATCACTTTTCTGGCTTGTGCAGCCCAGCCTCCACTGCGTTGAATTAATGAACGAACAAATTCCTTTATTTCCTTAAGTGGAATTCTGAACCATGCAACCTTAAGACCCATAGGCAACGGGTTAAGGATCAGAGGTTTCCTGATCCAAGAGATTTTGGAATGAGTGATCAGCCCAACGCTGGAAGTGAAAGTATGAGAGAGATGACGTGAGAGGTAAGATGATGGAGCAATCGGTGGAATGCTGGTGGGGAAACCAGAGGACCCAGAGAGAAAACCTGCCCCAGTGCCATGTTGTCCACAACAAATCTCACTTCGCAGTCGCCTGGGATCCAACCCAGGCCACCTTGGTGAGAACCAAGTAGTGTAACCATTCAGCCATGGCATGGCCATTTGTGCATTAGATTCCATTAAAAATCATGGTTTAAAAACTCCCCTATATTTATTTACAACTCTATATGCATAGATACTCACTATGGGACCTTTATGTACACAAATTTACATTTAAGTTGTATATGGCAACAAAAATATATGCTACCTACCTAACAATTCCCAAAAATTACCTTCTACAGTATTTTTAAACCCCAATGTAGAACTCTAGACACTGATTGTCTATATGGATTAAACTTGTAACTCTAGGACTAAAAGAGAAAGCTTGAATGTTTAAAATTGGAATTCCTTTCTTGAAAAGTGTTGAAAACAGTGTTATGATAAATTAAATTTTAAAGGGAGTTGATTAATGACACTAAACAACACTTACTTTTAAATTTTTCCGGAACATGTTTCAGAGACATTGCCTCTATCCTCAGTCGAGTCGATGGCCGGTTGAGGATAGAGGCAAAGTCTCTGAAACATGTTCCGGAAAAATTTAAAAGTAAGTGTTGTTTAGTGTCATTAATCTACTCCCTTTAAAATTTAGTTTAAAATTAGGTTACTGGAGCGGATAATTTCTCTATTATGTTTATATCCATTAATTCTTTTCAGAACATTACTTATATTTATGTACATAGAAATGTTTTTGATGTGATTAGACAAAACTGGTACATTTTGGATTTAAAATATAGCAAAAAATAAGCATACCTGCAATTTTCACTTGTACACTTATACTAACGGATATACCAAATCAGTTGCCAATGTTGCCAATGATTGCAAACAAAATTAACAAGTAAACTAAGAGATACATAAGAGCAAGAGCAAAGGATATATTAGGAATATAAAGCAAAGCAAGAAGAAAATCCAGTAGTAATTTAGTACTTTTGGCGAGAACATATAAATAGATCTCTGAAAGTAATACTACTAATAATAATATTAATAATAATTAATAAAAATTAATAATAAATAATGAAAAAACTTGAGGCTGATAAAATATTTATACTCAAGTTGTTCTTGGGAAGCAAGCCAGGTGAAAGGACGATTAAAAATTGATGTGTATCCTTCCCATCATCAGGATATTTATTAAATGTTATAACCAAAATGAATCAATGAACGCACTCCCAAAACGTTGATTTCTAATCGTCTTTTCACCTGGCTTGCTTCCCAGGAACAACTTGAGCATATTCATCGCCAAGAAAGCTTCAGGTCTTATTTTAAAATATTTATATTTGGAAATATGGTTGGTTGGTTGGTTGGTTGGTAGCTAATGTTAAGCAGTTGGCAATGAAGCCATTTGCTCTCTTGTACTCCAGAATTTTGATGTTATGTTGGTACGTTGACAAAAGTAAATCGTTCGCATCCGTATCTTCTTTAAGTGTATAGAAAGGAGATCTTACTAACCCAATCTTGAATAAATGATTATTGAGACAGCCATGGCCTGTTAAGAGTTTAAAAGTTGATACAGAGCATTTTCTTGATAGTGTATGGATTCTAGTCGTGCTGTTATTAAATTTTCTTTTAGTTTGTAATGTTATCTTTCTTGTTGATATAATTGTTCTTTTGATAGAGCGTTAACTTAGAGGCTCAAATGAGTTTGATGTAATTTTACTGCCTTTTCTGGCTAGATAGCTGTTTCATTACCATGTGTTCCGCAATGAACAATGTACAATACTGTACTTTCTCTTGTACATTCTCTGTATAATTGAATAGAAACATTCTGTATTGTAATCTTTATGTTATTCTTCGACATTCATTGCTATTAAGCTTAACTTTGTACATACTCTATATTATAGTGTAATAATTTGTATCGTATCTTCTTGACATTGTCTATTGCTGTAAAGCTCAATGACAGTAAAATAATAATAATAATAATAATAATAATAATAATAATAATAATAATAATAATAATAATAATAATAATAATAATAATAATAATAAATAATAATAATAATAATAAATAATAATAATAATAATAATAATAATAATAATAATAATAATAATAATAATAATAATAATAATAATAATAATAATGATAATAATGATAATAATAATGATAATGATATTATTATTATTATTATTATTATTATTATTATTATTATTATTATTATTATTATTATTATTATTATTATAATGTGCTGGTATGATTTTGTAATTTCTGATGGATTGTGAAATTTCTCCATCAAAATTTGTAGAATTTAAACTTAATCTTAAATGTTCTTTGTCCATAATGAATTCGGAAGTTTACAAAAGGTGCATGTGGGGTACATGAATGCGTGCGGCTAAGCAGTCATTACAGTAGTTAGCTGAAATATTGTCACTGATTTTCTTCGTGGGTAATCAGACACACATTTCCTGTCTTCCAGAATGATACACCATTTTTTATCTATACTTTTAGTTTTAAATTCTTTTTGTTGAAATGCTTTGATTTTATTACTAATTTGTGATTTGTCAGAGTGGAAAGATAAATTCTTGTTATTTGCCTGTTTGATGTGTGTGCCCTCTTTGCTAGTATGTCAGCTTGTTCATTACCAGCCAATTCTACATGTGATGGAATCCATTGTAGTAATATTTGTTTACCTAAGTTTTGTAGTATCTTAATTGAAAGGGTTGTTTCATTTATTGTACTATCATATGAGTACTGATTTATTATTGCTTGTAAGGCAGATTTTGAAACACAGAATATGGTTGCTTTGTTGAATTTATGATATAATTAAAAAGTTGTTTTAGCTGGCAAATTGTAATGCCGGATTTCACCAACAGATGTTAAAATCGACGTTAACAAATGTAACATAACAATTGTCACAGCGCTAACACGAATGTTAAATTTCTTGCATTTCACCAATCTGTTTTCTGAAAATGTTAACAAACCTGTGTTAATGCCAAGAAACTTGTAAATATCACAGCTATAGAAGGCTATAGATGAATCGTATTATTTTCTGAATGTACTGCGATGCACTTTTGTTTTCATTTTCATCTGCACAAGCTGAAAAATGGCGAATGAACAAAATCATAAATAAAGCCGTGAGACAAATTTCTCAAGAATTGTTAATTGCATTGGTGACAAAGTGTAAGGATATCGTGGAAAATAAGAGGACAGATGCGGTGAATGTAAAAGAGAAAGATGTCACGGGGAAAATGCTGGAAACAAATTTAATTCAAATGCATGTGTCACTACTACAAGCACCAAACAACTTGTCAGTATTACGTAAATTTAAAACGAGGTGCGAAGGACAAGTGACAAACGTTTCAAGATGTGAGTTGGACAGTGTATTATCCACATAATTCAGTGAATTATAAAATAACAAAGTTATTAATACTTGAAGCTAAGGCGAGATCGGCATATTCCTTTCGATGCATGTTCTAACTCAGTATTAAGTAAATTTAACACGAACGAAGAAGGGCATGTGATTTGAACGTTTCAAGATGGGAGGTGGACAAAGTATTATCCACATAATGCAGTGAATTATAAAATTGCAAAGTTATTAATACTTGAAGCAAAGGTGAGATCGACACATTCCGTTCTATGCATGTTCTAACCTCTCTTGTACTTCCGCCGTAACCTTCAGCATGTTCTAACCTCTCTTGTACTTCCGTCGTAACCTTCATAGCAACTTGTTTCGTCAGTCTATACCTCTGTAGAAAATTTTCTTCTGATAGCTCAAAATCATTTCTCCTCATAGGCCGTACTCTATTACGAATGCCATTTAGACGGTCTTAAATATAGCAAATCGACATCAACAGCTGAGTTCATGCTCGCCATCTTGACTATTTACAATTGTTAAGGACTTAACATCAGAAATTTGGCTTGTTAGTTTAACAAGAGATTTAACATAAGTGTTACACTAACACTTGTTGGTGAAATGCAATTTTTGTTTTAACTATTGCTAAACTCGTGTTAAGTCTTAACATCTGTTGGTGAAATCGGGCATTAATGTTATTTTCTATCTTATACATTACAACAAAATAATATGGGATTTTCATTTTAAAAAAGCATAAATTTGTGTTGAAAATCTTACATCATATTTTTTAATGAGCCCCTCGCCTATGAAAATCATTTTACAAATTCTCTTTTTGTTTCAGAGATGTTTGTAGTGAAAGCTTAAGGTGGTTGACCCACTATACTTTTTGTTAATTGATTCTATCTTTAATTAGTGATAAATTTGTTAGCAATTTTCTAAATATAACAATGTTTAATAGAAAATGGAACTCACCTGTATAAAGTAGTATATAATCCCTATAGGAATGATCACCGATATAAACACTGTTGTACTGTAGCTTATAACAACAAGAGTGGCAATAACCTAGAACAGTCATATAAATAGCTTCATTATGTATGCCAACATGAAGTGCACAACCTATCAAAATATCTTTATACACAAAATGTAGACAAAAGTAACAGATTTTTAAAATACTGAAAATATTGGCAGCAGACTTTCAAGAGTTTTTCATTTTTAAATTTCATTTTGGTTGTGTTGTAGGACATGGGTAAAAACAATGCTGACAAAACACAAAACACTTCCAAACCAACAGATATATATTTCATATAACACACACAATGGCTAAAGCGTTACATTAAAACACCATTCTTAGGTTATAAATCAGAATCTTACTTAGCTCTTGGTGTCACTTTATATCAGTTCTGTTATATCATATTGCCAATTCCAGTGCTTTCTTGACTAGACTGAAACATTTACTTTTTGTAGTTATAAATTTCATACCTACCTTGCATTAATTGTTATATGTTATCAGTAGGGCAACGACATTGGAGCGGTTGTATTTGTTGGGAGGCACCCGGTAGTGAACTGATTTCAATGGGAGAGTTGGGTACTAACTTACACTGTACGTTGAGTCAGAGTAATCAACACATGGAGTTCATGCAAACACACAAAAAAAAAAAAAAACCAAAAAAGGTTACCAACGTTCACAGGTTTACAAAAGTATATATTTGAGTATGGAGAACATGTTTTCTCTGTTCTTCATGAAAACCTTTATTGTAAACCTTGCAATAAAACAATTGCTCATAGTAAACCGAGTAATGTGCTACGACATGTCACTACAGCAACACATAAGCATTGTGTTGCAAAATGTGAGAATCCAGCGCTATGAGACGTACTTCCATTAAATCAAACATTTAATGAAGAGATATGCAAAGGCATTTATTTCTGCCGATATTCCTTTACATAAACTACAGGATACAAAGTTGTGTGCGTTTTTAGAAAAGTACAGTGACAAACCAATTCCACATCCTACAAATTTACGTTGGAGCACTGGATGCAGAAGGGCCCAATGGACAGTATCTTCTAACAAGTGACGTAGTCTATAGTTATTCTACTATAAGTGCAGTATCTGATAATGCCATGAAAATACTATGGCCATCAGGTGTGAAACATGATAAGAGTACGACTGCAATACCATAACCTGGCACCTGTACAGCCATTTGGACACTACCATGCCGCATCAGTGACCTTTAACCCTTATTGCTGTAACCTGACCCTTCCTATTCTATATGATATCCGCACGTTCCTGCCCCGATGTCGCAGCCCTAGTTATCAGTACATGTCACTAAATTTGCTATTTCTATACGTATTAATCAGGATGCCCATAAAATTTCACATTTCTCAATGGCAGTAAGCTGTAGTAGTACACAATTGTGTACAAGTAATTAAATTATCATAGGATAACATAGGATAGAATCATACAGAGGGGATTCGACACTGCAACCAGTCTTGATCTATTGTACTTATGCCCTAAGTGGGGCATCCCTGGGAGGAAGGATGAGGTGACAGGAGACAGAGAGCGGCCAACCGAAGGAGTCACAATATCGCAGAGGGCAGGTTTCCCGTAATTTACCAGTTGGAAACTCCCCGGCAGGCCAGTACAACCAGTACCCCACCCATTGTGGTTCTGAAATACATCATCAGGGCAGCCTAGAGACTGTCCTACCAGAGGAGAAAGCATTTACCAGGAACACATCATCCTTCCATGCAGCACAGAGACTCCCACTGACACTTAGATTCTGAAACAGACCACCAGACTACAGAGGATATGAAATGATAATGGAGATGAAATGGAGGGACAGTAAATTTGGGGGACATTTGCCTGGCAACCCAGGGAAAAAACCCAAGAAAAACCCATGGGTCAGGTCGGCCAACCATGGGAATTAAATCCAGACATCCCAAATGCGGACCACAGTCAAAAGTGTCTCAGCCATTCTGCTCAGTATTAAATTACCGTAGTGATTACTCAATTTCTTCTCGGGCAGCAAGCCAAGTGAAAAGACGAAACCGGCCTTAAAAATGGAAATCTGTCGATTTAAGAAGCACAGATCATCAAGTTAAGTAGTTACGTTTCTTTGACACAATTTTCTATACTCATGCCATCTTCTGACCTGGCATTTAATTTACTGAAAACAGTCTTTTGTTCAGTAATGAGAATTTTGATAGTGTTTTGTCTTTGTTTATATTTGTGTTATATCCAATGATTCATTTGTGGTTATAACATTTAATAAATATCCTAATGATGGGAGAGATGTACACTCTCGAAACGTCGATATCTAATCGTCTTTTCACCTGGCTTGTTGCCCGAGAAGAAATTGAGCATATTTGTCACCAGGAAAGCTTCAGGTCTTATAATGATTACTGTTTTAATCACTGTTATTTCTAATTGCTTCTTTCCATCAAATGCAATTTTTACTTCTAATTATCTTTTGGAAATAAATGTTTAATTATCACATCCTAAAATGATTATATTTTAACAATTGTTACTATATGAAACTCAGCACTCATAAAGCCACATGCCAAACATGTGATCAATGCCTTCCTTCTCCTTTGTCACAATAGTGTTTTTTCTTCTCTTAGAAAACAAAACTGGGGTTTTCCCTTATCCTGAAAGATGAATGTCAGGTAACGCTAAGTTGTATGTACCCTGGACTCATTTGAACAACAATTTATTCATAGTTCAATATGACTTAACATTGGAGGTTTAGCCTTATCCTGAAAATATGGGTGAAAAAATGAGTTACCTGCAGCATTAAATGCCACATTTATGTCAATTTTTTTTTCTAAAGTAGCTATGGAAATAAAATTTCTATTTGTTGACAGAATATAGCAGCCTTCCTCTACAACCTACCCATCCCCCAATGTATTGAGCACACACCAATGATCACATGGTAATCACTGTGATCTGGTTAACTCTAAGCTCTATGGACTCTGTACTCATTTGAACATCATTTCATTCATCGTCCAATATGACTTAACGTTGGAGGTTTTCTCTTATCCTGAAAGATGAATGTATGGTAACTAAGCTCTATTTACCCTGGACTCATTTGAACATCATTTCATTCAATATGACTTAATGTTGGAGGACTTTCCCTTATCCTGAAAGATGAATGTCAGGTAACTCTAAGCTCTATGTACCCTGTACTCATTTGAACACCATTTCATCCATCGTCCGATATGACTTAACATTTAAGGTTTTCCCTTATCCTGAAAGATGAATGTCTGGTAACTGTAAGCTGAAACACAAACCAATCTGTTATTCAGCAACAGATGCAACAGACTGGATTATAACAGCTATGACTATAACCTAACAAATGAAATACTGACTTTTTAGATTAAAACTGTTACACATCAGGTTTTTGAAATTATTTACCAAGCTACTGATTTTCTGTAATTATTATCTACGCCTGTATATTAAATCCATATTACACTAGTTTTTATATATTTACTAATTTTTGAGCTCATGACTATCTTTTAGATTAGAAGAAGAGTGGAGGATAAGCTACCAGAAATTTTATATTTTATAGTGCCATGCTATTTTGAGTAACTGCACAATATTATACGATAGTGTATCAAGCGGATGGTTTCATCTCTGGCCCACATTTGGGAGGTTCGGGTTCGATTTCCATGGTCGACCTACCTGGCTCATGAGTTTTTTCGATGATTTTCCCAGGTTGCCAGGTGAATGCTGGGTGGAATAATTATATCGTCTGAGTTTTCTGTCCCTCCATTTCATGTCCATCATCTCTCATCTGGTGGTCTCTTTCAGGGTGGAAGTGTCGGCAGGTGTCTCGGCACTGAATGGATACGCTCCTGGTAAACAGTTCCTCCATTGGTACGACAGTTTCCGTTTTCCGGGTCGACCTGGTGGGCTGTTTCCGGACCACGGTGATTGGAATGCTGGTTGTTTTGGCCTATTGGGGGAGTTTCTAACTGGTAAATAATAGGGACCCTGCTCTCTGCACTGTCGTGATTCATTGGATTGGCCATCCTCTGTCTCCTCTCGCCTCATCCTTCCTCCCAGGGATGCCCCACATAGGGCTTAGTTACAACAAATCACAGGTTTCAGTGCCGAATCCCCTCTGTAGTAATCCTAAGCCTAATACAATTGTGTTCATTTAATGAACTTTAACATTAGAAGAGTTCAGATAGGTACACGTACATGCAGTATTCCATTTCTGACCACTCCTAATACTGCTGCTACACTTCTAGTGAATATTTAGTATTCATATCTACTGGATGACACTTGCCCATAAATCTCCATTTGTGATTCTGTGAATTTCAGGCAACTCAAAATTTCTTCCCTGTTTAGCAAAAGATGGTGAAGAGCATGTTGGTAAATTATTTAATGAGAAGAGTGGTACAGTGGAGCGTTTGTGATGCAGAAACTATTCTGAAGGGCTGCAGTACTTTGATTGCGCAAAGGTAGTGTAATCATTAGTCTTGTTGTGTTGCATGCAGGAAGCACCAGAATTGGCTATCTCATGCTGCTTTCCAATGTACAGTCTGCTAACAATTTTTTCTCGCTGACAATACATCATTTTAGTAAATACAGAGTCTTTACTTGGATGTGTGGCCAACCTAACATGAATTTTCCCTGCATCGGGGAACATATGGTTTGCCAATAAAGTTAGATATTTTAGTATAACTTATTTATTTCTGTGCTTCATGTCGTAGTCTGCTGGAGTTAAAATTTCCAGACGTTTCATCCACAAATGTGGCAGACATCTTCAATGGCATGGACATAATTTTCTTCGAGAAGTTTGTATTAAAAATATTTCAGTGATTGTGTACACATGTTTTTATTGTTTTTTCATCATTCTCTGAATAACCCAGATTTTCATTAATTCAGTTCAATCCTGGTTCCAACTGATCTGGATAAACGAGGTTCTACTGTATTCTCAAGATTATGAAATGCTTCTCTGTAAGCTACATGAACAGTAAGGAATCTGTCTATAAATCACCATCTACTTCACTACAGGTTTGCTGTCACATAGGACTCAAACATGAAAATTTTGTCTGCTAAAGGATACAGACTTTTTGGTATGCAACAGCTAACACTAATACTGAAGCATATCTCACAACATATCAACCTGTGTATATAGCACAGAATTTGCCTGAACTGATTATCTGGCAAATGGGCAGGCACAGAACTTGGTAAAAACAAGGCAGGGCAGGACATGCCCTGTATTACGGCCATGCATCCAAATGAAGACTCTCATTTTTACTGTCACAATGAGGCCAACATGCTATGCTACCGGCAAAAATATCACATATTATTGTATTTATCAAGTATGAAATAACTGAAAGTAAAGTCCTTAATACATATTTAAAACAAAAAGTATTTCCGATATTCTATGCATCTACCTTTTCCTTATGCATGCACATTTGAAAAATTCTCCGTAAGTCTCCAAAAACTAAATATACAAAAAGTAGTGAAATATTAAATAAAAGACAACTTACTATAATAATCTACTGTCATTTAGAAATACTAATAAAATAATAAAATTGCAAAACATTTTACTTTAGTTTACATGCATGCAATTTCTGTACCTTACATAATCAAGATGAAAATATTAGGCTTCAAATGAATGTGGATGTTGATTACTTTCTGATAGAAAAATTAACTGACCTCCGACACTAAGATATGCACTAATGATATAAATCAATGCATGATAGGCATAAGAAGTCTGCATCCCCTAAAATATAAGGTTCTTTTAAAGATAAAATAGATAAAGTTATGGATAAAATAAAACCTAAAATATCTTTGAATCTAACTCAATATTACATGCAAATTACATTTAAAAAAAACTGATGTGAGACTAAAATCCATAAGACTTTCCTCATGCAGAAAATATAATTATTTTGAATGGCATGAAATTTAGAATGTATAACATGTTTAGTGTAGTAAATGCATAAAAACTCAGTAAAATAAATGTGGATTTCTTTTTATAAGGAACTTAGAAGACCTGATAGTACTGCTTTGCCTTTATACACATGCAGAAATTATTCCTGGCACCATAGTAAAGATGACATGATTTATTAAGTACTAAAGCAAATACATGTTGGATTACCACTGAGTTAGGCCTTGGCCCTTTTGCTAATTGGGCAGCCCTTCAATACATTTGTTTGGTATGTGTTTCCTTCTTTTAACAGCTATTCGTTTTCTTCTACTTGTCTATTTTGCATCACTTTTTCACTATTTGCCAAGTTTTTGTCTTTCCCTATCTATTATTTACCTCTTATTTTGATTTCTTACTACTGTCACTTAACTTGGCCTGGATAAATAAACACATGTTAATGTAAAGTATACCACTTTTTAGGCTATATACACATTTCTAGTCCATATTATAAAATAATAAAAATCGCCACAAAAGATGTGAACATATATTCCGCAGCCTCAGAATGTGAATAAGATAATTTTTGTGAGAAAGTTGACTTTACAATTTATTTATGTCATCTGTTATTGAATGTTAGAACACATTGCTGGTTATCAGAGCTCTCTAGTGGTGCAATAAAATTTCAAATCTACATGCCATGCATTTTATTGCATTTCTGTGAAGGGGGACCATGATTGTGAATGAAGGATATATGCATAGATAAGCCTATGATAGCACTGTATACCAATTAGCACACTGCATTCAGTATGTAATCTTATGTTACAATACAACAGAATTTCATGCTTTGTCATATCCATCATAAATATCTGTTAAACACTTTGAATCTGCCCATTAAATTATTAATTTAGTAACTGAATTAGAGGTAGAATAATTTTAAATTTAAGATTAGAGTAAAACACATACAGACAAAATACAGGGTTACTTAAATGGAGGGCATAAATTCAGCCATGCACTTCCCATATGTAGACAAATGGAAAAGTCCATTAGAGTATGTGTCCGGAAATGCTTGGCTTCTGAGTAATGGCATTCAAAACAGTATATTAATTGGTATGTTTTTCTTCCTACATGTAGCTGCCATGATGGGAAATATTAACAGGACACTGGCATTTTATTCAGAGGTGAAGGGTATAGAAAGTACTAAGTTTAGCATTCGACAGAGCAACATGTACTCAAATCAGAAGCTGACAGAAATGCACTACATATATGGTAAGGCAGACAGCAATGCTGTGTTGGCTTGTCCTTTATACCTGAGAGTATGTCCAAGATATCCAGACTGGAAGATATTTGAACATCTCCAGATGTAAAACTGTGGCACTGGAAGTTTACATCTCCTGTTTTGAGAAGGAGAAGACCAAGATCTACAATTTCAGATCTAGATGAGGAGATTCTGGATTCTGTGCATATGACTAACAGTACATGAAGGTTGATGTTGTAATTAAATGTTCCTTATGTGACTGTCTGGAGACTGTTGCAAGATCGACAGTTGTACCTATATCATTTGCAATGTGTACAGGCCCTATCTATCACCAGTGGATTAACTTGCTTGATTGATCTTCTATCAGTGGTTTGTGCAGAAGAGTGCTACAAAACTGAATTTCCTATATTGTCTAGAGATGCAGCACAATTCACACGAGATGGCATTGCAAATCTCCACAATCAGCATATGAAAACTAACATTCAACTGTTCTATCTCATCCCCAAGTAGAGTTCATATATATAAAAAGATAATAATGATAATGATAATAATAATAATAATAATAATAATAATAATAATAATAATAATAATAATAATAATAATAATAATAATAATAATAATAATAATAATAATAATAATAATAATAATAATAAATCCCTGGTGCGACAGCCCTAAGAGGGCCAACGCCAACCAACCCGACTGCTGGGCTCACACCCACTTACGCACGGCAGACGTGAGCGATCATCCAACCGATACAGGGAGATGTGGTCAGCATCTCGGCATCTCCCAGCCGGAATGTTGGTTTTCGTGACCAGGGCCGCTTACCTAGCATAAGCTCCTCACTTTCCTCACGAAGCTGAGTGGGCACCAGTCCTATACCTGGGACTTAAAATCTGCATCCCATGGGTGAGATCGAACCCAGGCTGATTTCCTTGGGCAGGGACCCAGGCATGCTGCTTTAGCCCACTACGTCATGGTGTACACAAACTTCCTAGAAAACTCCTATGAGCATTTATCAGCAAGCTCATGTTTTGTATGATGGTAATTCTGAAAACTTGGTGGTACTTGAATTGAAGGTTTTCTGATGGATGAATGGGTAGACATGGCCCACCTGTTTGGCCACCATGCTCACCTGATTTGAACCTTTTCAATTTTATTGTGGAACTATTTCAATGTTATGCATGATTGGAGAAATTTAGTAACAGTGATGTCAAAATTAATCAAAGAAACTATTTGTAGTCAGTTTACTGACACTTTGTCACTTACATTTTGTGATTGGAAGAATTTAGTAACAGTGACATCAAAATTAATAAAAAAAAAAAAAAAAAAAAACATTGTAGCCAATTTATTGACACTTTGTCAATTACACTTAAAAGTGTTGGGTGTATTTGACTTGAGTTCCTGACATGGAAGTTTTTCAGAATGAACTGTGGCAGGGTGTCAGGAAATAATCTCCTGAAATTTGGGGTCATGTTTGTATGGCCATGAGACATGAATAACAGTCCTGAATTCAAGCAAGAGGGACAATTTCAACATTTTCTTTACAAAAAACTACCATGAATAAAAAATATGTTCTGCTGAATATCCTGTTATGAAGAAAATAACTTAGAAATTAAATATGTCCAAACACATGTTGCAATGGACTTTTGTAATTTTTGATATGAGGAACGCATTCTAGAAGTTATGACCTACATTTTTTAAACATCCTATATATGCAAACTAGTGTTACTTACAATGGGACCGAGAATAAATGCAATTCCATAAATCCAGGGTTATAAATCGGCAGTTATTAAATTTTGTAATTAAAAGAAGTGTGTAGGAAAAAGTTGGTGAATAAACTCATTCCTGCATTAATATTAAATTTTGTTTATGTTAAAACTTCCAAGGAAATACTAAGTATGTAACATTTTTTAATTTTCTAAAAATTAATTAATAAGCTGCAAGGTATCAATAAAATGCCCTTTAGATCTCTTCAAAGAACTTTTCATACTGAAAGTTTGAAAGAAATAAAAATTGCACCAAGAGGGACATTTCAAAGTGAAGAAATGTAAGACAAAAAGAATGAGAAAATCACTGTTTAAAATTAAATGTGCTGTTTACACACACTTGCACATGTCAAATTTGAACAGAAGGGTAAAACTGTGATTGGATCCTGATTCAATGCCATTTGAGGGTTTTTTCATCAAAGCCTTTTATTTTGAAATGTTAAAAATGTAGTATGGATACTCTTATGAGTTATTTCTTATCAGTAGTGGTTTACGGAAATGAACTTCAAAATTCAGGTTGTAACACTAAAATTACTCGTATTTGGCATTTGGATTTATTGATGAACGAACTAAAACCTTTGATGTTATTATTGTTTATGATTCACATTACCTACACTGTACTAGTTTTCGAGTACTGGTAACTCAATTTTTATGTCATTGTAACATGCCACATTCCATCTTCACAGTTCTGCTGCAAAACATGTATAAGTCCATGTATTGCAGTCGGTGCAGCATATATTATGAAGTTATAACAAGAAAATTTGCATAGTTGTGCTTCTTTATGGCATTAAGTACTTCTATTTACTATTTTCAGTTGGACTACCATGATTTTTTATTTCAATCACATTGTTGCCATTTCCAAATTACTACCGAACCAATTTTTATATACAAAAATCTGTTCTGTAGGAAGAAAAAAGAAAATGAAAGATACTTTTCCACCTGGAGTATTTGATATTTTCTCTCTATAACTTTTTCAATTATTTAACGACATTCAACATTTGCAAACTAAATCTTCTATACAAAATTTACTACATTCAATTTGATGTAGATATAACACACTCTTTTACCATACTTTTTGTATTTAAACATAGTAAATAGACTGATAACTAACAAACTTTATGTCAAGTTTGTTCACCGAGCTCAGATATAAGCACATTTCTCTAACAAGTTTCTCAAGCAATGGTAATGTTGAATATTGAGGAAAATTGTTGAACATCAAATAAAATATGAAGCCACATTCATAGAGTTAAGATCTTTTTTGTTACTCCTGCCTTACAGAAATGCTTCATGGAATTATTTACTTCCTAGCATTTTATTATTCCTCCCCTAAAGAATGAAAACACAAAACATGTATGAGGGTGATATAAATAGTAATTGCTGTGTATCATGGAATAAGCAGTTCTGAGTGTGACAGCAGAATGGGGAGTCGAAGGCCAATGTGCTAGGAAGGGATAACTAGCTTGGTTAGCTACTCCGCTATGTTCTTGTGTCAGTACAGCCATGAGTGAGCAGAAGGTTTCTTTGTATGTTGCGCAACACATAGGACTTTTTCAGCTGAGTGGCATTTTTTGGTCTTCACTGGGCAGCTTCATCCTTTTGTCACTCTTTACTCACCATTTTAGATTTTGAAATATGATGAACCCATGTCTCATTACATGCAACGACATGCCTCAAAAAATCCTCCCCTTCTTGCTGGAATCGATTCAAAAGTCTCTCACAAATGTCCAATCTGCCTTGTTTTTGCTGCTCAGTTAACAACTGTGGAACTATTAAAGAATAATTTTTCTACAGCTGAGATGTTTGCTAATAATGGTATGAGCACTACCAATGCTGATACCCACTTCTGATGAGATTTCTTCAACAGTGGAGCAGCAATCGTCTTCAATAAGCACTCGAACAGCACAGTGTTGTCACTGGTGAGACTTGAAATTGGGTACACAGAAAATGAAGCTATTTACAGTGGAGTAACAAACACTACACAAATAAAAATATTTAGTAAATATTCTCCACTTAACTTAAGAAGCCGATGACAATACGTCTATTATGTTTTTGCGAAATTAATTTCATGGACATTTCATGTGTTGACTGAAGATGTGGGCAAATGTTCATGAAATTAATTTCGCAAAAGCATAATAGAAGTATTGTCATCGGCTTCTTAAGTTAAGTGGAGAGTATTTACTAAATATTTTTATTTGTGTAGTGAAATTGGGTGTCGAGTTTGACTTTCATTTTCCATAAATCCTCAGCTGTCCTTAAATACGAGGGCTGTTCAATAAAGAATGATCACAATTTTTTTTGACAACGTACCTTTACTCATCCTCATAATTTTGATGGTCCTTCTCAAAATAGTCTCCCCTGAATGCGATGCACTTGTCCAAGTGTTTCTGCCAGTCTTCAAAGACATGCTAGAAACCAATTTTTGATAGATTCTTCAAAATCGCCTCCACAGCCTTCACCACTACTTCTGATGATGAATAATGCCTCCCACGAAGGCGTTTCTTCAAGTTAGGGAATAGAAAAAAGTCACATGGGGCCAAATCCGGACTATAGGGAGGGTGAGGGATGCACTTCACGTTGATTTTTGTATGATATTCAGCAACAACATTGGCAATATGCGGCCAAGCATTATCGTGGTGCAGCATCCAGCCTGCTTCACGGAAATGTGGTCTTTTGCGCCTGATATGGACTTGCAATGTTTTCAAGAGATCCCTGTAGTACTGTCCAGTTACTGATGTGTGTGCAGGTACAACATGCTGATAAACCATTCCATGAATATCAAAGAATGAGGCAACCACTTTTGATTTTTTGGGGGTTGGTAATAAAGGAGATTTCCACACTGAGCTTTGCTGTTTGCTCTCAGGATCAAAATGATGTAGCCAAGTTTCATCAGCAGTGATTACGTTTGAAAGAACCTCAGGATCTTCCTCTAACATCAACTTTAACTGCATGCTACCTCCATTGCAGCGGTACGCGATACTGAACATGTCTGAACTTACCTGGTTCTCACAGGTGGGAACCAGGAGTGCCAACAATGAAACTACTATGGCATGTTTGTTACATTAAGCTAACAGAATATAATAAGATTGAATGTTAGTGCAAATAATTATGATCATTCTTTATTGAACAGCCCTCATAGTCTGGTCCAATTACATACTCAATTCTGGGACAATGTAGTGTCCCCAAACTGTGCCCTTAAACGAGTTGAAATTTCCAAAGGTTTAACCACTTCATTGGTTAAAAACTTTATTATAATGCTTGTGCACATACAAAGGAATGTCCTGCTCACTCATGGCTGTACTGATGCCAGAACCTAGCAGAGTAGCTAATCAACCTAGTTCCCCCTTCCTAAACAGACTGACCTTCGACTCCAAATTCTGCCGTTACATTCAGAATTGCTTACTCCATGATGCACAATAATTATTGTTTATATTTGAATCAGCCTCGTACTATTTTATTACTTAACCTTATCTCATCTGTGAATGTTTCTTAATCTTCATACTTTATATAACATTTACCTACAACTTTCCACTGCAATCATTTCAATGTTCCTAACTTGCTCATGAAGACTTTTATGGTTTGCAACTTTATGCCATAAAAAAAACAGTCAGAATGGGATAATCCATTTCTCAAATGTTTACAGTATACAGTGAGCATCGTGATCTGAAATTTAATAGGTTATTGTTAAAGAGAAACTAAAAGTAATGTTTTTCTTAAATCAGCAGAGAACCAATGTAACACTAGTCATCTTTCTCATTTCATTCAAAAGCCTCACAAATTCTCCAACTCTTCTTATTTCTGATTCAAAGTTAACTTATATAACTCTTTCATCCTTCAATTATTCTCCTTTCATGTGTATGTATTCCAGAAAATACTTATTAGTACTTAAAAGAATTTCTAACAGTCAAATTAATACAGCAAAAATGTTAATTTTTGATGAGAAGAAAAAACAAATAATACTACAGTTTAGGTATTCTGGCATATTTGAACATCTCTGAAACTTTATAATTTCTTTAAAACTACACAGAATTTAAATTTTTTGTGTTGTATTTGCAAAATTTTTACATGCATTTAGTGAAACAAATTTTCTAGCATGATGATATGAAAACAGATTTTGTTTCAATGAAGGAAAAATAAATTATCAAAGTTGGGAATTACTGACATTGAAAATATTAAAAAAAGTACTGTACTAAATATTGGCAACATTATATCGAGATTTAACTGTAATAAATACGACTCATCTAAAAATTAATAATTGACAACATTATTTCATATATACCACACTTGAAAAGGTTAAACCAAAATTTCTGTAAAAATTGCAAAACTAATACATTGTAAAATCTGGGAAAATGCCAAAAATGTTGTAAACTAATATTGTTGTTTGCTTTACATATTAAATATGAGAATTTTCTCTCCATTACATTATCTGTCAGACATTTTTATATTGGAGATATGTGCTTTCTGCAGTCACTGTATAATGGATGCAACTTAATTATCAAAACACAATAACTGTGATCTGTCAAGCTTCCTTCCTGTGCTAGCATTTCTTAACCTCCAGGAATAAAGCAGCCATGCGTTTATAGATTGCTAATATGTGCAGTTGTCAACTGTAGCTTTGACACCAAAAAGAAAAAGAAAAAGATGACTTGCATTACATGATTAACTAAAAAAAACTGTAGTTGGTGCTACTGTTGTAATATGTAAACTGACAACATGACAAAGAGCAAAATGTCATATGCATTATCTGTGAATAGGAAGGCAATCAAGCTTAGAGCACTAACATAGCACTGAAGTGAACAGTCGATCACAGAACAAGTAACTTTACCTCAAAAAAGCAATAAACGCAATCAGAAATTTCTTGAGGCATGCCTGTGTCCAGTACATCAACGTCTTTTGCAAAACGTCCAAGTATTCGACCTGCAGGTGTTGTGTCAAAGAACATGAGTGGTGCTCGGAGAACACCTTGCAACATGACAATGTGCATGACACGTGCAGCTGTCCAGCAGCCCAGTTGTGGGCTCAGGTCAGAAAAAATTGATGTGAATGCTGCAACCAATACAACACTTTCAACTTATCCAAATGTGTACCTAACACAAACAGCATGTTCTTGTAAAGTTAACCTCAAGGTTAACTCAAAATTCTAAGTGTTAGACTGTTACAAACTTTGTAGCACTTGTATATGAATATGTAAAAGGTTATGTGTGTTAATGACAAAATGGGATTTTGGTTCTAATTTTTTATCATTCCAGAAGTATAAAACAAGTGTTCTAATGGTACCATGAATGCTATAGGTTTCTTCCTAAAATATTCTCTGTTTGAGCATGTGCATTACAAGTATTTCCATAAACTTCTGACCAACTAGAATCAGAATTACTAGTATATAGCCACTGGCATGCCAGCCTCTTTTTAATTGCCTTAAGAAAAGATAGAAATGAAAACCAGCAATCCTAATTTCAATTTGATAAATGCAATTTATCTGTTTCTATGGTTAATACAAAATATATCTACATCTACCTACATTTTCCAGTAAGATAAACTGGACGAATAAATATAATAATAAACCAATAATCATTTTGATTTTATAACAATCAATTTCTTTCATTGTTGTAGGATAGCAGTGATTAATTGTTGAGTCATAGTCTCTGAAGGATCAGTATAATTAAAATGGATACTGTTTCTGATTCCACTGACAAACTGGAATTAATAAATGTTTAAAATAGTCATGATTATTCTAACTCAGAAACATTCAAATAACTTTTTTTTTCAATTATTTAAACAACTACCAATTTAACTATTCACTTGGTTTTTCTTAATATTTAATTCTTAGGACATTTCATGTTCCTAGCCTCTGATGTTGAGTTAAAGTTTCATTTTTTTTTTTTTTTTGTTTTACTTTCAAATGTTATCCAATTTATAATTACTAAACGTTTGATGTTATAAAGACCCTTATGTCTCAATTTGTAAGAATGATGAGGCATCCTCCCAATACTCATGCTGGCTGATATTACCAGTATACAAATATACAAAGGGCGTCCAGAAAGTAAGTTCTGTTTCAATTTATCTCCGCTGTAGCGCTACGATCACAGTTCCGCACATGCGCAGTAGATGCTCTGTATCAAGGAGAAGAAATGTACGCTTTGTTGTGCTTATTTACAATGTTGGTGTTGATTGAAAATCCCGCGGCTTGTGAAATCAGATCTGTTATTCATTTTCTGAATGCTAGGGAAGTGAAACCAATTGAAATTTATCGGCAAATTCGCGACATCAAAAGGTGTTGTGTTTCTTCACGACAACGCACGACCACAAACTGCAAATGTGACGAAAAACATCCTACAGGGATTTGGCTGGGATGTGTTTGACCACCCCCCGTACAACTCTGACCTTGCTCCTAGCGACTTTCGTCTGTTTTTGCATCTCAAATCTTTCCTTGGTGGTCAACACTTCAACTATGATGAAGAGCTGACAGAAAATGTTTCCAACTGGTTGAAGACACAGGCAGCAAACTTCTATGAAGAAGGTCTACAAAAACTTGTGCCTCACTATGACAAATGCCTGCAAAATTTTGGCAATTATGTGGAAAAGTAGTTTAAGAGTTGTAGAATTTTGTGAATAAATAATTTTTCTGTATCTGTACACAATTTAATTTTATTACCAAACAGAATTTACTTTCTGGACGTACCTCATATTTTAACCTACGAATTCATAGGTATATAATTTATGTTGTAAATGTATAATTTTTAAGCAATTACAATGTTATTGAGTCTTAGACCTTATATCAACACAACAATCATCACCAGAACCAGATTTTAAAGAATTTACTACAGAAGTCTGTAAAAAAGAAGTATTCAAACTTTAGTGTGTACTGTGAAATGTTTGTTTATTTTTCTGTAAAGCATTACAGATACACTGTTCCAAACTAAGCTTAAGCAGTAGAGTATAACTCATCATTCCTAAATTAGTCTGAACATTTCATATTAATCGAATTATAACTTTCTGAATGGAAAACAAAAACAAGAAGGTTCAAGCAATAACTAAAAGCAAAATACTTTGCTTGGCTTTTACGTTGATCTGTTCTAAAGCAATAGGCAGCTCATAATAATTCTGGCTTTAAAGAAGTCTGTGATGACAACATCTCAAACCAAAAAGTCTTACTCCACGAAGAATGGCAAAGCACAGATAATTCCAAAACCTATGACAAAAATCAAAGAACATGGACAGACGGTCAACCACAGACAAGACACAGACAAAATGTAGTTAATGATTTCCTTGCTAGGCTCACCAAGGTATTGTGTTAGTGTGTGTTGTCTGCTGTCGGTTATGTTGTACATCTATCTATCTACATTGGTCCAATCCCGATATTTTGCAGTACTATAATGCAACTGATGTATATTTTCTTGAGTACTTGGTTACTTAGGTAATGTGCAATTAACCAATCTCTGTAATGCTCTAAATCTTAAAGGCTTACGAGGGAACTATCATTATGCTCATACCAGATTGAAAGTTTCATTACATAATCTCTGCTCTATGAGGGGTCTGTATGCGGAATACAGCTGAAAGTGCCCAAAAATGAGTCCAGAATGTATAGGGATGTACAGGAGGGATTGTTTACCCCTGATGGACAGTTATCTACACACAGGCATAGGTAAGCAGCACTGGCACAGAGCTCATGAGGGATATCCAGCACCAACTTGCAAATGGTTGCATGTGGCACCTTTCGGCATCAGTTTTGAGCTGCAGTTCTACTCTACAGCAATTTGGTGCACATATGCCACACAGAGCACAGATAATGCATCAAACTCTCAAGCAACTACAGATATGGGCATAGTGATAGTTCCCTTGTTACATTTGTTGAGAAGACAAAATAAAAACACATGTAATATGACAATTAGTTCAGTTTATTTTTCTGTAACTTATAAACACATTTTAGGAGGGGAGTTTTATATTGACATTGCTGAAGGAAAAAAAATTAAAATATGATAAGATCATTCCTGCACGCATGCAAACATGGGCACAGGCGGCTTAACCTTTTTTTTTTTTTTTTTTTTTTTTTTTTTTTTTTTTTTTTTGGGGGGGGAGGGAGGTGATTCGGGAGGCCTTGACATTTCTGATGAAATGTTAGAAATTTTTTTGGTTGAAATGGTATGTGGTGCACAAAATAGAAATACTTCAATCCTAGAATATATGTACAAATTAGAGAAAAAATAAACAAAAGTAATTCTTAGGTTATGTTTTTGTTTTGTCTTTTTGAAACAAAACATCCTGTAGTGTGCATATGTGCAGTAAAATCTCTTTAGGTTAGACCTAAAAATTGAATTTGTAGTAAATTTTATTTTATGAAAGGTAATGAGGTCATGTGGGTGTAATGTTTAACGCCTGCTTTTACTACATGTGGCACTGATCAAACATGAGATGAAGATGGAGCACCGATGGAATGAAATGACAGGAGAAACTGCAGATCCCGGAGAAAACCCTCCCCAACGCCATATTGTACAACACAAAACCTTTTTTTGCAATTGCCTGGGATTGAACCTGGGCCGCATTGGTGAGAGTTGAACAGTGTAGCCACTCAGCCACAGCACAGTCTGGTAATGAGGTCAGAGTAAGAAAAGTTAACTGCTTACAAATTTGAAATCTTTTGACTGGTAATAATCAAGTGAGCATTCTAAGTAATACAGATCTATGGCAGAATGTTAGAAAGCACAGTTTTCCATTCTTACTTGAGGACTTGCGAATTTAAGAACAAGCAATTAATGGGTGGGATCAACTCCCAGCCTAATGCAAGGACCCATATTTGGGAATTTTTGGCTCTTGTTTCTAGTGTTTGTGCTTATGAGTGCACTCTTAACATTTGGGTTTATTGAGGTCACTACAAACCCAAAGTATAGATCACATTTCTACGTCTTTATTATTTATCTGAATGGTAAATAAATAGTCTTTGATCTTTCACCTGAATTCCATCTCACAATGTGGAGAAGCAGTGGTTAAGGTAGCCAACCGGCCAGTAATGGTATATACCAATATAACAGTAATAACATATACTAATATTCTACCACCAGTCATAACCATGTTAAAAAGCATTGCCAAAAGTGTTACAGAAGAATTTCATACATGATAATGGCTATTGGATTTTTACTGAACAGCAAAGAAGGAATAGTCACTTCTTCAAGAACTCACATCTTCAGATTTAGGCTTTTGAGAGCATTGTTAGGTAACAACTTCTAAAAGTTTGAAGAAAAGGAAGCAATAAAATTACCAATTGACAATTTTATTTAAAGATTTAGGTCTCTGGCTGAGAGGTGAGTTAAGGGTTAGGACAAGGTTTTCTATTGATGAAACAGACAATGTAGGCCATATATAATCTACATTTAGCAAGTCCAAGGCTTCCTTGTATTAGTTGCCTTCTACTTCTGAAGCAGTTTGCAGCAGTTAACTAAGCACCAACATTTCTAAGCATGCAGAAACCAGCTAGATATTTATTAGTAAGCAAGTAAGTACTTTAAAGTTTTGTATGCAGCTACCTTACTGCCAAATCTTGATGTGATTTATATCTGGATAATCTCACAAATGACTGCTCCAATAAAAAAATTACTCCAGAACAATACTTACGGTGCAAACCACCCAAAAAATATGTTTCTGATTTATCGGAGAACAATCTTTCTAACTATGTGTGTGAAACACAATATTTACGAGGCGTGTCCGTAAAATGCGGCTTATGAGTGCCAAGGGCACTACTCCCACTAAATTCATCATTTATGCGAAGTCTATGGGCCACAGTGTATGGACGTCAAAAAAGTGCGAAAGTGGGTCAGAGACTTCTAAGACGGACATACAGACGTCCATGACGAACAGCGTTCTGGTTGGCCTTTAGTTTCAGCCGAAATAATTGCAAAAGTGGAGCAAGAAATGCTTAAAGATCGGCATGTGACCACAGAACTTAAGGAGATGGAGTCCAAAAAACAAGTTGGCTTCAGAGCAAGAAGATCAACTATAGACCATATATTTTGTTTACAACAAATACTTTACAAGAAAGATACTCAAAACCAACCTTTCACTTGGTATTTGTAGACACAGAATACCTAAGATAATATAAAGATGCAGTTTGTGGAAGGCTTTAAAATCATAAAAGTAATATTAATCCTATTACAATTAAAGAAATTCATAACTTCAATGAAAACATTACAGCAAGAATAAAAAAACTTTACTCTCAACTGGATTCAAATTTATGTATTTACCTCAGGCATGCAGCCTGTCACCATCACTTTGTAAAATGTATACAAAGAAAGCATTGGAAAATGGAAGAAAAAATGTAGATGTATTTAAGCCTGTGCCATTACATGTCCTAAATTTTTTCAAAGATTCAGAAAGACTATTTTAAAGAAATACTGAAGAAATATTTATGATAAAAGCTAATTCTTCTATTAGATATTAATAAAATCATTAATTTTTAAATTAATAAGTCCTAACTAATTTTTCTCTTTGGTAAGAACTAATAAGCATAAATTCTAAGAATACTTTTGCAAAACGTTCCATGCTTTACAATTCAATGATAAGGAGCTATTATAAAAATGTGAAATAACTGAATCAAATTGTCTTGCATTCAGCTGTGCAGAAACACGCATGTTTTAAAACAAAGCAAAAGTGCTTTGACATTCCAGAAGTAAATGGCTAAGATCATGTGTAGGAGATGTACATGCTCAAAGTTAACGATATATTAAAACAAAAGTGAATTGAGAAGATATTGACACATTGCTTCACTCACACTGTTTATTCACAGGACATGTTTCAAGAGCTCTTGCTCCTATCATCAGCTGATACTCGACTTGTGCAAGTTGTAGTGGTTTCCTCTTGCACCTCAAAATAGGTTTAATATCAGAAATTTGTTAAAAGGCCCGCCCAAAAATTCAATCACTACCAAAGAAAAACCAGGAATCTATGAGATCAAATGTGAAACTTGCCCTAAAATTTATATAGGAAAAACAAAAAGAAATATTAACATCAGAACTAAAGAACATCTAAGAAACATTAAAAATGGTGAAACAGAAAAATCAGCAGTGGCTTTTCATTTTTTGAATACTAGACATTACATCAACTTGGAAACATCTCTAATAAAATATGTTAATCACCCCATAGACCTTTCCGTATGGGAAAAAATCTTCATCAACAAAAATCGTCATAGAGTCATGAATTTCGAAACTCCACCACCGGACATCTTTGACAAGTACATCACGCCATCTATTGACAATACGGAGAAAGAGGAAACCACTACAACTTGCACTAGTCGAGTATCAGCTGATGATAGGAGCAAGAGCTCTTGAAACATGTCCTGTGAATAAACAGTGTGAGTGAAGCAATGTGTCAATATCTTCTCGATTCACTTTTGTACTAATTTGTGCTTCACTGTCCCTACGCTTCTTCCAAGTTTATACTTTGATATATTAAAATCTTGAGTGTTAAAACATGTTCTTTTTACTACATTGATGATATTAGCAAAGGCTAATTAAAACTTTTAAGCATTTGAAGCAGAAATTGAATTTTTCCTTTTTGGAATTAATGCTTTCCTGTACTTTATGACATTACATATATTTAATTACTCTAGATGTAAGCAGGTATTCTTATGAATAAGGATTTTGATACAATTGAGCACAAAATAAATATAATTTTGAGTTGAACCAGTACTCCATGCTGCATATATTGCTAGTGTTTACCTAGAACATGTTTTATAAGGGCCTTCCTAATATCCTCAGCTAAAGTCAACTGTTGAATTGTGATTTGGTGAACTTTTACCTCCTCAAGCAATTCATACCATATATTTTCCTTTATTTCATACACATCTGGAATATGGGGCTATGTTATGGGGTTCTGCTAGTAAGACTCTTTTTGCACACCTATTTTCAGTCCAAAAGAGGGCTATTAGAGTTTTAGCTAAGCTGCCACAATCTGAGTCATGTAGATGCTTTAAGAAATTCAAAATCTTACCCCTCTTTTGCATATATGTAAATTATGTTATTTTGTATGTAAAAAAACACTCAACAATATCCCCTTGCTTAAATAAAGATATACACAAACACCACACTCGCAGACAAAATGACTTTTTCCTTCAATCATTATAGGGGCCAGTTTGGAAATAAAAATATTATTTATGCTGGATCAAAATACTTCAACATATTACCAAACATCCTGAAGTCAGCGATAGACAGAAATACTTTTAAAAAAGAGCTCAAAATGTATTTGTTAACCCATTGTTTTTATAATGAAGATGAGTTTCTTATCCATAATGGAAATTAATCACATTTTAAGCATAGTTGAGTTTTTGACTTAATAGTATGCACAGATTTACATTATCAATATTTAGGTTAATTTTATAAACCTGTATTTTTTATCACATGACTGATGTGGTCTTAAGAACAATTGTCTATATGTGTAGAGTGTAATTTTATATTGTAATTATTTTGTATTATAAACTGACGTGTTCTATGTAACACTGTTTTTGTGTATACTATAGGACTGAAAATAAATAAATAAATAAATAAATAAATAAATAAATAAATAAATAAATAAATAAATAAATAAATAAATAAATAAATAAATAAATAAATAAATAAATAAATAAATAAATAAATAAATAAATAAATAAATAAATAAATAAATAAATAAATAAATAAATAAATAAATAATACTCCTTCGAGGTGATAGGGGCTTCTCCGTTGGTATCTTGGTGAGCTTGAAGTTTGACACTCTTCAAAGGTGATGTCAAAATTGAAGTTTTCCTTCATATACCTTTATGAATATCTTTTCCAATGTGATTAATGCAGTTGGACTCTGAACACTTTTTAATAATGAGTTGTGAGGGAAAACTGTTCAATTTCAACACCATTTTTGATGAGAATCCAAACCTCAAGTTGATCAAGATATCAACAGAGATGCCACTACTGGCTCCAAGGAGTGTACCAAATCAAAATTTAACATTCCACATTTAGTGAGGAAGTTAGGAAGGTCCTAACGAAACATGCTCTAGGTAAACACTAACAATATATGGAGCATGGAGTACTCGTTTGACTCAAAATTATATTAAGCAGTTATATTTACCTAATGTTGCATATCTTGTAATTTGCATAGTTTTGGGATGATTGAGGGCAAATCTATCAAACTCCATAATACCTTCAATTTCTATTTTGTTCACTAAGACTAATTAACAATAATCTGAGAACGAGAACCAAAACAACATACAATATTTTAGTTCGCCATACCTGGGAATAACAAAGTAACGCATACTCATAGCAAACTGAAAATCTGAATCTTCAAATTAGACTAGGTTGTCTCTTAATGATTAAATTATAAATAGAACCCTGCTAATTTGTGCTAACTGGAGCTGAGGCTATCTCAAAATACAAAAAAGTTGGATTATGCAGAAGTAACATCAATAGGTATATCATGAATAAATGTTATGAGTAAAATAATACAAAAGTAACAATTAGGATTGTACACACTGTACAACTGATTGTCAGGCTGTCCCAATTAGTGAACGGTCAACAAACAAAGAGCAAGTGCAACCCTCGAAAACTAATGGTACATTCTAAGTGTAAAAGTAATGCATCAGCAGCCTGAGACCAAGGTTATTTCTGTACATTATGTAGAAAACCTTAAGTGGGACAGTTTTACTTGTAATATATATGGAACATTGAAAGAAGTTCAAAATGTAACACACTTGTGTGTAAAACGTACATGCGACAACAAATAAAAACAGAATTCCACTGCAGTTTTATGAAATTACATGGAACCTTGAAATACTGGAGCTCTATTGTGTAAATTCTAACTGTTCTCACTGTAGCCAATATAATGCAGGTTAATTGGTGACAAAATTTTATAAAGAGTTTCTAAATGTACAGCTATTCCTATTTCTATTCTTTTGTCATGTCAAGCTTTTAATGGTTTATTAATGGTCTCTTTAAATGTAATTATTTTATTTCTGTGAGTATATATTATTTATTTTTCATGCCCTTTGTAATTTTTATATATTGTTTTTAAGGCAATAGCCAGTTCTGAGTTCATTATAAGCAAATTAGAAGAACCAAAGCTCAATAAATCTGAGGAAATTAGGATGCATAGCTGCTGGAATTTCTTTTGGTCTCATTTCCCCAAAAGCTGTTTCTGTGATGGCCGTCTGAATAATTTCTACAGTGAAGAGTTTAATATGCACAATATGAATTAAATACGCTGTGTGAGAGAACGGGAACAAGGATGCTAAAATTTGACCAAATCTTTCTTCCCATTCCTGACCCAAGAAAGTTTCTGTTATTGCATAATACATTGTAGTACACATATTTGAATTTGTTCCTGGCAGTAAATCATTTCTAATATGGTGTGATATTGATGCTAGATTCATTCCTCTACAGTAGAAGTGCCAAATTAGGAGTATGTGTTCTTGCTAGATTAAAGGAAAAAAGTCATTAACAATTGTGAAACCCTAAAGCTCAAAGTTATTCAGTTTAAAGCACTATATATAGCTTGTAAACAAGATGCACCAATCTCAAACAAGAAATACAAATTTTCACTGGAGGAAGAGGAAAACAAAAAGTGGTGCAGACATCGCAGCAGTAAGCCACTCATTACTTTTCTTTGCATAGCCATGTGTTTCACCTTGGCCCAAGCTGATTCTATACGATCCGTAACACAAGATGTTACACAAAGAAAGTAAAAACTTCCAAATTTCTATTTAGGTAATAAACTTGTACAGTTCGTTTAGTTAAATGATGGAAATTAGTAATTTCCTCCTACTAGCCGTATACAGGCTGAAGTTTTTGATAGATTGAGTCAACATGAAAAATTCAATGCCATGGCCAGGATTTGAACCATGGATCTTCTGGTTTCCGTCCAGTCGCTCCAACCCATTGAGCTACCATGGCCAACGTGCCATCCTGAGATTAAATTCTCCATTTTACTTGTCTATTTCCCCGGTAAACCACTAGGGGCTCTCGTATTCGAGATAGACCATTTGTGGTGACTTACTATCATAAGTACTTGTGTCCCAGGCTTCATCATTTAACTCTTATTATTTTAGTTATTTGATGGAACTTAATAATTTCCTCGTACTAGCTGTATATAGGCTAAGGTTTTTAATAGATTGAGTCAACATGAAAAATTCAATGCCAGGAGATCCATGGTTCAAATCCTGGCCATAGCATTGAATTCATGTTGGCTCAATCTATTGTACAGTTCTATTTACACATTCACATGATATTGTAGCAAATTAAAAGTTGGTTTTCCAATTTTTAAAGTTTATATGACAGTCACCTTTAATTGTAAATGAGAGTTTTCCCAGAAGCACATATATACTACTGAATTAACTATTCCCTGCATTAATATTGGTTGGAATGGTGAGCGTGCATGTGAGTGTAATTTACGTCCTCCAAAGTTTTTAAGTCATATCGGACGTTGAATGAAATAGGTGAAATGATGCTCAAATGAGTCTGGGGTCCATGGAGCTTACAGCTACCTGACATTCATCTTTTTGGATAAGGGAAACCTTGGAGAAAACCTTATCCAGCAAACTCACCCTGACCGAGATTTGAACTCGGGACCTCTTGGAGGCAAACACGCTACCAACTATGCCACCAAGGCAGGCAGAATGTTTCACTTTGTGAGCATTTGCAGGAGTGAAACAAATGATTTTTATTCCCCCCAAAAAATACATTGCCCTCTGCTGGGTCTGAACCTATGATCTTCAGAACTCAAGGCTAGCATGCTACACATAGACTGTGTAGGACAACTTTGTGTAAGTGGTTGGATGTGCAAGTGTGTCTGTGATTTGGAGGATGAATGTTATAACTGTTGTCCAGTCCAAAACGATGTGCAGTGGATCATGTCTCATTCTAAATTTACTGCATAAAAGTATGTTACTCAATTAAAAATGTTATTCTGAAAATTTTTCTGAAGAATTAACTACTAACATATGATCGAGATTTAACTGTATTGGAACACCACAGTGAAGCGAAATAATTATTAATTTTTAGATGAGTCGTATTTATTACACATCTGCTTCACTTTCGTACCTATTTTGAGGACATGTTTCGCAAATCTTCGTTTGCAAACGATGATTTGTGAAACATGTCCTCAAAATAGGTACGAAAGTGAAGCAGATGTGTAATAAATACGACTCATCTAAAAATTAATACTAACATATGACTTTACTTATGATATAATGATGTTCAACATTAATTAATTCTTTTATCTGCTGGTAGTAAAACTTATTATCAAACATAAATATGTCAATTTTTTAGAAAAATACTTGCAAAATACACAGTAGAGTCAGAGAAGTTGATCTACTACTTTGTTAGCAATGTTCTATGCCACCTCCTAATTATGACGAGACACCTGAGGATGGCAGTGAGTGAAAATACAGGGATGTAGCATCCTAATGTTTTGAAAATAAATTACGTATGCTTGAACAAACACATGCTCAGTGTGTTTTTAACCTTAATGGGTTAAGTCTTTTTCAACACATCCTGAGTGATAACTCATTCCATTTCATTCAATCCATAAATTTCATTGTAGCTGCACTATAATTGGAAACATCCCCTTTACTTACAAGGAAATAATCTAAGGTTTGGATTAATTCATCTCTGGATAAGAGAACTCCTCCAAGTTAAGTGATGAGAATTTTTCACTTCTAAGCGAAACACCACACATTCATCATAGAGTGGCTACCACAGACCAGGACATGCATGGATCTTAACTTTGTGGCTTTATACTGGCTGTTTTAATACCAAGTGTAGTTTCCTAGGAACTAAAAGCTGTTCATCTTTTTATGTTGTTTCTGAAATAAGTGAAGGTTTGTTTGTAGGTGATAGATTTAATTTAGACTGTAATTTACTGGAGGGGAACAGCTGTTTGATGCATAATTATGGTGCTATACGTCCAGATATCACATAATTTGGAAGTTATGATATGTTCCCCAGACATCATTAATGGAAGTTAATTGATCATTTAGTGAACTGGTGCCTGATGTAATATTACGAGGACTGATCAAAAAAGACAGACTGATTTTTTCCTGTAGCTTCCATTATAGTTTTGTATCTGTAACATAAATATTTGAAAAGAGCGGGGTTTTATGTATAATGTCGGTAGGCGGCAGCACTCTCATATTGGTTGGTTGGTAGTAATGCTCTATTTTGTAGACCCAATGTGCATTTCGCATACCAGACAATGGAGGTGATGCGAGAGGAGCAGTACAGTGCAATCAAATTCGGTTTTCATTTAAACCATACAGCCACTGAAACTTATGAAAAGCTGAAGCAAGCGTACAGTGAAGATGCATTACCTCATGCAACAGTGTTTAGGTGGTTCAGGACTTCAAAGAAGGCCAACTGCTGTGACTGCTTCTGCTGTGACTGACTGACATCAACATAACTTTTGAAAGTAATGAGTCAGTAATTTAAACACAAACATCACTTAAATTATCCTTACTTGGACATGTTTCGGAGAACGTTCTCCGAAACATGTCCAAGTAAGAATAATTTAAGTGATGTTTGTGTTTGAATTACCAACTCATTACTTTCAAATGTTAAATACATCACTGTTTCTAACCTTTTGCTTCAAATAATATCAACATAACTGCTGAGATTGTCCGAGAGGATCGGCATATAACATTACCTAACCTCAGTGAAGTGTTGAGAATTTCATGTGGCAGTGTGTTTACAATTATGCACGACCATCTCCATTATGACCCAAGTTTATGCTCGTTGGGTGCCAGGTCTATTGACTCCCGAAGAAAAGGCTGTGCAAATGGAGACAAGCCGTAAGGTGCTGCGTCTCTTTGCTGATGGAGGGGATGCATTTTTTTTAAATCAATTATTACCGGTGATGAGTCATAGCTGCATCATTATGATCCTTAAGGAAAACAAGCCAGCACAGTGTGGGAATTGCCAGGTTCTCCAACACCAAAAAAGGCAAAAGTTGTTCCATCTGCAGGGAAAGTGATGGTGATCACACTTTTTGACTGTAATGGAACAATTTACCAGTATGCAGTTCCCCCTCACACTACTGTTATGGCAGCATACTGCACGTCAGTATTGGCTATACTGAGGAAGCACATTGCAAAGAAACGACCAGAGCTTTCTCGGACTGGGTGGCGACATCATGACAATGCACTGCCTCACGTTGCAAATCAAGTCATGCAGGTTCTGGCTCAATTCAACATTACCCGTGTACCACATCCACCTTATAGCCCCGATCTTGCACTGTGACTTTTTTTATTCTTATCACTAAAGACAAAGCTTAGGGGTATTCGATTTGAGAACTCTGAAGCAGTGCTCAAGAAAAGTGTGGCAATTCTAAAGGACCTGACAGAGAATGGTCTGCAGCACGTGGACTGGCAGAGAAGCCATAAAAAGTGCATTGAAGTAGGAGGGAACAACTTCGAAAAATATCATGTAGGTAAACATAGAATTGCAGTAATAAACATCTGTGAAAAAAATCAGTCTCAGTCTTTGTTGATCAGCCCTCGTAATATACTGTGTCATAATTTATAGAAATAGTTTTCTTTTTTACTGCGGTCTTTGATAATAATTATGTGTTTTGTTATCAAGATTATGCAATGTACAAAACCATAAGAGTGCATCATACTCCTACATGTTCACTTACCTAGAGCCTTACTTCACTAAACAATTCTGTTCTTACATGATATTTGGAGGATTTTAATAACAGTAACATTCAAATTAATTCATAACATTATATTTAATGTAAGTGATGTAGTGTGAAAAACCCTATAAATATGTTATAATTAACTCTATTCTTATTTCAGAAATCTCTCAAACAAGGAGTTTACACAAAGCAATGCAAGTAAAAAAGAATGACAGTTGCAAGAAAGTGAAAAATGTCTGACATTGCATAAATACCTGAAGGCATTTAGCAATGACAGATTTAACAGAATCTATGGAAGACTGTATGAGCTACAAAATGAAGCTGCCAAATTTACAAAAACTGACAAGAATCTACAAAAAAATAAAACAAAGTATATGCTGTACTAACCCGAAACAGACTTTGAAGCACCTGCCGCAAAAGGTGGGGCATTGTCATGTCCAATGTATTCACATCACTTGAGAATCGTGCCAAGATGCGTCCAACAGGAGTCACATCAAAAAATGTAGACAATGGTAATCGCATCATATTTATAAGGAGTGATTTGTGTAGGACTGCGGCCGCATTCAATGTGCCTATGCTTGATGTAAGTGATGATATAATTACGCTCACGGCTAAAAGGAGATCATCATTCTTAGATGTTTAACAAGATGTGGGAAACAACATAACATGCTTTTCTCAACAGACCAGTCAGATTTTTATGAAATGTACTTTACTTCATGTTATGGTTGGAATAGCCTATGCAGTTTTCAGCATCCAACATCAGCAAGTACCTTAACAATTCTTAAAAACTTGTACATACTTTTAAAATTTGAAATTAAATATTTTGATGCCTGTTTTAGAGGAGCTTTATTAAGTAACGCTAATACTTAGAATAGAAATCTACCGTGCTGCTACAGAAATTAACAAGCATTAAGGGTACATAACAATACAAAAGCATTCAACATTTCTAAATACATTATGATAGCACTACAATTTACTTTCTTCTTATGTAGCTACTAAAAACAATAAGTGTATAAGTATGAGGTCACTCAAAAGAAGAAATAAACATGCTTCTTTTTTTTAAATTAAATATTGCCCTAAATTTGCTGTTTGCCTAACTTTTTAATGTTATCTAAGATTTTCTCATACTACATATTAAAGCCAATATAAATAGATTATGAATGCCACCTTTATGAGAGAAATAACCTGTAACCTAGCAGGTGGTTCAACAACTATATATTTATGGCCATATACTGTAAAATTAGTTCCTGATCACTGCCAATAAAGAAAAGAAGAAGCTTTCTAATTTTGCATATGGTAACTATATTTCAACAAAAATGACACAAAAATGTTCACTCCTAAATGCATCTTCTAAAGTTGCCTTTTATATAAAGATTTGTAGACAAACTAATGTAAAAACATTTCCTATGGTTTAGTTATCCTTACTAATCTTTTAAAATGAAACATAAAATTCCAGGAACTTCCAATTCAGGAATTTAGTAAGGGGAAAAAATTCACTATAGGAACAAAAGTTCCCAAACCAAATTTTATATTAGAACATTATACTGAATGCAATCTAAACAAGGGTATTTCATTGTAACAAAGTACTGTGACATGCCTCTATACTTTAGGGGATGTAGTATTCAGCAAAGGTCACTTCAAGATGTCAGCATTAATACTCATTTCTTAATAAAAGTAGTCATGGATAACTGAATCCCTTAAATGCTTGACATTTTCTAGAGGTGAAAACTATCTAGTTGTGATTTTGGAACACTTCATCACCCTTTGTCTTCATTATGGCATAAGATACAGTTCATTAGGCTTCATTAGGAGGGCTATTACCTCTCAAACCATGTGTGATGACCAAGATTAAAGAATAATCCCAATGCAGTCCATGCGAGTCACAGAAAGCAACTAAAATGGACACTCAGTGCTTGTGGGTGTAGCTGAGCCACCCTGACTCCAGGCATATAATAGGAGTCCAGGTCCTTCAGGTTGGGGGTTGGGCGCTAGCGTAACAACCTGAGATAAGCATAAAAATGGAAGGAATAATGGCAATTGACCCAATGTAAAGGAAATGCCTTAAGCATATTAGGAGTCTAGATGTGGAGATGGGAGGCAGAAGATAGAGATGAATGGCGGCAAATATGTGGGAAGCTGAGGCCCAAAAGGGGCTGTGAAAGTAAAACTGACCTGTTAAACTTTGGAATACATGTTGGAGATCTGTGAACATAGAATGCCTCTTACAGATGCTATATTTGTGTTCCATGAAGTAGGCAGATGCCACAGAACAAATTAGTCTCAACTTAATCTCAATTAGGACAATTTTAAGAGGGCAGAGTCAACATGAAAAATTCAATGCCATGGCCGGGATTTGAACCACGGATCTCCTGGTTTCCATCCAGTCGCTCTAACCCATTGAGCTACCACGGCTAATGTGCTGTCCTGACACTAAATTCTCCATTTGACTCGTATATTTCCCCGATAGACCACTAGGAGCTCTCGAATCCGAGATACACTGTTTGTGGCGACTTACTATCATAAGTACTTGAGTCCCACGCTTCATCATTTAACTTCTATTTGAGAGGGCAGTTTGAACTAATGGAGTGGTCATGTGATCCTTCAGATGAGGCAATGCACAGTTTCATACATGCACTTTCATTTTTTGGTTATAATGACGAAAAATAAAGAAATTAGATTCTTCCAAAACTAGATAACATCAAATATCACATAGTGATTAAATACTTTGTGTTAAAGGAATTAAAGGAATTAGACTCCACTTTGGAATATTTGTCAAATCATTCTCCAAAATGCAGATATATACTGTGAGTTAAAATACAGATGTTGTCCTGCTTTTTACGACAAACATGCAGGATGTCCAGTTAAGCTAAACTGAAGCAAATATTGCAAAAATCTTCAATACCATGATAAATGTCAAGATCACTGACATTGACAAGATTTGTCTGCAATATTTCCTTTAAGCTTCTGCACATGGGAAGCTTGCAGCACATCTGTTCAATGGCAATCAGAAGTACATCCAAGTAAGCATCTCGCTGGGTGTCTGGTGTGATCTAGTTTCCAAAGTTCAAACCTAGCAGAGGGTGTAAAAATATAGGGCTTCCTTCAGAAGGAAAGTAAAGTCGGTGGTCATGTGTCATAGATTTATGGCACATAAAATTACCTCAATTCTGAAAAAGAGGCCTCATGCCCAACATTAGAATGGGATGCTGAAAGTGTCTATAATAAAATACACCTCTCAGGATTGTTTGGACATGTTCTAACGAGCTTAATCAACATTTTGTGGCATTGCATCATTGTAAATGAAACATGGATTCACCTCCCACATGCCAGATATGAGGAAGCAGTCAAAAAAAAGCATGCAAGAGGGTAAAAGTGCACCAAAGAAGGCAAGATTTCTGGAGGAAATTATTTCCTGGGATGCCCGGTTTAGTGTTGTGTTGGTTGAGTATCTGGTAAAGAGTAAAACCATCAACAGGGAGTACTAAGCAGCTTTAGGAACTGTTGAAGAATGATATGAAGTCCCAAATCCAAATTTGTTAAAGAAGTTCTTTTCCATTAAAACAATGGAACTTCAGACACTTCAGCTGTGGTCATAATGTTGCATGATTTGCATACATTTACTAGTTTTGGCTCCCTGTGACTTTTTGTCCTTCTGAAAACAATAGTTTTTTTGGGTAGATAATGATTATCTGGGCTTGTAGGCCGTGGTCTATTGGAAAATAGTCTTCCAGATGTTTTGTTCGAAACTGTGTCGAACATCTTCAGTGATGTGGCCGTAACACTCTCATTGTACTTTCAGCTGCGACTGATACAAAAGTACAACATTTTGTAATATATATAATATATTTTGTAATACTGAGCCAAAAGTACAACGAGAGTGTTACGGCCATGCCACTGAAGAGGTTCGACACAGTTTCGAACAAAACGTCTGGAAGACTGTTTTCCAATAGACCACAGCCTACAAGTCCGGATAATCATTATCTACCAAATGACTCCGGCCGTGAAAGCCTACGCACTACAATAGTTTGCTGGACAGAGATTTATCTCAGATGTGGAGATTGTAATTCACACAAACTTTTTATTTTGCAGAGTTGGACTAATTATTTTATACTGAAGGTATAAAGAAGTTATCAATGGTCTAAGTACATGAAGTTGAAAAGTGAGTATACCAAGAGAGAAAAAAAAAGGTAACAATTTTTTGATTTTTTGAAAGGCTTAGGACTTTGTGAATTTTCATAAGTTAAAGAGAAAGTTTATGTACTGTGATACATTAAACCTTGGTATCCCGACTCTGCAGCATAGGTGCTAGCGAATCTGCATCACGTTCAAATCTTGGTTAGGGTGAGTTATCTGGATAAGGTTTTTTAGGGGTTCTTTCTTATCCTAAAAGATGAATGTCGGGTAACTCTAAGCTGCACGTACCCTGCATTCATTTAAGCATTTCATTCATCATCTGATATGACTTAATGTTGGAAGACAAATTAATTTTACAGTTTTTTAGCATTTTCTATTTTAACATATTTGATTTCCATTTTGTTTAAACTGTATTAAAATGTTTCTGGAACCTGTGTTAATAAAAGTTGAATTTTACACTAGTTTGCCTATAAATCCTACATTTAAGGTGTCCTTATCAAGTATCTTTAATTTTGCACTAATTTCAATCAAATATGAAATATGTTGGCAAATTTACTTCATACTCTTATAATTTTGACTCTGTAAATATACCAATTTGCTAGGTGTTTCATAGGTCAGACAGACTGAAAGTCATCCTAATAGGTGTTCCATGGTAGTAAATTTACCTAGAAGACTATGCACAAGGGGTCTATTTATGTTCACAATAATTAATTTACAGTTTTAAGATAGCACAAAAGTGAATCGAGAAGATCTCTTATCATCAACTGGAACTCAACTAGTATAAATTGTAGTGGTTTCCTCTTTCTCCGTATCGTCAATAGATGGCATGATGTACTCAAAGATGTCCAGTGGTGGAATTTCAAAATTCATGACTATGAAGATTTTTTCCCATACGGAAAGGTCTCTGGGGCGATTAACGTATTTTATTAAAGATGTTTCTAAGTTGATGTCATGTCTAGTTTCAAAAACTGAAAAGCCACTGCTGATTTTTCTGTTTCACCATTTTTAATGTTTCTTATATGTTCTTTAGTTCTGATGTCAATATTTCTTTTTGCTTTTCCTATATAAATTTTAGGGCAAGTTTCACAATTGATCTCACAGATTCCTCGTTTTTCTTTCATAGTAATTGAATTTTTGGGAGGGCCTTTTAACAAATTTCTGATATTAAACCTATTTTGAGGTGCAAGAGTTATGTTGTGTTTTGAGAAGATTTTTTGGAATTTATTATAGGCTGATGGATGGAAGGTAAATTTAAAAAAAAAAAAAAAATTCTCTTTTGCTCCTGTTGGTTCTAGGGTGTTGGTTTCTTTTATTTTCTTAGCTTTGTTGAGTCTGTTAACTTTTGTCCACTAAATTTGGGTTGAAACCGTGGACATAGCTACTTTTTTATATGTAGATATTCTTCTTGATAACCTTCTCTGTTTAGTGGAAAATTGATCATCCGAAATATTAAACTGTTGAAAATGGCATGTTGGTGTTGTTTTGGGTTGAAACTGTTGTTCTTAATATAATTATCTGTGTGTGTCGGTTTCCTGTAAATACCAAAAGTGAGTTTGTTGTTCATTTTTTTGATCTTGATGTCCAAATAAGTCGGAGGAGGAGGGAGGGAGAGGAAACCACTACAATTTACACTAATCGAGTTCCAACTGATAAGAGCAAAAGCTCTTGAAAAATGTCCTGTGAAAAAACAGTGTGAGTGAAGCAGTGTGTCAATATCTTCTTGATTCACTTTAGTGCTAAGTTGTGCTTCACTGTCTCTACGCTTCTTTCAATTTTATACTTTGAGTTTTAAGATAGCTTATATCACTGGAATGCATTGGTTTCCCAACTCACAATTATTGATCCCTGGACAGCTGTCAGTTTTTGAGTTAGCCAAAGCTTTCATAAACATAGACAAACAACTCCTCATGCAACCCAGTGAGTCACACAATCAAACTCTGGAAGGATTGCACGACAGATGCACCCAGGATGCAATAACTCAACTTGTGTGAATTAAGTTGGGATGATTGCCGGGTAAAAACAAAATATGAGGATCTCGCTACTAACAATTAGTAATACATGTAACAGATAAAAATAGTTATTTTGCAGTAACAGTTCCAATGGTTTAATTAACAGAAGCACTGGACTCCAAAGAGGCATTCCAAAATGACAGTCAAGTCAGCTCACCAACATTTACACACAACCATAAAGCAAATTAATCTTGTTATTTGCATGACTCGTGTTCTTGCATATCCAAACCATGATTACTCACTCCAAAACATCACTCTGATCTTACCTCTTCCGCTCTGGTTAAGTTCATAACAGTGTTAATACACACGTTACATTTCATCCAAACACTTATAATTACTACCTACTTAATTCACATTAAAGGAATTCACATCATTTATCATCATAGTAAACATCTTCGGTTCCTCTACTGGAACTGGAAAACAGGGTAGTTTCAATGTCTCACGTCATATACATACATGCATACTTATAACTGTTGCATCATAACACTGAGCACTCTATATATCAGAACATTACTTTTGGAGCCAATTATAAACCCACTTAAAGAAATATGGGCACAGTTGGAAGTTATTTTGGAAATATATAACTAGAACTATCGTATTTTTCACTTTTAATCAAGTTGGGAAGAAAAAGTCTGCCTCGGTAGCGTAGATGGTAGTATGTCTGCCTCATGTTCAAGAGGTCCCGAGTTCAAATCTCAATTAGGGAGTTACCTGGATAAGGTTTTTCTGGTGTTTTCCCTTATCCTGAAAGTCAAATGACAGGTAACTCTAAGTTCCATGGACCCCGAACTCATTTGAGCATCATTTCACCCATTTCATTCATTGTCCGATATGACTTAATGTTGGAGGACATAAATTATAAAAAAGAAAGAAAGTTGGGAAGAAAAAGATACTGACTTTTAGCTACTATAAAACTTGCAGAGATGTCTGCCTAACCTAACCTCTGACATTCTAATTCTGGCCAGTGATGTTGAATGCTTTAGTCAATTCAGACAGAAAACCAAGAAAAGTCAGCAACAAACTTAAAACACAAGGAGTAACTATAAATACTAGAACACCTTTGAGATGCAATTACGAGGGCTGTTCAATAAAGAATGATCACAATTTTTTTTTGATAGTGTACCTTTACTCATCCTCATAATTTTGATGGTCTTTCTCAAAATAGTCTCCCCTGAATGTGATGCACTTGTCCCAGCATTTCTGCCAGTCTTCAAAGACATGCTGGAAAACATTTTTTGAAAGATCCTGCAAAATCGCCTCCACAGCCTTCACCACTACTTCTGATGATGGATAATGCCTCTCATGAAGATGTTTCTTTAAGGGAATAGAAAAAAGTCACATGGGACTAAATCCGAACCATAGAGAGGATGAGGGATGCACTTCACGTTGAGTTTTGCAAGATATTCAGCAACAACAATGACAATTTGCAGCCGCACATTATCATGGTGCAGCATCCAGCCTGCTTCATGGAAACGTGGTCTTTTGCGCCTGATATAAACTTGCAATGTTTTCAGGACATCCCTGTAGTATTATCCAGTTACAACATGCTAATAAACCATTCCATTAATATCAAAGAATGAGATGACCATAACTTTCCCAGCAGAAGCAACCACTTTTGCTTTTTGGGGGGTTGGTGATGAAGGAGATTTCCACACTGAGCTTTGCTGTTTGCTCTCAGGATCAAAAGGATGTAGCCAAGTTTCATCAGCAGTGATTACGTTTGAAAGAAACTCCGGATCTTCCTCTAACATCAACTTTAACTACATGTTACCTCCATTGCAGCGGTAGGCGATACTGTACATGTCTGAACTTGCCTGGTTCTCACAGGTGGGAATCAGGAGTACCAACAATGAAACTACTACGGCATATCGAGATTTAACTGTATTGGAACACCACAGTGAAGCGAAAAATTATTAAATTTTAGATGAGTCGGCATGTTTGTTTCACATTAAGCTAACAGAATATAATAAGATAGAATTTTAGTGCGAAAAATTATGTCCATAAAAAAATTATGATCATTATTGAACAGTCCTCGTATCTTTCTGCCTCTTCCTAACCTTAATTTAAGTTGTTCCTTTTTTTATGTTTTAGAAGGTCTAGAATATGAGCTGGAGGGTCTTACTTCACTCAAAAGCATGTGCTTTATAGAAGAACATGAAGCTATCAAGATATAGAATAAAAAGAAGTATTTCAGAAAGTGGAGTGCCATTGTTACTAAAATTAGGCAAATGAGTCAACCTTGTATATACTTTTCTCCATCAAAAAACTTGTAAGTGGAGAAAAGTATATACAAGGTTGACTCATTTGCCTAATTTTAGTAACCATCAAGATATGTTTGTTGCCACATAAATGCTGCATTAAGTGGGAGCCTTGATCGGCTGTTATAGGCTTTCCACAGGGCTGACAATATAGAATTTTCCATCAAATAGAATTTTTTCATTTTACATTGGAATGTATCTGAGAATTTTTAAGTGTACTGCTGCAACCAAAAACTTACACTGCTTTTTCTCTTTGGCATTTTGGTATATACACAAATGACTCAACATATATGTTAAACATTGCCCGGCACTTTGGAACTGAAAGAACAAGAATAAGTTGAACAAGAAATCGTGTTGAGTTCAAGTAGGAACACTGTGCACATCTCTGACTCTGAAACTGATTTCCTGAGAGTTACTGTTTACATTGCAACAAGCTGTTAACAACACATAATCTAATCTAAAGTTACAGAATAAGCAGGAGGTTGCACAGCTTCTCTTTTCAAAAACAAAGTCATGTTGTTTGCCACACACAATAGAAGGAAAAACAAAGCTCAGATAGTATATTGGTAAAATGCATGAAATATGTACTATTAACTAAATTGTGCAAAATATTTAATTATGCAATTTTATTCTAAAATTAGCATTTTTATGTGATATAAAACTTTGTAATAGTGGCAGCATATTCAATATTCATGCTTAGTTTCGAGCTTGTAACCGCAAGCAGAAAATCTGTTGCCTATTCATTACACCACTATGTGTAAAGAAAAGTGGAGTAGCAATGAAAACTGAACAACTCACAGTTTTCTGTCACTCTTATCGGCAATTAGAAGTGAAAGTATTTTGTTTAACTGAAATAGTTGCAATATTGACACTTGCAGAGAAGAAACTGGTAACCATTTCTCAGCATTTTTTCACCTTTGCAGGGGAATTATCATTTGAGAGGAGCCATACAAACTTCCTGTTTGGTTCTGAATCATTCTTGTATATCCAGCTTTCATCTCTGATATTACGCACATGTCTTAATTTTAAGCCCATACCAGAAGCCAAGAAAAGAAGTAATGGACAAAGGCCATGGAAGTCTATGTAACCATTCATATGTAGAGTTTATTTAACCCATGCTCCTTTTACTCTTATCAGGTTGTGAGACACCTAGTCGCCACAAAGCTTTCTCATATAAATGTATTTGTGTAAGACTATAGAGAACTTGTAGTGAGTGAATGTTGTTCTTTGGCAGATCAATGCCACAGTCACTACTAGATGCCCTGTGTGCCTCTTGCTGAGTTACATAAACCAGTCAAACTGTAGTACTTAATTTGGAAATCCTCTCTGCAATGTTTCCAGGCATTACTAACTTGTGAGGTTGAATTTAAAATTATAACAATTTGTGACACAAAAATGCTCCTATGAGAATTCCATTTTCGAGACTAAAGATAACATGTAGCAATATCAACAACTGCTCTGCATATAGAATAAAAAGAAGTATTTCAGAAAGTGGAGTGCCATTGTTACTAAAATTAGGCAAGTGAGTCAACCTTGTAAGTGGAGAAAAGTATATACAAGGTTGACTCACTTGCCCATTTTTAGTAACTGCTCTGCATTTGCAACAATGGAAGCTATATGCAACTGATACAGAATCCAGTAGCAAAAATACATTTTAGTGTGCCAATAGTAAGCCTGTACAGGATATTTCACTTGCTCTCAGCTCCATATTTTCAGTTAAATATAAATAATGGTCCTAATTTAATAAAATTTGCTGATCAAATTATGACAATCAGCCCAACAGTTTTAATAGCATGCACATTTTATGCTATTTGATGTATGCTTGTTTGCAAAGTCGCTGGACTAGTAATCCCAAGGTCATGGGTTCAAACCCAGCCCAGACTGAAAATTTTTGTCTTAAACGTGACAGTCCTTGTCAATACATTTACTGGCACGTAAAAAACTCCTACATATTTATTTTGTTTAGTTATGTGTTAGGTTGTAAAGTTTGGTCTACTGTTCATGAAGAACTTAATACAAAGTAAACAGTATTTTGAGTATGGTATGGTAGAAAAAGCTTGTTTATTATCGGCATGCACTGGAAAATGAAGTGCCAATTTTGAGTCTGAATACTGGCTGCAAAGTCTTCTATTCATTATGTAGTAAATAAATACAAATATAATAATTTGTAACTTAAAACTTCACTTATCTTATAAGAAATGATAATTCTTATAAATTCTTCAGGATCACGATTTCATGTATATTTATACACATCTTCAGCTGGAAAACAAAGCTGTCGCCATCGTTACTAAACACTAGATATTGATATGTTCTTGTTAGTATAGTCGCGCTGTTCGAACGGTTACCATGGATTTATCTTTGGTAATAGACACCTCTCAGATAATGCACTGATTACTCCACGTGGAGTAAACATCTGTCACTTGTGATTCCTGCGAATCCCATTGGCTGAAGTGATGCTTTCATTGGTGCTTAGCACACGAATGAGGGGCGTGTCAGTACCCCTCCCACTCTGACAAGAATAATCAGTGCGTTATCTGAGAGGTTTCTGCTAATAAAGATAAATCCATGGTAACCATTCCAGCAGCGTGAATATACTACCAAAATCTGAAAATAAAAAAAAATTTAAAAACAGAATCAACTGCCAGTATTTCAAAATTCATTAAGCGATATTTATTTTTTAAAATAAAGATCTTTTCCCAAACCATTAAATCTATCGGACCATTTAATTGTTTTAATAATTTAACTTCTGGATTTATTTCATGGTTAAATGACCAAAAATGATCTGCTACAGCCGATTTATCAGTTTGTTTATACTCAATGTTACGAAAATGTTGTTTCGTTCTGGTTTCTAAATTACGTTTTGTCTTTCCAATACAAACTTTATCCCAATCGAAGCAATTAAACTGATAAATACCAGATTTTTATTATTAGGAATTTTATCTTTTATAGAGAAATGCAATAAATTTTTAATACTATATTTATTTTGAGGAACTAAAGCTATACCAAACTCTTTAAAAAAAAATTTGAGAATGTTTATTAACCCAAGCATGGTAAGTAAATTTTTTAAAATTATAATAGTCTTTTATTTTTTTTAAGGGTAGAAATATCATTAACAGTTTTTTGATATTTGAATTTTTCAATTTTTTTTATTTATAAAGTCTATTAAAACCATTAATTAAAGCAGTATTAATAATATGTTTATACTCTTTATTAAATTCATCTTTGTTCATCTTTATTTTTCCAGCTGAAGATGTGTATAAATATACATGAAATCGCAATCCTGGAAAATTTATAAGAATTATCATCATTTCTTATAAGATAAGTGAAGTTTTAAGTTACAAATTATTATATTTGTACATATTTCTTTGCTTCACTTTTAATAGCTTCATATTTTACGTATTTATGTAGTAAATAAACTTGAAAGAGTCCTAAACCGCCATGAAGAACATTGCAGGATGTAACGAACGGATAACTGTCATAACTTCAAAATTATAATGAAACAACTGAGTCATTTGAAAGGGATTTTTACCACCAAGGAGACCTGTATTACCAGAATTCTTATGAAGCAAAGCAAAAGTTTATCACAACAAAGCAATTGAAGGAAACTATGTTAGATGAAATCTTTAAAACATGGATAGGTGTGTGGAAACATACCTAGATGCTCATGGTGATCATTATCATTATTCCCTTCTTGTACAAATTATGTAGAATGTATGATGCATGGCTAAAGGCTATCAGTGATTTGGTGTAAATAGAATAACTGCAGCCCAACATTTCAGCTACTATATACTGGACAATTCTTAGATTAAATTAGTATCAACAAGGTTTCACCAATTTTAAATTACCATCTATCAATCACTAGAAACAAAACTCATTAACATCCCAAACATCTTTTAGAAGCAATCAACAAAATGCATTCAGATTAGTGGTGCAAAATAAAGCACAATCATGTGAGCACAATCATTTCTACAACCACATTTCACTCAATAACATTATGAGTGTGATTATATGAAAACAAATCAAATCCAAACTGTGTCATTTACCATTTATTACCTCAAAGGTAATGTTCTTTGTCTTAAAAAGAGCAATGGGGAATAATATTATTTTTCCAGTAGGTTTCAGACTGATAGATTTTACATATACTCACAGAGATTGTCATCTGTTTCAAACTGGTTTCATCAAATGTTTGTAAGTACATGCTGAAAGCTTTGGGTTTAGTAGGCTTTCATGGGTTTCCTTGCCAAATCAATTACTTCGACATGTTGTATCACACTGACTTTGTTGCAAATTGTTCACACACTGTCAATTGATCAATTTGAATTAGCAAATGCAACATGAGTAAAGTAACGTATTTCAGTACGGTAAGGAGCAGATCAGCCAGCATTATAAACCTTGTACAAGAATAAAAGTGATTACTGTTATTGGAACCACATGTGTGAGTACTTGCCCTTTACACATGATCACAAGAACCAAGCACATAATTATATCTGATTTAATAGAAGATTTATAGTAGGCGCTGTACTCTACTGTAATTTGGAAACAGGTATCAAGGCCTCATATTGTGAGAGATGGAGAGTTTTATTAATTATTTTTGAAAATGCATCACTTGAGTATTATATTGCAGTCTTTCCGGTGCCAGCTTTCCTGGCAACCAGAGTTGTTTATTGCGGCACAATGCAGTTTAGTGGACATAATTTTCCTAACTGCATAGTTGGTTACCAGATTAAACTGGCCTTCTGATGACTCAACCACACTGTACTCTCTATATCGAAATGTAACTGTATTGGAACATCACAGTGAAGCGAAATAATTATTAAATTATAGATGAGTTGTATTTATTACACATCAGCTTCACTTACGTACCTATATTGAGGACATGTTTCGCGAACCATCATTCGCATCATAGGCTCTAATGCGACTAAAGCTTGATCCAGCGGTGTGGGTAGTTCTGGAGTTGCTGCTGCCATCTGTTGATTTTGTGATGAATTTAAATGTGGGGTTGTCTTCTGGCAGGATTTCAAAGTTCATTAGTTGGTTTTTATGTTTTTCTATGTATATTCTCTCCCATATGACGAGTTCACTATGTTTTTGTTTGTATTTTAGTAATTTGGTGCTATCTTCAATTTCATGATTTTCAGACCAGAAATGAGCTGCTATTGCGGACTTATCAATATTTTTGTATCTTAAGTGCCTGAAGTGTTCTTTCTTTCTAGTGCCTATGTTTCTTTTTGTCCTCCCTATGTAAATTTTTTCACAGTCTTTACACTTGATCTTGTAAATGCCTGACTTTTCTTCTGGTTTTATCTGATCAGTATTATTACTGTTTAGTAGATTTTTAATGTTGCAATTGTTTTTTGGTGTCAATGTTATATTGTATTTCTTGAATATTTTTTGGAACTTTTTTGTGGCCCAGGGGTGGTAAGTAAATTTAGCAAATCTAATTTCTTGTTTTATTGGTGTGAGAGCTGTGATCTGTTTTAATCTTTTTTGAAGTTTGAATGATTTTACTTTTTTATCTACATGGCTTTTTTCATTTATTTAAAAAAAAAAATCATTCAAACTTCAAAAAAGATTAAAACAGATCACAGCTCTTTCGCCAATGAAACAAGAAATTGGATTTGCTAAATTTACTTACCACCCCTGGGCCACAAAAAAGTTCCAAAAAATATTCAAGAAGTACAATATAACATTGGCACCAAAAAACAATTACAACATTAAAAACCTACCGAACAGTAATAATACAGTAATATTACAGATAAAACCAGAAGAAAAAACAGGCATTTACAAGATTAAGTGTAAAGAATGTGTAAAAAATTTACATAGGGAGGACAAAAAGAAACATAGGCACTAGAAAGAAAGTACATTTTAGGCACCTAAGATACAAAAATATTGATGTCTGCAATAGCAGCTCATTTCTGGTCTGAAAATCATGAAATGAAAGATAGCATCAAATTACTAAAATACTTACAAAAACATAGTGAACTCGTCATATGGGAGAGAATATACATAGAAAAACATAAAAACTAATGAACTTTGAAATCCCACACATTTAAATCCATTCCCCACATTTAAATTCATCACAAAATCAACAGATGGTGGCAGCAGCAACTCCAGAACTACCCACACCACTGGATCAAGCAATAGTCGCATTAGAGCCAACGATGCAAACGATGGTTCGCGAAACATGTCCTCAATATAGGTACGTAAGTGAAGCTGATGTGTAATTAATACGACTCATCTATAATTTTATAACATACTGTCTATTGAAACTTGGAAACTGGTACAGTTCTATTTAACATTACATACATATTTGTAATGATTCTACTGTAACACAAAATACTCTGTGATCAAATTTCTGCTTTTCAAATTGATTTTAAAAATACATGCATTAGTGAAAAGTAGGGGGATTTTGAATCTGTATAACTGAATCTCTGGTTGTTTTTTCCTTTCTATATTGCTGAAGTAATAAATGTTCAATGACACTATTTGGTACCCGAGTCATTTTCATTCGACAGCCCCTCATACAATATACCCACAGGAGCACAAATTTTAATACCATGTTAATAAAAAAATCAATGAACTGAAGTTCATGTACAGAACCTTAAAATGTGACAAAAGGAACACAAAAAGAGAGTAACAATTAACTCTTGTGTACATTCTTACATTTGTAATAAAGAGTGTAAGCACCAGGAGAAAGTTTTTCCCCAACAGAGTATTAAAACTTGGCCTACATACCGCAAAAAAGCATGATGCCCATCCTCTAAGCGTTGATGGCAGGACATTGTCCATAACGTCAACATCTTTTGAAAAGCGGTTGAGGATCCTGCCTACCGGGGTGACATCGAAGAATGCCACAGGGATACGGAGTATGTTGCCCAAAGTAAGGGCATGCAGCAACTTTGATGCATTCAGCGTTCCAATGAAATTTGACAGTGATGAGAGGAGTACAGATGACACTGTAAGCACGTTAACAGTGCACACTTCCATATTGTGACCTTACATGCTAGCTTCTAGGAATCCCCTTTGTTATTGTATTTAAAACTTTCTTGTTAATATTTGAAAGCAGTTTCTTAAGTAAGAACAGTTTCTATGTTACAAACCTGTTAATGCCAGCAAATGTAATTTCTGTTGAAAAGACAATACAAGGTGTTCCATTCATCTTGAGGTTTCTCTGTACTACTGATTGTAAAATTGTTTCATTCCATGAATTGTATAGTCAAAGCGGGATGAAATAACAGTAAAATTTGCAGCATAGTTTGTCAATAAAATCCAAGTATTAACATTTACAAAATGTTTGAATCACACTTTTATGTTCTCTACATTGCCCAAATGTTCAGCTGCATGCTTATGACTCAATTGCATCACTGTGTTGATTTCTTTCAATTACTTAACTATTAACACACTTTTTAAATAACTATACATTTAGTAATGATAGATCAATTTTCATGAGTACCTGTTCAGAAAGGTATGTCATGCCTGGGTGTTGGCTACCCTTATGCTCTAACCAGCTGAAGGTAGGAAACCTACTGTATATGACACTGATGGCACACCTAACTATAGCATTTCATGGTGGGAGGGTCATGGTAAAATTCTAATTTCATTGTAGTTAATTGATAGAAATTAATCATTTCTTCACACTAGCCATATATAGGCTAAGGTTTTTGACAGATAGAGCCAACATAAAAAATTCAATGCCATGGCCGGGATTTGAACCACAGATCTCCTGGTTTCCATCCAGTCACTCTAACCCATTGAGCTACCATGGCCAACTTGCCATCCTGACATTAAATTCTCCATTTGACTCGTATATTTCCCCAGTAGACCACTAGGAGCTCTCGCATCCGATACACCGTTTGTGGCAACTTACAATCGTAAGTACTTGAGTGCCATGCTTCATCATTTAACTCTTATTATTTTAGTAAATTAATCATTTCTACACACTAGCCACATATAGGCTCTATCTATCAAAAACCTTAGCCTATAAAAACGGTTAGTGTGAAAAAATGATTAATTTCGATCAATTAACTAAAATAATATGAGTTAAATGATGAAAAATTCAATTTCATGATGACTATCTATCAAAAACCTTAGCCTATATACGGCTAGTGTAAAGAAATGATCAATTTCTACTTGTCATGTAAAATTTGAATACACAATTATTTAAGTGATAAATATAATTAGGTAACACTGACTTGGAAATTAATTTAGATATAGGAAAATTAGCAGAAACTCTAATTAAAACGTTAATTCCCAAAAAAAGATAACAAAAAGCTTAAAATAATTGGTGTCAAGAGAAAAACGTATCAAATAAAAAGCATTTAGTTTTAGGCTGAAAAAGTGTTGATAAGCATGCTAATTTACAGACATCAAAGTCACAGAAATTTCAATATTAAAAAGAGATATAATTTTGAGCCAAACTATAATGGGTGCATTATAAGTTGGTGATTGGCGTTTTGCCTCCACGTGCTGTTCAGCTGCGAAAACAAGGAGAGGAGATAAACACGTCACTGACACGTCATTGCCGTCGCCTAGCAACCAGCAATCCACCAATCAAAAGTAAACTGTTGCCATAGCAACCCGAACCGCTTATCATATGTTGCCAACTCTATCGCACTACATCACGTGCTTTATGCATGACGCTATTCTATCGGCATGTTGAGGTTTTCAGTAAACAGACACTGCTCCTATTGTTGCTTCGCTTATGAATCAGCAGTATCACAATACCGTCGTCGTTGGTTGCCCTTTAGTATGAGATGGTATGCGTTGTTGGAAGGGAACAGGTGTGGATTTAGTTTCAAGGAATAGCTTATGACATTTTCTGGGCCAATGACCAACCTTTACAGTTCAATGACCAACCCTTACTTAGGGTATTTTTCCCTGTCATCACTGCCAAACTAAGAGTGTACTGCTTCAGGTAGTGAATGTTTCACAGAGTGTAAACAGCTTTACATTTTCGCAATATAATTCGTGTGTTTCAGTGATCAACTTCAGTGTTTCTGTGATCAACGTTAGTGTTTATGTGATCAACTTTAGTGTTTCAGTGCAACTTTAATATTTAGCTAATTATCGTTACTCATGGCTACCGCAAACACTTGTGCTACAGAAACAGGCAGAAAGAAACTATCTGCGAAGACCACAAAAAATGTTTTTTGGGCACGGAATCCCAATTAAAGAACAAGCAAGGGAAATTATATGTTCCGTAAGAAAATATTTTGAGGATGAAAGAGACAATGGGAGTCCAATAATTCCCGTTTCAAAAGTACTGGACAGAACCTCAGCTGATGTTAGTGTAAGTAAGAATACCATAGTTAGAGTAGGGAAAGAGAAATACGCTAGTGAAGAAAATCAGGCATGTACATCGCGGTTACAAACTCGTATGCTGTACTTAGGTAACTGCTCACTTAAACGTGTAGACAGTCTTACGGCAATCTTACGATTAATACTGCAGTATGCAAATTTCTAGGAATATGTGCGTGTGCATTACTGCAACTGACTGCAACCGAACTTCCACCTCCCCTCTAACCGTCACCTTCATTGCCTAGCACGTGGAGAGGGACGGTAAAGTGGCAACGGTGCTATCCCCTCTCCTTCCCCACTCCTTCAACTGTCAATCACCAACTTATATTGCACCCATAATAGTACTCAATGCTCCATATATTGCTAGTGTTAATAAAATAGTTAAGGGATTAGTGGGAGTAAAGTTGCAAAGTATGAATTCACATCACTGTATGTGAAAAGAAAAAGGCTGCAGAAAACTGGTTTTAAGCATGACACATGATTGGCCCACCAATAGACCAAACACTAATTAGTTGTTTTCGCACAGTTATCATCTGATTTTAATATCCTAAGGAATGCTATGGAGAGAGATGGGCAAAAGCTTGCTGGATGAATGTTTTTACACACTGTTGATACACTGTGAAAAGATCATTAATAATGGCTTATGCCCATTTGACTTATATGAATGTATTATTCATTCTGCTTATCTCCTCTTTTATTTGTTTTCTCTTAAACAGTTTTTTTTTTTTTGTTAATTTTATTAGAGTGAATCATTGTGATGCATTTCTGAACAGGTTTTAACGAGCATGATAATAAATACATAGCACTATTTAAATAAATACAATGGCAGTGCACTTACTATTAACAAACAGAAAGGCTGATTTCACCAGTGTTACTTCCCCTTTTTCGTTATAGAATTTGTGAATCTAGTTTTACAATCATCATTATGCACAAAGTTGATCAAAATAAATGGTACACCCTGAATGCAATGCCTAAGTGACAGAAGTGGACAAGAATGTGATGAGTAAACACAATAGTTCTCCATTGACCTCATGCATGCTAACAGACCTGGAGCATTCTGGACAAACAAGAGTAAATAAATTAGTGCCAAATAAACTACAACACTACAAATTAAATCAGTTATTTCTTCTACACTACAAGGAACAAGCATGACAAATGGCTTAAGCAACACAACCTCACAAAGTAGGGACAAACACAATACCCAACATACATCTACATCTACACAAATGGTAAGAACAGACTATACAGAAAGCTAGTGAGGAAATATACTTGGGAATGTGACTAGGGCTTTTGAGGACACAGTTAACATAAATGACATAATTCTTCAATTTTCATTATCTGAGTAACTTCTTTATCTTACCAGATTATTATATAGGCTATAGCCTTCTTTTATCACCTAATTTTTAGGGAAAGAAATTTACCTGCTTGAATTGTATGCAAGCCAGCAGCAAACTGGAATTTGCGGAACAGATCTTAGACAGCAGTTATGCAAATATATCGCTTGTACCTGTATGTAATATTAGAATGTTATTTTTAACATTTCTGAAGCATCACAGAAACATGTATCAAAATAGGTCAATTTCATTTTGCAAGAATTTCAATGGTGCAGAAAAATTATTTACTTTTTCCAGTCCTTCTCTTCTCCCGTCCTGCTAATTATCTCAGACCTATCTGTTTTTATAAGCTTTGTTTACTTCCCTCTTTTCTGACTTCCCCTTTTAACTCTTCCTGCATCTTCCTAAACTTACTTTCATTTAAATTTAAAGAGGAGTCAATGACACTAAACAACACTTAATTTTCAATTTCCTGGTTCATGTTTCAGAGACTACTTTCCTCCATTGTCAACCGGACATCGACTGGTTCTCAGTGGTGTAGCTGGCAATATTTTGTCGGTCTCCTCTGGTGGCAGTTCGAGGAACTTGCTGAACAAATCTTTTAGGGGTATGTCGAAATTGAATACTTTGTTTCTATTTTTTAAAATGAAAATCTGTTCCCCAGTGGACAGTTCTTATATAGAATAAAAAGAAGTATTTCAGAAAGTGGAGTGCCATTATTACTAAAATTAGGCAAATGAGTCAATCTTGTATATACTTTTCTCCACTTACAAGTTTTTTAATGAAGACTAGTTTCTGGGAACTTCTTCCCTATCCTCAGTTCTGTGGTTGACTGATGATGTATCTGGTGTCTGCATCTGGCTTGGTGTCGTGCTGCCATCTAATGTTCTGGTAAGTTTGATGACGTCATCTACGGCGGGAATTTCAAAATTCATCAAAGAGGTCCTGTTTCTTTGTAATAAACATGTTTTCCCAAATCTGTAGTTCCAGAGGTTTCTTTGACTGTTTGATCAGTTCTATTTCTTGTTTTAAGTTGTAATTCTCAGACCAAAAGTGATGTGCTACGGCCGACTTGTCCATGTGTTTGAATTTAGTATTTCTGAAGTGTTCTTTCATTCTTGTTCCTAGATTCCTTTTGGTCTTACCAATGTATATCTTGAAAGAACACTCCAGAAATATTAAATTCAAACACATGGACAAATCGGCCATAGCACATCACTTTTGTTTTGAGAATCACAACATAAAACAAGAAATAGAACTGATCAAACCGGCAAAGAAACCTCTAGAACTACAGATTTGGGAAAACATATTTACTACGAAGAAACAGAACCTCTTGATGAATTTTGAAATTCCCGCCGTAGATGACGTCATCAAACTTACCAGAACATTAGTTGGCAGCACGACACCAAGCCAGATGCAGACACCAAAAACTAGTTTTCATTAAAAAACTTGTAAGTGAAGAAAAGTATATACAAGATTGACTCATTTGCCTAATTTTAGTAACAATAGACAGTTCTTGTTTTCCTATTGTGTGTTTAAGTAGTTTTAGTTCTGGATTTCTGTTGTGGTTTTTTCCCCAGAAATGTGTGACAACTGCTGATTTTTCTATTTGTTTGCATTTTATGTTCCTCAGGTGTTTCTTTGCTCTTGTTTCTAAATTTCTTTTGGGTTTGGTTTAGTGTCATTAATCGACTCATCTTTAAATTTAATTTATTACAACACTGTTTTTAACACTTCCATGAAAGGAAATTACTTTCATTTGTTCCTTTTTTTTCCCCCCTAATTTCACTTTTCCCGTAATTCATTAACTATCATTTTCTTCAAGTTTCTATACAGAAAACAATACTGATAATGCACAGCATTACATTTTGGAAAAAAAAAAAAAACAACTGTGGCAAAATTAATGTTGTTAAATGTAATATGCTAGATACAGAATGACAATGCACAGGAAATTATACAGCAGAAAGGCAGTACCAAAGCAATTTTCTTCCTGCACTACATGCATCAATATTAAATTAGTATCTCCAATTGTAAAACCTGTTTGTGGTGCGTCATTCAGTCACTCTCGCTAGGTGTGTCTATGATGGTACCATCATGTTGTTCAGTACAGTACATGCTATTTCTCATTGTGTATCAGTACTCACTGACAGTCATGTGACACACGTTTCATTTTGATACTTCATAAGTTGTTGTTTCCTAATGCCGAGCCACTGGCAATGAAGCCATTAGCTCTTAAGCATTTCAATATTTTTCTTCAATGGAACTGATGGCAGATAGTCTGTTGCATGTCCAAAGGTGTTTCTCTTCCTTATTGCACAATGGTCAGATTGGAGTACTGAGAAGTCCTATTCTGTTCAGGTGTTTGCTCAAATAGGCATGTCCCATAATTAGTCTGTCTCTCACTACAGCTTTAGTTAATTGATGGACATTAATAATTTCATCACACTAGCCGTATATAGGCTAAGATCTTTGATAGATAGAGTCACATGAAAAATTCAATGCCATGGTCGGTGTTTAAACCAAGGATCTCCTGGTTTCCGTCCAGTCGCTCTAACCCATTGAGCTACCATGGCCAACGTGCTGTCCTGACATTAAATTCTCCATTTAACTTGGATATTTCCCCGGTAGACCACTAGGGACTCTCGTATTCGAGATACACTGTTTTTGGCGACTTACTGTCGTAAGTACTTGAGTCCCAGGCTTCATCATTTTAACTTATTATTTTAGCCGTAAAGAAATGATTAATTTCCATCAATTAACTAAAATAATAAGAGTTAAATGATGAAGCCTGGGACTCAAGTACTTACAAAGTAAGTCACCACAAACGGTGTACCTCGAATGCGAGAGCCCCTAGTGGTCTACCGGGGAAATATATTAGTCAAATGGAGAATTTAATGTCAGGACGGCACGTTGGTCATGGTAGCTCAATGGGTTAGAGCGACTGGATGGAAACCAGGAGATCTGCGGTAGATATCCCGACCATGGCATTGAATTTTTCATGTTGACTATCTTACTACAGCTGTTTTGCATGGACATACAATGCTACTGTTATATTACACTACACTCCTAACCTGAAAAAGCTTAGCTTGGTACTACCTTTTTACTGAATTTTCATTACTTTTCTCTGCATACAATTTGGGAAATAATTCATGAGTTTGTTTTTTATATGAAATATGTACATAATTTACATTTTATATAATTTATAACTGATTTGTTCTCTGACTTTAGCTTTAATGATGTGTTTCAGAAGTGCTTATGTCGTTAACAGTTTGCAGAAAAAAGGGAATAAACTTAACATCTTATTCATTTTTACTTTCTCTACCACTTCCAATAATAAAGATATTGAATTAGATACAAAAAATTAATGTAAAATTTCACTGAAAATACTTATTTTGGGATCCCCAAATAAAAAAAAGATTAATATTTTTAATTAAATCACTCTACCCTTTGAAGAATAATTTTTTTTTTCTCAAAAGCAGCTCTGAATATTTTGATTAAAGTCATATGTTTACAAAATGTACATTTATTTTAAATTTTCTGTTAATATCCTGTCAACTTTCTTTTATTTAACTAAATAACATACAATTTTATATAATAAGGAAATTTTAACTCAAGATTAAAACTTACTAAAGGGAAAGTGTTGCATGTATTAGTACATAGCTTGTGCAAAATATATTTACTTTTTTCATAGTGTCAAGTAATTAAAACTTTTCCCATGTTGCAGATTTGGATCTTTCCTAATGGAAATCCGTTTCTTTTCTTTCTGCCATAAGAGCTTGTTATCAAAAATAAGAAGCATTTACTACAGTTTCTGCATATTGAAACCTTCTTGCTTAACTTTATATATAAAACATTGGTACAGAAAGTAATGTAAATATTTTAAAATCAATGGACATGACTCTGTGCTTATAAATTTCATTTTATTGTTAGAGGGTAGGTGTTGCTAAACATGTTAAATGTTAAACTGAGATTTACTCCAAACGTCTGAAGACGCCGGTCTCTAACACCCAGGAAACGATGGAGGATTCCGAGGTTCTTTCCTTAGGGCAATACCTAGGGACTATAAAGCCCCCATCGACAAGAACGTCAAGATGGGATGGAAGTGGATACGCCACTTACGCGCGTCAACCCTACAGGGAAGACTACCGAATAATCTCATTGGGGCCGCCTCGTGATCTAGCACACCTTCTACTAGCTCTGCAGGCTAGTACCTGGGACTTAAGCAACCCTCTACCCCCTTCGGCCAGCCGAGGCCTGGCCGGAGGAACCCGATCTCCCGCAGGTGTTGGGAACACAATGCCCCCTTGAGTACAACCCAATCCAAACAACTCCCATTAAGGGAGGGGCTTGAAAGTCCAGCCCGAGGTTCCTCTCGTAACATCAGAGGTACAAGTGCTAAGGGTTCACAGTGACCGCACCATGGCAGCTGAATGGAACAGATCCCCTCCCCTACGGAAGGGTGTTGCTAAACAGAAAATTTTATGTAGAGCAAACAATAAACGGCGTCCAGGCAAGTACTCTGGCATTAAATAAAAAATAAAGGAGCTCCTGTGATAAGCCAAGCTGTATGTGATCACAAAATGTTCAACACAAAGTAGGTAAAAAGTACACCTCCCTTGTTTTTTTACATGCTATATCTACTACCTTTTATTAACACATCACATAAAAGATACAATTCAGTGTAGCAATTTCATCCTTGGTATTCTACATTTAATGATAATAAAATGAACCTATTTAGTTACTCCTATTAAGATATCCATTCGTTTAAAATTCATTAAATGCCACTTGCAATAGGAGAACTTCAATTATGAATATCAATTTTAGGCTTGACAACTAAGCATGTACCATGTTCTATTACGGGGACTTGAAATTTTCTTGTTAAAATGTACATATTGCAGTTCATCTACAAAACTTGAAGCTTTTTGAATAAATTTCAATCAAATTTTAAATGTGCCAAACTTTTTTTCAACTACATAACGTATGAATTCTGTATTCCACAATATTCCAGTTTGCTGGAGGCTTAACACAAAGTCAGTGTATTACCGTGAGCAGACAGGTGAGCCAAGAACGAATGTTAATTGGAATAGTGTTGTCCACTGTGTCGACATCTTTACCAAAGCGATTAATGATCCTGCCAACAGGCGTCGTGTCGAAAAACTTCATCGGATTGCCCAAGGTGTGCTTAAGTAACTCAGAATGGAGATGCTTGGCAGCTTCCAATGTCCCCAGGGCCAATGTCAGTGACGAGATAAACACAGTAATAACTACAAAAATATCACAATACTATTACTCCTGTCCACTTATGTAACATTATATTAAGGAAAATGGGAAGTGGTTCAAGGACAAATTTCCCAATTATTTAGTTTTCACAGCCCCTTTTCTAAAATAAACGAACAAAGTAACTATGTATGTGTATCTTAATATTTATATGATTTACTGCTTTAAGCCAATGCATCTTTGATAAGACAAACATCCACAATTTATTTTGAATTAGCTTGCGATTTTTACAAAATTAAAATGGAATAAACATTTTAATTTATATCACAATTTTTTAAACATATTTCTTTTTAAAATAATAATAATAATAATAATAATAATAATAATAATAATAATAATAATAATAATAATAATAATAATAATAATAATAATAATAATAATAATAATAATAAAGAAGTATGTTTATATCTGTAAATACACTTCTACATGGACAAATATTCTTATTTTTATTTACTCACTTATGGCTCTAAAAACTTTGTAACAGTGTATGTTGAAGACATTTGCACAACAAATGAAATACATTATCTTGAATGTTCTGGGAACAGCCCGGGATGTTCTCTTCTTTCTTATTGTATTATTCATAAATCACAAGAGATGGAAAAAACTTACTACACAAAAAATGTAAATCATCTTCAATCACTCAAGGTACACTACTAGTCAAAAGTTTTCGATCACCTAGCCCACCTATGGATTTGTGGATAAAACAGGGATCTCATATTGAATATTCTATCAAATCCCCATTCTGATGATAAAATATGTATAAATATGTAAGTACTATGTGCTTCTGTTGTGTATCTGATGGGCTGTCTGCATAGAGAAGTGCTGATAGCTATCCACAGCTACACTGACATGCCTTCGCCTATGATGTTTCCATTCAAATAGGCCTCTCAACAGTCTGTATAGTGCCCGCCTCGGTAGCGTAGATGGTAGCATGTCTGCCTTACGTTCAAGAGGTCCCGAGTTCGAATCTCGGTCAGGGTGTTACCTGATTAAGGTTTTTCCGGGGTTTACCCTTATCCTTCAAGATGAATGTTCGGTAACTCTAAGCTCCATGGACCCTGGACTCATTTGAGCATCATTTCACCCAATTCATTCACCGTCCGATATGACTTAACTTTGGAGGGCGTAAATTACAACAACAACAACAACAACAACAACAAAATCTGTATAGCAAGCAGTCCGCATTGGTTTACAATATATTGTGCGCATCTAGCAGTGTGTTTGTATACCTGATTAGGTTCATACCATATTACCTCCAAATGGGATGAAGCAAGGAGATTGGAATTGAAAAAAGTGCTGTTATAGCTCTGCAACAAGAAGGCTATTCTAGTACTACATTAGCAAGAAAAGTTGGTGTAGCCCAATCTACAGCGGCTTTTACACCGCAGCAGTTCAAACAAAACTGGTGTCAATGCAAGTGTTTCTTGATCTGGAAGATCCCGAGTAACTTCATATAGGGAAGAATCAGTTACTATGCATACGAGTAAATCTCAGAGAACTCGTACAGCACCTGAAATTCACAAGGGAGTTAACAGTATGTAAACAGCTCCAATCTCTGTCTCAACTGTGTCACGTTGCCTTCATGAACAAGATTTAAAGGGGTGCATAGTGGCCAAAAATCCTTTATTACACAAAATAAGGTGAAAAGATTACTATGTGCACAAGAACATAAAAACTGGAGCGCTCAGCAATGGTCCAAGGTGTTATTCACAAACGAGTTTCAGTTTCAAGGCTTGGAAGCCATCATAGAAGGTTTGTTCGACTTGATCAAGAACTGTGAAGAGCCAATGTGCGACGCCAATGGTGAAGCATGGTGGAATATCAGTTATGGTGTGGGGATGTTTTGCAGTTAATAAGGTTGAATGGAACATTAAAGGATGAATATCAAGGATACTGATAAAAAATGCTGTTCTATCTGGCAAGAGACTTAAAGGTCGTGGATTTATTTTGCAAGGACAATGATCCGAAAAATGCTTCTAAGTTGTGCAGAAGGTATGTCAATAGAAAAGAGTAATTAGGGAAGTGGAAAATATGATTTGGCCAAGTCAGTCATATTTAATTCCCAATGAACTCTTATGGGACAAGGTTCACAGAGAAATCTAATATTTCTCATATGATCAAGAATTAACAATCATCTAATATTCAAGATCTGCAGAATAATTTAGACATGCTGGAGTGCAATATCTTCAAAAATACTACACAATCTTATCTCCAGAATGCAGCAGTTTCGAGGGTAAAGGGTGGATACTTTGAAGAACCTAAAATCTAAACCACGTTGAATTGTACTTCATACCAGAGAGAAAGAAAATATTAATTTTTCTGGTCTTTTTTATTTTTGTGACATGTTTGCACATTGAAATAAAGTATTTAGTTTTTTTCATACATGATCGAAAATTTATGACTGTAGTGTATGTCAAAATTTCTATGGAGTTAACCAATTATAGAATATTTTTTGTTATTGGTTTGAATTTTCAAATACTTGTACTTTTTCCAACTGGTAAATAGCCATTCAATTCATCTTGTGATCATGCAAAGTGCTTAGAATTTCAGAGCCATAACTCTGTTATACACACTTGAAAAACCTCTGTTTATAATTACACAAATATAAATATTTGTTACTAAAGCCCACTTATCTTAAGAAATTTATGTTAATACTTCTTTCTTCTTTCTAATAGAAATCGATTTCGAAGGCAAATCGCATTCGTCCTCAGTCCATACAAAAAACAAACTCTGTTGTCAAGGAAATCTCGGTTACCATGTTTTTTTCTTTTGTTGTGTTTTCATCATTACCAATATCTGAAGACAAAACAAACCTAATAACAGAATCAACTGCCGGTATGTCAAAATTTATTATGCAATGTTTATTTTTTTTTAAAATAAATATCTTTTCCCAAACTATTAAATCTATAAGACCATTTAATTATTTTAATAATTTAACTTCGGGATTTATTTCATGGTTAAATGACCAAAAATGATCTGCTATGGTCGATTTATCAGTTGTTTGGGAAAAGATATTTATTTAAAAAAATAAACATTGCATAATGAATTTTGACATCGGCAGTTGATTCTGTTTTTAGGTTTGTTTCGTCTTCAGATGTTGGTAATGCTGAAAACATAACATAACAAAAGAAAAAAACATGGTAACCGAGATTTCCTTGACAATGGAGTTTGTTTTTCGGATGGACTGAGGACGAATGCGATTTGCCTTCGAAATTTATTTCCATTACAAAGAAGAAAGAAGTATTAACATCAATTTCTTAAGATAAGTGGAGATTTAGTAACAAATATTTATATTTGTGTAATATTTATCACTTCACTGTAACTAGCTTCATTTTCTACGTAATCTCTGTTTATAAATTTACAATTATATATAATTTATATTTGTTTAAATTACTATATTCTTCTGATGTCTACAAAGGAATGTGTATTAAAGTTTATCTCAATCAAGTATGTGGTCGATAAAAATATATTATTTTATAAAATTAGTTTGTATATGCTATATCAAAATAAATGCTAGTGGGTAAAGAAAGTCACAAAACTTTGTTTTCCAAATTTCATGATGCATTACCTTAATCATGTAATCTTGCATAATGAATGAAATGGGTAAAATTATTCTCAAATGAGCAAGGGGTCTGTAGTTATCTAACATTTGTCCTTTAAAGAAAAGGGAAAAAACCCACAAAAAACAATGATTTGCTCAACTAAGATTTGAATTTGGGACCTCCATGCCATGGAGGTGTATTAGTTTTCACACCAGATATTCATGAATGTTTTTATAATAAAAGTTGCTTACACTGACATGTAATATTTAAGAATTTAACTTCTCTGAATAAAAGGGGAGGTGTTATAGAAAACAAATAACAGTAATAATAATTTTGGTTGCTAGTTTGACCTTTTCTGGATCTCCGAGGAATTATCAGGAAAAGTTTCAAATTGTGCAAGTACAGCTATTTTAAGTGCTATTAAGTGCACTAATTATCTGAAATATTTTAATATTTATTGTCTGTGCATTTGGCAGCTATGGGCATAAACTATGTGTCAATTGTACAGTTATAAAACAAGGAGTATTTGCTAATCTTTACAAGGTATCTTGTTAACTGACCTATTATGTTGCTTCTGTATAGGGGGTGGCACTAAGTATCAGTGCAAGTTACAAACCACTACCGTAGTAAAATCCTTTTGCCATGCAAAGCAACTATAACACCATGTTATAATGGAAAACAAGTAGTAAAGAAAAAGGGCTGTCATATCCTTGGGTGCAGCATTCATTTGTACAAGCTCAGCAATTAAATAAAGCTTCAGATATTCTCAACCAATTATGTACATACACTTTATTTCCTATAGCACCTGCTTATAGACCTGCACTCCAATAAAACAATCTTCATTGAGATTTCATCACACTTTGAGATCTCCTAAATATCTGAAGAACACATTTTAAAAATGTCAACATTTGCAATGTTGGGTCAATAGAATAACTTGAAAAATCAACTAAATACCAAACTTGTTAAGTTCAGCATCTTATCAAAGACTTTCAAGAAAGCTTGCTGCTCAATTTAGTGACATGAGAAATAAAATTTATGCCTTGAAAATTCTGTGAATTTTCCTTTATTAGACTTCAATCTTTTATGATATGGAAATAAGTTACCCAATGAATTAAAAGCTATAAATGGTAACATGTTTCAAAAAAGGTTAACAAGTTACTTAATTAACAAATGCTTGTATAGAACAGATGAATTGTAAATAGAAATTTTTAACAGATAAAAAAAAATTGTAAATTGTAGAAAGAATTATGCAACTGATTATTGGCGATGCTTGAAACTAGTACTAAGTCTATAAGCTAATAAAGATGAACTGAACTGAATCTTAATAGGTAGACAAAAGCCTACCACAGAAAAAATGTTGTGCACATATTATAAAAAAACAACACTTGGTAACCAACTTTACTTACCAGGTTTAAAATTGTCGAAGTAACCAAAAGGTTAATCAGTCTACTGGCTGAAAATGCAATGGAAACATCACAAAACAGTCCCAGAGGATTTCGACAATTTTAAACCAGACGAGTGGAGTTGGTTTAGAATATTTGGATTGCTTCACTGTCAGTTAGCTTAAGAGTTTTACAAATTTGAGCACAATTTGAGTCAAATGTATTTGTTGTACCACCCATTTTTGGAATATTCTGTGTTGCAAGTTTAGATACTTTCCTAAATATGCAGTAACAAACATGCTTAAAAGTTTGCAAATCTTTATCTTTTCTTTCCATTGCAAGAACTCTTTACCAAAATTAACATTTGAATACCATTTTTGTAAGCTGTAAACTTCTGTTTAATTTGAAACAATCCTAAGCAAAACTATATTGTGATTTAATAATGGTAGAAAAGTATTTTGTATGTTTAATATAATGTATTTTTTATGCAAATTTACCACTGATAGAGAAAGTGAAGTGAGTGCATCACAATAAAGTAGTCCAAAATATACATTTATATCAATTATTCACAAAAAAAAAAAAAAAAAAAAAAAAAAAAAATACCAGAAAAATGTGAGTTATAACTATGTCTTATTAAGAGCTGCATAACTGACTTTTATATCTTGAATGATGATTTAATTCTTCATCAAATATTTTTATAAAATTATTGTACGATTTTTAATCTTCCCCTTTACCTCTTATATTATTGTAATTTTGCACAGCTAGTATCATATTCTTAACAATGGATGTAAAATTCTGTGCATGAAACATTGGCAGATGTATTTCTGATTTCAACTTCCCCCCCAACAGTCTTCCAAATTCTTAAAATGTACAGGGTTGGCACAAATGGTTTATCCACTTTCATTGGCTTGTATTACGGAAAGAGTAAAGCTTACATTATTAAAACATACACAATTAAAAAGAGAAACTCATGTTGTGTTTAAAATTTTGCAGGTGTATGCTGGTACACCTTTTTATCGCTAGGCAGTAAATAAGACAAATGGCAATTACAGGAGCAGAACGTGCTATTGTGTTCTTGAATTTCATACAACAAAGTCAATAACTGTTGTACAAAGACATTTCTGTACAGGATATCATAAGGACCCATAAAATAAAGACAATTCATGCGTGGTACTCAAGAGTTACAATCACAGGAAATCTCTGTGCAAAGAAATCCACAGGATGCCCATCTATCTTAGACAAAACTGTAGAGCACATATGAGAAGCTCACATGCAAGTCCGAGGAAATCGACTGTGCAGGCAGGCAGACAGCTAGGTGTACCACAGCAGACTGTATGGAAAGTTCTGCATCAACGTCTGAGAATGAAACCGTATCATTTACAACTGCATCAAGCTTCCACAACGTCAAATTGGACGAGGTTCTAATGACGATCAGTGTCTTTTTTATCGGCCTGCTCGGTCTCCTGATCTTAATCCCCCCAATTTGTAAAAGATCAAGTTTATGTACCACCCTTGCCAGTGAATCTTTATGAATGAAGAACCGGATTTGTAAGGCTGCAGTTAGTGTTGACGATGATATGCTCCAGCGGGTATGGATGGAGTTGGATTATTGAGTGGATATTTGTCGTGTGAAGTGTCACATGGAGCACTTTTAAAAGTTGGGAGATTCAAAACTTTGAGTCTCTTTTTAATAGTATATGTTTAAATAATGTAAGCCTTATACTTTCCATAATACAAGACAATGAAAGTGGGTAAAACATTTGTGCTAATTCTGTGAATATACAATGAGTAATGAAGATTAAATTTTTTATTTTTGTGCCTTCTCTTTGGTACTGTAGTTATTAAACAGATCAGCAAATTTAACACTTTGGAAATAATACAGAAGTTGTAACCAAAGAAAAATGTATCTTTTCACTTGTTAGTCATAAATATTGGTTTAGTAATTTGTATTGTAATGCTAGATAACTGGTTATGAATTTGACTCGCAACACAGAGAAGAAACACAACATTTTCTTACACAACGTTATTAAAAAGTTTTGATAAAGGCTAGTATCAGATACATATCATGGCAGACTTAATTGTTTTGTTTTCCATTTTTTCAGTCACTGAATATTTTCAATACTCTTAGTTTTATTTTTACACATATTTTCTGTGGAGCAACAACAAGTATTTTCCACACCATCTGTTCTAAATGGAAAGTCAATTCCCCCCCCGTACTCTTGTATCAAGACCTTGCAAATTCTTTTTAATTATTTGAAATTAAGAAGCTGTTTTGAAGCCTCTGTCCATCGGGAAGAACTTTTTTTCAAAGGTGAGTTGAAAATCAGATGATGGTTTTTTTAAGTTACCACACAAATGTACATATACACATATTTTATATTTTTATAATATTAATACAGATTTTGTATTACTGAGCTGAATATGAGGCCACTAATTGCCTCATTATGCAATACTTCACAGATTTGAAGATGTGCAATACCTGATAGGTATTCCATAATATAAGCTTTCTTGATGCTTTTTTTTTTTCTTAAACAAAGATATTAATGCAATATTTTGAGCCAAGTTAAGATGTATGTACATTGGTTGAGAATGCCTGACATTAACTAAATGCATATACAATACAAATCAATATACAACTTTCATTCATGCTAGTTAGAAATATTACATTGGCAAAAGAATGCTAAATATTTGCCTCCTGCAATAAATTTTATCTCCTTTGTCATATAAGAGGCATGTATTTGGTTTCTGGATGGAAAATATTTTAAATCTCTCACTTGTCAAACACTTTAAATAACATTTTTTCTGAGAAAGGCAGAGGAAAACATGAGCCTAACAAGGAAATAAAAGTGTTTAAATGCTACGGTACATATATACATTTCTGGTTACTTTGTCATTCTTCTTTCTGTTTTTATCCTTGCAATATTTTGGTCTACAAATTGGAACCATCCTAATTTTCATTCACCATGTACCTTCTCTGGAAGGTATACTTCCTAGACATCATAAAGACTGACTGTTCTGATGAGGGTAATGCTAACTTAAAATACCTGAAGTTTAAATAATAGAAATGTAATGCAGAGAATACAATTATTGTTTAAAAAGTTTAAAATAAGTTGATGGAATGACATAATCTGTAAATATATATATTACTCAAATTTAATATCTTATATATAAAAGTACAACTTAAAAATTTACACCTGAAATGAAACACATTTAAATATACTATTAAATTAAGAGAAATAGATTTAGCTGTAATAAAAGAGACAGTAACATCAGTAACATTATTACATCTACATAATACTTTTTAATGTTGTATAGAAATATATTGACATTCGAAAAAGGGTAATCATTAGCATAATGCAACATATTTTTCTTTCAAACAAATTAAGAAACAATTGTGTCACAAAATAGCAAAAACATGTACAAGAAATAAGTAATATATTGAATAAAAAAACAAATGCTACTAGCACTGAAGCAAATATAACTTATTGAAATAATATTCTCGCGGCTGCGGCGACGCACACAAAAGGTTTGGCGTTGAGAGATAAGGGACAATAGCGCCGGACGGAGATAAACAGCTTGCCTAAGCAGATAAAGATAGCGCAGAGATAAAAAACATGCCAATACAGATAAAGTGAGGTAAATGGAACATTCTAGTGATATCTTGATTGATAAAGAACAGTCGATTTCTTGTTTATTACAGAATATTCCAGAAATATCTAGTGATATTAGTGGTATATATAAGGGGTGACATGCCAGCGGAGGAGGAGAAAAACCAAGTCGTAGACAGAGTTGTAACGACAGTTGTAGTTGTAAACAGAGTTGTAATGAGAAAGTGGTAATTGAACTGGAAGTTGAGTGAGCTCTTTGTCTGTAGTCAACGACCTTGGAAGATTGTATTTGTGTATGTTACGTAATTCTGCTGTAATCAGAAGTGTATTTCTATGGAAATAGAGAACGATTTGAATTTCTGCAACTTGGACTTGTAATTCTACGAACCCACTAAGTCACAATATATTATTTGCTGATAATCTCAGAAACTACAAGCAAAACTTGCTTACACATCATGAATGTGGCACTGAAGTTAATCTGTTTAGATGTTTCATACAAGAGCAAGAATTGTTGAATTTTCAATAACAAAGTAATTATTTTTTTCTACAAGTGAGTAGGTTGAAGATGTATACTGTTATTATTTTAACGGCTAAAGAACTGGACAGAATTATAAAAACTGCCAAAACTGAAATGGACGAACTAGCAAAATTATTACATAAATATAATTATATTTGTGTAGTATTTGCTGCTTAACTGTTACTAGCTTCATTTTTTATATAATAGCAAAATTATACCACTATACCAAGGAAAACTTCATTTCAATTAAATTTAATTAAATTAAATATCAAATTTAATATTTCAGAAATATTAAATATAAACAGACAGATAAATCGGCTGATCATTTTTGGTCATCTGAACATGAAATAAACCCGTGAGGCATTATTTATAAGTACCTCATTAAGATAAGTGTAATCTAAATAATAATTTAGAAAGAGGAGAGGGATATCTATATATAAATGTAAAATGTGGATTGTAACATATGAGTTGAAAAAAGTTCCACTGTACAAATGTTTTCACTACCTGAAAAGAATACTCTTTAGGCTTTGCAAAAGACAATTTTAATGGTGCATAGCAGGACTGAAGGCTTAGGGTAGTTCAATGACACTCAACCAATTACAAAGAGATGTAAGCAGGTAAAAGGAACTAGGAAACAACGCGGTGGTCAATATCCTTGCGAAATTCAAGGTGTGCGAACGTATAATGAAATTCATGGTGCATCAGTAGTGAAAACATTATATTGGGGACACTATAACTGGTGTAAATTTGAATAAACAGTGATTAGTCTACTACTTATTGTTATTGTCTCTCGTCACACTACCCTGAGATCTCCATACCAAACATGCTCTACTTAAACCATAGCAGATGAGCAGCCGTAGACACAACCTAAGAATCCCAGCACTAACGAATCAAACACAAAAACAATCAATAAAATTTGCAAATTCCTTAAGGCTACCGCTAAATTAAAAAGCGACTGGGGAAACGCTGCACCCAGAAGTTAAATTATTGAAACAATTGAATGAACCGATAGATTTAATGGTTGGGAGAAAATATTTATTTTGAAGAATAAAGATTGGGTGATGAATTTTGATATCCCACCAGTAGATGTCACCAATAAGTTTGTGTTGTTCCTGGTAGATGGTAGTAAGATAGCAAGCTATTCTTCAACTTCTGGGAGTGTTCAAGGTCAGTCAGTGTCAGTCGGCAGGTTGAAAATGAAACAGAGTTGTTTTGAAACCAGTCCCAAAGAATATTAAATACACTTAAGTAATGGTGAAGTTGTGTTGCTATGTTGCTTAATACTTAGTTTGGTTCACTGTCAGCAACTTCAGTTTTTTAGATAACTAATTTTCATGCTTATTTGCTTGCGTATTTTACCATCAAATTTTGTTAAGAAATATGGGCTCTAGTACTGAAATTTTAAATTTGGCTGTTAAGATGACAGATTAAGATTCTCCTCAGACAGCTAGATGGCAGTACAACTTATACTAAAGCAGGGGATCCCCTTCAACATGCCAGTGTATATATGGCTAATGATATGTCCTGAGAGGAAACTTAGTGAAAGTAAAGTGTTGTCAATCAACTCAAAATTTCAATTATCATTATTTAATATTACAACTTGTGATACTGCCATTTCTTACCAAAGTTGCCAAGTCAGGTCCATACAGACAGATGCCTCTGCTGCTATCTAAACACTGAATCACTTATCTATTGAAGAATATGTTGTTCTTGATGTTGTAAAGATTAAGTTTAAACATGAATCTGTTCACCATGAGTGCATTAGTTCCCAAATTCTGTATCACCTCAAGAGAAACTATACATGTGACTGTGCTTTGGGTTCCGTGTTGGAGAAAAAGCAGTCTAAGAGATCCGTTTTAACAGAGACTGAACTACATGAAACTGGTGCACTTTCAGAGTAATCACCTTGTAAACTACAACGCAAATTTGCTATACAAACAGATGTATCCTCAAGAAGTATTACACACATATTAAAAGTATACACGAATATAAGCTTTGAAGTAAAATGATTCCAGTGATTGAGTCAATCACTGCCGTCTGTTAGTTTACAGCTTTTGTTTTTAGTCTGACACATTTGGTTTCACAATCAAAATTGGTCTGTTGAATTACATGTAGCTAGTTAGGTGGCACCATGGTAATGTGAGTGACTCACATTCAGGACAACCTTGGTTCAAATCCTCAGGGCTGACAAACCTGACCAAAGGTTTTTATGCAGTTTTCCTCAGTCATTACATGAGTTCTGGATTGGATAATTTACGAGGGCTGTTAAATAAAGAATGATCATAATTTTTTTACTGCCATAATTTTTCACACTAAAATTCAATCTTTTTATATTCTGTAAGCTAAATGTGAAACAAACACGCCATAGTACTTTCATTGCTGGAACTCCTGGTTCCCGTCTGTGAGAACCAGGCAAGTTCAGACATGTTCAGTATCGCCTACCGCTGCAATTGAGGTAACACGCAAGGTGCAGCTTTGAAATTCTGCTTTTGTCTCAACAAATCTTCAATTGAGGCCTATACAATGTTACAGGAGGCCTATGGAGAGTCTGGTGGTGATAGATGAAGATCCGAAGTTTTTTTTACAATGTTATCACTGCTGATGAAACTTGGCTACATCATTTTGATCCTGAGAGCAAACAGCAAAGCTCAGTGTGGAAATCTCCTTCATCACCAACCCCCAAAAAAGCAAAAGTGGTTGCTTCTGCTGGGAAAGTTATGGTCATCTCATTCTTTGATATTCATGGAATGGTTTATCAGAATGTTGTACCTGCACACACATCAGTAACTGGACAATACTACAGGGATGTCCTGAAAACACTGCAAGTTCATATCAGGCGCAAAAGACCACATTTCCGTGAAGCAGGCTGGATGCTGCACCACGATAATGCGCAGCTGCATATTGCCCATGTTGTTGCTGAATATCTTGCAAAAATCAACGTGAGGTGCATCCCTCACCCTCCCTATAGTCCGGATTTAGCCCCATGTGACTTTTTTCTATTCCCTAACTCGAAGAAACGCCTTCGTGGGAGGCATTATCCATCATCAGAAGCTGTGGTGAAGGCTGCGGAGGCGATTTTGAAGGATCTCTGAAAAAATGATTTCCAGCATGTCTTTGAAGACTGGCAGAAACACTGGGACAAGTGCATCGCATTCAGGGGAGACTATTTTGAGAAGGACTGTCAAAATTATGAGGATGAATAAAGGTGCGTTGTCAAAAAAGAATTATGATCATTCTTTATTGAACAGCACTCATATCTGCAAATGTTCCTATCATCCCCTTCATTTCTTCTTCTTTGGCATTGTATCAGACATTGGTATCCCATCCTAGATATATGATTCCAAATTTGCTTTCTCCTAGACAGGCTACTGACCCAAGATATTGCATTTAAGTACCGGGTGAGTAAATCCTCCAAAAAAGAGGTTAATACACAAATGAAGGGGAAACACCTGTGACATTGCATGAAACTCTTCACTACAACCTGAAATCGGAAGTGTGATGTGCAGTAAAAACTAAGAGAATATTAAGACCCATTTTCTAAAAAGAAACAAAGAATGCAAAATTACATCACAGACTAGTTCTAAGAACAGTTTTTGTCTGTCTGATAGAAAATGAGAAGTCCAATGAGATTTTAGCAACAGCACTTATAATTATTGAATCATTAATCTAGCAGGTATGGTAACGGAACAAAAAATATCAAAAAATTTTCCAGTTAGTTCTCGATACAGAAGTGAAGTTAAGAGTGGCTACAAATTGAATTGTTTTTTTTTCTTTGGATTTATACATTTCTTTTGCTTTTGAGTTAATACTATTTGCAGACACACACAGGAAATAAAAAAATGCATATTTTAACAAAATCTCTATATTAGACTTCTACATGGAATAGAGCACTTTATCTGCTATTGACAAAGTATAAAAGACAAAAATATGTTGCATTATTTTTCCCCTTAGTACAAATAAACTTTCATACACTTCAAGAATAATAATCATATAAACATCCAATGTAAATGCGTCATGCATCATTGCTTCCATCCAGATATGTTAGTAATATTATGGTTAAAACTAATTTGCATTCACAGTCTGAATTAATTCTGGATTAATGTTGTTAACAGTTATTAAAGCAAAGTTGCTACCAGATCTAAAAATGGTCATTATGAAATAAGATGATTTCAAGTATAACTCTGACTTTATTTACACTGTATAAATTACAAGATAGACAGTAGCAAACCTGTAAAACTGGAAAACAAACTGAATTATAATTTTTATTTGAAAAGGTAAATTGGAATTAACATTTCTGAAGTAATGTAATAATTAAGATTATACTATGAGTCAACTGAGACCCTCTGTACTTCACATACCACAATTTCTTAATACCTTCAGTGAAGGCAAAACACGTTGAAAGAAAACTTGTGGTATGTGAAGTACAGAGCATCTCAGTCGACTCATAATATAATTTTAATTAAGAATTTGTAAACTTGATTTGGATGAAAGCTTTAAACAAAGATACAAGAAACAAATTTGAGAAAGAGAGAGAGGGACATGCTGTTTCATGAACATTCATTAACACTGAAAAACAGTGTATATTTCATTTCAGAAATTGTAGCCAGCAGAATAAAAACCCCAATAGCATTGCAATGAACAAGAGTATAAATTAAGAAACATAAGGTGTGCACACGCACTAAATGCTAAAAAGTTTATAATAAAATCATTCTTCTTCTGTCCTCCCAGTATTTAAAGACTAGATCTTCCTGATTTTTGAGAATTTCACATACTATTAGGTGATCCATTGATGGAAATTAATCATTTCTTCACACTAGCCATATATAGGCTAATGTTTTTGATAGAGTCAACATGAAAAATTCAATACCATGGCCGGGATTTGAACCACAGATCTACTGGTTTCCATCTAGTCGCTCTCATCCATTGAGCTACCATGGCCAATTTGCTGTCACGACATTAAATTCTCCAATTGACTCATATATTTCCCCAGTAAGCCACTAGGGGCTCTCGCATCCAAGATACACCGTTTGTGTCGACTTACTATTGTAAGTACTTGAGTCCCAGGCTTCATCATTTAAATCTTAACAATGTTCATTAGGTGATTAATCTAAACATTGCAACAGATGATTTTTCTAGGAAGTAGATCTCAAATTGTTTTAAGTTTATTTTGGAGATCCTTTCAATTAAGTTTTTCTCAGGAAGTAAGATATTTGTCATAATTGATTGTGAAAATGGATTTTATTAATCATTTAATTGTTCCATAGGAATATCTTGTTTCTTTGAGCAATTTTGGAACCCTTCTTGGCCAATATATCTGCTTGCTCATTCCCAAAAATTCCACAGAGGATGGAATCCATTGGAAAAATATATGTTTATTTAAATTTTGGAGATGTTTGATCATATTATGAATTTCATGTATTATTTAATTTTAGAGCAGTCAATTGTAATAATGCTGAATAGCTGCTTTGGGACCTGATAAGAAAACTATATTATAAAGCTTATTTGTCCAGGGGGATAGAATTTGCAAGGAAACTACAAGGGCTGATCAACAAAGACTGAGACTGATTTTTTTCTGTAGCTTCCGTGATAGTTTCCTATCTGTAATATAAATATTTGAAAAGAGTGGGTTTTTATGTATAATGTTGGTAGGCGGCAGCACACTCGTATTGGTAGGTTGTTAGTAATGCTCTATTTTGTAGACCCTACGTGCATTTTGCTTTGAAAAGCTTTTTTTGACACTTTACAACACGAATGACCCATTTTCTCAAAAACTACTGAACAAAACTAAATTAATTTTAGGATGATAAAAAAAAAAAAAAAAAAAAAAAAAAAAAACCATCAGTACTAATTGGATCAATTTTGTTGTTAATGTCATTGGTTATTTTTTGAAATAGTAATAGCTGATAAACTTGGTATGATTGAGAAAAAAATATAGTTTCCGGAATAATGGGTCATGAATTTAGCAGATTTTACACTGGTGAGACAGGAAACCAAGAGGCCAGAAATGTTTCTCTCTCTCTCTCTCAAATGAATAAACAAGTCTCTATGTCACAAAAACATCAAAACAATATTTAAGTTCACTTACCTTGACCTATGCCAAGAGCGCCATACACACCCAGGTACATATCTCTTACGTCTGTTTCATTTGTGCGATTGTCATTTGACCAAGCTGACAGCCACACGTTAGAGCCAATTGAGAAACTTTGGAAAACAATGTTGAAAAATATTGTGGCTAATGACAAAAAGATTCCAATGCTTTTGAGGTAATGTGAATACACCCGCCATTTAACCTGAAAACACATTTGCATTTATTAATTGTTGTCTATATACTTAACATTAACAATACAATAGAACTTAGTTCATTCCAAATTAGATAATCAAACACTTGGTTAACTTAAATGGCCATTAAGCTGAAATATGAATATGAATATGAATGTTGTATAACCTACTACAAAGAGAAATTTGATTCCCTCAGTATGTATTCCACATGTTTTTCTTCGGATAAACCAAACATATAGAGGAATATATCCCATACAGCTTAATACATGTGAGTACTGTTTGTCATGGAGCCACCTTGTACAAGGCAAGGAAGAGTTGGAGAGAGTTGGAAAATACACTGCAAAGCACACATTATTTTTAACTGTTGATGGTTTCCTTTCCTCTGCACCAAGAAAAGCATACTCTCATGTGGAACCAAAAGTAGGAAATACTACACATGATCAACAGTGGAGAGAACACTAAAATGCAAAATCTGTAAAATCTTCAAGTCCACTCTCTTAGTGGTTAAACAAACAGTAGTTAATGCTCCTCTTATTGCTAGTATTTACCTAGAACACATTTCGTTAAGATCTTCCTAACATCACCATCTGTTGTCGACTAATGGATGTTGGTTTGGTGAACTCATTGGAGGTGATAGGTGCGTCTTTGTCAGTATCTTGATGAACTTGAAGTTTGGGTTTTCTTCAAAGGTAGTGTCAAAATTAAACAATTTTCTTTCATATTTCTTTATGAAGATTTTTTCCCACATGGCTAATGCAGCTGGACCTTGGACACTTTAATAAGTGGATTTCTCATTCTATATCATGATTCTCCTTCCAAAAATGGTACGCTACCGCTGATTTATCTGTCTTTGTTCCTGATGTTCCTAAAATGCTCTTTAAGCCTAATGTTCAAATTTCTTTTAGTTTTTCCAATGTAAAAGTTGTCACAGCCTTTGCAGTTTATCCACTACACACCTGATTTTTTTGTCTGTGGATATCTCCTTTGTATTACGTGATTTCAAAAGGTGTTGTACACTAAATTTGTTCTGTGGGGCCAAAGTAATATTGTGCTCTTTGAAGACCTTTTGGAAAAGGTGTGTAGCTCTGGGATGATATGTAAATTTTCTGTATGAACTTTGACATACCGGCAGTTGATTCTGTTTTTAGGTTTGTTTCGTCTTCAGATGTTGGTAATACGTAAATACGTAAATGCATAGTATCCACAGATAGTATCCTTGACAACGAATTGTGTTGACTGAAGATGTGGGCAAGTGTCCATGAAATTAATCTCCCAAAAACATAATTGAAGTATTGTCATCAGCTTCTTAAGTTAAGTGGAGAATTTAGTAACAGTGACGTCAAAATTAATCTCAGAAACTATCTGTAGTTGGTTTATTAATACTCGTCACTTACTTGTTTATATTTATGAGAGACTAGTTTCAAAGGCATTCGCCTCCATTTTCAATCTCTTTCCAACTGGCATCTGTTGTTGTCTGCTCTCTCTCATAGTTCCACCACCAGAGAGAGAGCAGACAACAACAGATGCCAGTTGGAAAGAGATTGAAAATGGAGGCAAATGCCTTTGAAACTAGTCTCTCATAAATATAAACAAGTAAGTGACGAGTATTAATAAACCAACTACAAATAGTTTCTGAGATTAAGTGGAGAATGTTTACTAAATATTTTTATTTGTGTAGTTTCTGTATGAAGTTTCATTGCTTCATTGTGCTTCATTGTATCATAGTCCTTACACATTGGAAAACCGTAGTTTTATGTACTGACAGACTGCATGCATACATGCTTCATGAGCTGTTTGCTACACACAGGGTTTTCCATTATAAAATTTCTGTATTGCATACCCATGATCGATAATAGTAACATGAACTATAGTGAGTAATAATCTTGTTATAAATGGTATCCATTCTATATTAAGACATTCCTGACATTCCTTGTTGCTACAAGACTGTAATTCATTAATTCTGCAGGGTTTCAATATACATATAATTTTTAAGTCGAACTAGTACCCAATAAATATTAAAAGCAGAAGCATTATTAACAGTGAAGTATTCTTCATATTTAAGTTTGAATTTATGAGTCACTATGTTTACACCCAATGCTTCATTTACTGCTAGTATTTACCTAAAAAATGCATTTTGTTAGGGCCTTCCTAACATCTTCAGCTAATGCCAACTACTGAATGTTGGTTTGATGAAATTTTTGTCAAATTATCTACAAAGAAGCTCATAGTACCACCGTCAGAGAGAAGAGAACAGATGACAACAGATGCTAGTTGGAGAGAGGTTGAAAATGGAAGCAATGGCTTCTGAAACTAGTCCCTTGATAATATGTAAGTGACGAAGTGTCAATAAACCGACTACAAATAGTTTTTCCAATTAATTTTGACGTCACTGTTTTTAAATTCCTCAGTATTTAAGGTAGACTTCCTGTAGCTTGTATTGCTGACACAGTAGCTAGCTTCTCCGACATGCCACAAGCTGTGAAACCAGCTGTGTGAAGGACTGTTCACCCAGTATAAGTGTACAAAGTTTCATGTACATGTAAGCTAAAGAATGTTGATTTGTATACTAGGAGTTGAAAATAGAGATTGAATGTAAGAATTGGTTATCATTTTTATCAGTTTCTGCAATCCAAATGTGCTGGTTTTGTCAAAATCATACAAAAAATACTACGTAATAAAACCAATGAAATATTAGAGAAACAGGGTGATGTGAACAATATATAAGATCCCCAAAATAACTCAATTCTGAACTATTTTAGGCCTTCCCATTTACCCGTTTGGATTCAAAAGCCTTAAAATTTTGCCATATCTGTAGACAACAATAGTCTCTGATGTCCAGTTTCTCATCATGGTATAGTATGATGTGCAGTCCCAGGATTCAGTTACACTTCCATTTACTTATGAATAGGGACCGGAAGTTGATCTAAAAATTCTCTAAAAATGAGCTATAAAATGTCCTTAAAATATAATAAAAATGCACATAAAATGTAAAAAAAAAAAAAAAAAAAAAAGAGAGAGAGAGAGAGAGAGAGAGAGACCTAACAAAAATTAACAATTTCTTTCATAATAATAAATTAATAAGTGTCACAGACATTGAAACCACACATTAAAATTAACTTTCTTAGTAAATAATGCAATTATTGCTAGTAAATAATAAATAAATTCAAAATTAATCAAGTCATTTTCAAAAGATGCCGTTTCTTTTAACAGTAACTGAGGCGCTTGCCTTTTTTTCACATTTTAAAGAGCTCGCAAATGTTGTTGGCGCCCAACATGTATGGTGAACCGTTTGTCTGCAGGGACTTTAATTTCGCACACTTTACAGAACAATATAGTTCCATCAGTAGAGAATATGTTTCTGCCAAACCCTGAAATATACTGTTTCAAACGGGACGCAGTTGACTTTTTGTTTCGGCATTTCAAAACCACAACACAACAAATTTACACACCTCACAAACTACTCTCCTTACTGCGACACTTCTAGCTCCTGAAGTCCTGACTGATGCAATCCACATGTATTGCATGATGTAATCAGCGATTCCTCAAACTGATGCGTCATAAATTCACCAGCACTGTTAGAATGCTGACCTGTGTTAATTACATGTTTACCACACATACAAAGTGTATGTATATATATATATATATATATATATATATATATATATATATATAAGGGCTACAGATGAAAATGCCCAATAAATTCATGAAAAAGAAAGAAAATGACCGTAAAATGCATATAAATGTTGAACAATGACCTTACTATAAAAATGTGGAAAAAATGCATTTTGATGACCTATAAAAACCATATATATCTAAAGTACTTGTTCCAGAATGCACTTAATTTCCAATAAGCATCGTCTGTGACTACTCAGGTGACTTTTCATCAAAATCCGGGCCCTACTTATGAATATTTGCTGTATTACATAAAATTAACTTTGTTCTGATTACTTTAGTCTTTAATAAAGGAATTGCTTTAAGACTTACACTTCCTGTTTCTGCCTTCTCTATTTCAATAAGCTTCTCTCCATCCAATGGTTTGGAAGGTTTTAATACATCCTTATCCAGAGAGTTTAATCTCCGCAGAGAATTAGCTCTTTCAGTGTTGCTCTCCACAGAAGCCTGCCTATAGCATAACATAGATTATGTGATAGTCACTAAAAAATGAAACTGTGTAACAAACTACATTCTGCAAATTATTGGGAAAAATCTATATAAAACACAATATGAATTACTACACTACCAAAATAAAGTGCTCTGTAGCAGTTTTCAGATTACTAACAGGCTGTGATTGCCTCAATAAACGTCTACATAGGATTGACATAGCAACATCAATAATTATGAAACATGTTCAGGTAATAACATATTAATGAAACTACTCAAATGTACATTATTCTTGCACTGTAATTATTTACCTAATTTTGTTTTTTAGATGCAAGCACATATGAATCTAAAAATTATTTGTGGTTGGTTTATTGACACTCGTCACTTACTTTTTCATATATTTATGAGAGACTAGTTTCAAAGGCCCTGGCCTCCATTTTCAATCTCTTTCCAACTGGCATCTGTTGTCTGCTCTCTCTGGTGGTGGAACTATGAACTTTTTCGTCAAATTATCTACTGGTGGGATTTCAAAGTTCATTACGCGATCCTTATTTTTCCAGATGAATATGTTCTCCCATGTTGTCAATCTATTTTGGTTTATCACTCCTTTTAATAATTTTGGATTTGGATCAATGTCATGGTTTTCATTCCAAAAATGAAATGCTACTGCTGACTTGTCTTCTTGTTTCAATCTGATGTTTCTAAAGTGTTCTTTGACTTGTTTCAATCTGATGTTTCTAAAGTGTTTCTAAAGAACACTTTAGAAACATCAGATTGAAACAAGAAGACAAGTCAGCAGTAGCATTTCATTTTTGGAATGAAAACCATGACATTGATCCAAATCCAAAATTATTAAAAGGAGTGATAAACCAAAATAGATTGACAACATGGGAGAACATATTCATCTGGAAAAATAAGGATCGCGTAATGAACTTTGAAATCCCGCCAGTAGATAATTTGACGAAAAAGTTCATAGTTCCACCACCAGAGAGAGCAGACAACAACAGATGCCAGTTGGAAAGAGATTGAAAATGGAGGCCAGGGCCTTTGAAACTAGTCTCTCATAAATATATGAAAAAGTAAGTGACGAGTGTCAATAAACCAACCACAAATAATTTTTATATTAATTTTGACGTCACTGTTACTAAATTCCTCCAAACACACAACATATGAATCTTTTTCCAAACTTCAATTTTTATGAAGAGAAGTTTCAATGGGCTAAAGAATATGAAATGACAATATAACATTGTTGGGTAGAATGCAATACTTCTAAAAACAGATGCAAGAATTCATTGAACTGCCACACCCACCTGCTCAAAGATCCTGATTGTGAACGCTTATCTGGAGACAAAGATCCTGTTTCACTTTGACTCTCAGATATGCGACTTCTCGCTCTATTCAGTTTCTGTTGAAGTTCTTCTGCTCCAATAGTGCTCTCCAGCTGTTGTTTAATTTCATCAAGATCTGTAAACAATCAATATATGTATATATAAGCCGACAAGTGGCACACTATTCCAATGATAAAAGCAGAATTTCTTACCAAAGGTATGTGCTAATTGTAATTAATATTTGATGATACATTCAAATATTTTACATGATAATTCAATTTTTCAGTCTGACTAAACCTGCCCAGAATTTGGCCTACATATGGCTGGTGTGAAAGAACAATTTAATTTGCATTAATAGACCTAATGAGAAATTAAGTCTGAAGGTATGGCATGTATAAGAGACTGAAATGACGTGCCACAGCATATGTAAGTCATCAAAAGGATATCCATTTATATTATTTTGATTATTCAATGAGAATAATACAATGACACAAACTACTGAATCACTCTTTAATTATTTTTGGGAGAATAATTTGAAATGTAACATGTCTAAAACAAAGTTAATATAATTACTTTCTTGGAAGTGTTGAAAACAGTGTTGTTATGATAAATTAACTTTAAAGAGAGTCGATTAAAGACACTAGACAACACAACAAGTAAGTGTTGTCTAGTGTCTTTAATCGACTCTCTTTAAAGTTAAAGTTAATATAGTTTAATTTAAGGAATTTAAATAATGAACATGACTATAATATTATCAGATTACAATATACATGTTACATAAATTTCTAGGTATTATAATAGATCAAAAACTAACATGGTCGGAACATATTCAGTACATCTGTGGGAAAATCAGTAAGTCAGGCACTTTTATAAACTACTAGAGAATTAAAAATTATGTACTATGGTGTCATATTTCCTCATCTAGTGGATGGAATTGAAAATTGGGGGTGTAGTGCAAAATCAAATATGGAAAGATTACTAAAATTACAAAAGAAAGCAATTAGAATAATATATCATCTAAATTATAGGGATTCTTGTAGTCAGTATTTCAGGGAAAAACAAATTTTTACAGTATTTTCATTATATGTATATAGGGTAATAATATATGGATTGGGAAAGGATAACTTGAGAAATAAAGAAATGCATAATTATAACACACGACACAATGATTTTTCGAATAAATAGTAGTATTAAAGATACAAACGTAATGGCACTGATTTTATACAATAAATTGCCAAATTCTGTAAAGCAAGCTATGTCAGAAAATACTTTTAAAAAGGAGCTTAAGATTTACCTAATAAATAAGGCATTGTACACGATTGATGAATTGTAATTCTATTGGCATTTGTATTGTAAGTATGTCAGAAACTGAGAAACTGCTCTGCAGTGTATTGACAATAAATAAATAAAATAAATAAAAAGATTATTCAAATGAGTTACTATGAATTTTGTTATATAAGGGTTGGTGCAAAAATCATTACAATTTTTTTTTCTTGTAGAATATGAGTGAATCAAAACTGCTATTTGTCTCATAGAGACTTTCATGGAAGTGTTGAAAACAGTGTTGTTGTATAAATTAAATTAATTGGGAGTCGATTAATAACACCACAAACAGGCAATCTTTAATAGTTTAGCACACAGACTGGTAAACATCCATCTCACAGCAGAAGAATACAAAACAGAATACAACAAAATAATTGAAATAGCACAAAAAAATAACTTTCCCAAATCATTAGTGGACAAAAAAGTGAACTTAGCAAATAAGAAGAAACTACTCAAGGAAACCACAACCCTCTCAGCTACAGAAACTAAAATGATCTTCAAAAAATTCACTTACCATCCATGGGCCTTTGATAAATTAAAAAAAGTCTTCAAAAAACAAAACATTCAACTAGCTCCAGTGAACCATTACTCCTTAAAAAACCCAATTTGCTCAAACATCAAAGATGCCATTCCATCTAACAAAAAATCTGGTATATATCAAATTGAATGCTGTGAATGTAGTCAAATTTATATTGGAAAAACCAAAAGAAATTTAGAAACAAGAGCAAAGGAACACTTTAGGAACATAAAATACAAACAGTTAGAAAAATCAGCAGTTGCCTACGCATTTTTGGGAAAAAAACCACAACATAAATCCAGAACCAAAATTACTAAAACATACAACAGGAAAAGAAGAACTGTCCACATGGGAACAAATCTTTATTTCAAAAAATAGGAACAAAGTATTCAATTTCGACATCCCCCAGAAAGATTTGTTCAGCAAGTTCCTTGAACCGCCACCAGAGGAGACCGATGACAAAATATTGCCAGTTACACCAATGAGAACCAGTCGATGTCCAGCTGAAGATAGAGGGAAGGCCTCAGAAACATGTTCTAGGAAAGTTTAAAAGTGAGTGTTATTAATCGACTCCCAATTAATTTAAGGTATAGTATGTATTCACAATAGATGGCTTTGTGATTACTGGTAAGTAGCACAGACAACACTGTGAAATCAGTTGTGTGGCAAGCATGAAAATAATGTTGAGCAGCACGTATATATCAAAACAGCCATCTTGGACGGACAAATGTGCAAGAATGTTACAGTAAACTGATGAAAGTTCTTGGGAATAATGTCCTTCCATATTGTATAGTAGCATATTAAGTTGGGCAATATCAGCAAGATGTGGGGATCAACAACGCTTGGAACCACCTATCAGTGTGTAGACCAATGTGGCTCCTTGAGGAAAACAAGTAATGGATGCTATTGCAGTTGAAGGGGCAAGCAGAGTTTTTAAGGACCACAAAACCACATTTCCAGCAAAACTCTTCACTCAATCAAGATTAAACTGTTAAAATGTATCAGAACAGCATAACTAATTACAGAAGTGGATTCTTGCTTGTTCTCCACTGACCACTTGCTCCTCTAGTCAACATTATTTATAAGCTTAAATTTCTTAATTCACAAATAAAAATTTTGCTTTAAATGAAAAAACATATTTCACCTGCTTCAGAAGTACCATCTTCAGGACTAATTTCCTGTAAATGCTGTACAAGAAACTCTGCAAAGGCACCCTTCTTTTCCAACAATTCTTTGTATGTTCCCAATTCGGTAACTTCTCCATCTTTTAACACCACAATTTGGTCCACCTCAGGCAGAAATGTGATGCTGTGAGTTACCAATAGTCTTGTCTAAAAATTAAAAAAAAAATATAATCTGATGTGCTACTCTACTATACAAAACTATCTACTCACTTCTTGTTGATAAAAATAAATTACACATTCTTACATTTAATTGTAGGTGTAAAAAGAACAGAAGGCTAAAGCAAGTAGAATTTTTAAAAAGCGGGACACTACCTGATGACTGAAATTTCAGTTTCTTCTATGACAAGATAAAATGAATGATGACATCAATTGAAAAAGGTAAAAGTATTTGAAAATTCAAACCAATAACAAAGAATACCTCAGTGTGGCTAATGCCACCAAACAACTTTGTTTGAGATTAATATGTCTTTTAAAGAGATCTACATTTTTTGTCGTGTATCATTTACTGGCTTATCAATTATACAAGTCATTCAGAATAAGCAGAACTTCAAGGTTACTCCCAGAAAATTTAAGATCTTTATAATATTGTAATCAATAGTCCTCTTGTTCTCTTTGAAAATATAAACACTTTTGAAACATTTTCCATGTAATGGGTATTTAGGAAGGGGGATTTTTTTAAAAATATTTGTCATATCTCTGGAACTTGCAGAACTTAAACACAAACTTCTGTATTAAAATTAGGCAAATGAGTCAACCTTGTATATGTTGTTGTTGACTAATGGCACTGGGGATTAGTTGATTTGCATCATTTTCCCCCTAGCTTCCCAATATAAAGACTGTAGGTTCCCACTTTTGAGACCATCACATTTGTCCAAATGGTGTTTGTTCAAGATGACGTCCTCTTTACAGATAGTACACTTGGGTGTAGGTATGCAGTGTATTTTATAAAGGTGTTCTGCAAGACAATCATGGCCAGTTTCCATTCAACCTTGCATATACTATTCTCCATTTACGAGTTTTTTATGAACACTAGTTTCTGAGTGGAGCACAGAACTGAGGATAGGGAAGAAGTTCACAGAAACTAGTCTTAATAAAAAGACTCATAAGTGGAGAATAGTGTATACAAGGTTGACTCATTTGCCTAACTTTAATAACAATGGCATTCCACTGTCTGAAATACTTCTTTTTATTCTATACTAACTTCTGTAATTATCCAAAATTTTGATTTTAAGCAAAATCCTTTTTCTGCAAATCCTCCTTCAGATTCAAGAAGTTTCAAAACCCGCATTTCTGGTGAAATACCAGTATCAAGTTTTTGGGTGGAGAGAAATAGATACTCCAGTAGAAAAAGTAAAAAAAAAAAGATTATGTTACAGTCAAAAGCACAAATAAAGACAGGTAGGTTCTGCAATAACATGACCTGCCAGCACACAGAGCAAGAACAAACTAGAGACATCTGTCTCTTTCACTGTGCCGTGGCTCCCCCAACCAGTCTTTGTACTCCCAAATCTCGTATTTGAATATATTACCTTTCTTCTAAGCATTCCACTAGGGCCTATAACATTTTCAAAAATATGTTTGCCAACATGACTATCGACAGCACTTAAGGGATCATCCAGTAAGTATACATCTGCATTGTTGTACACGGCACGGGCAAGCGACACTCTCTGCTTCTGTCCACCACTCAGATTTATACCCTAAAAAATAAGAAGAACCTTCAATAAAACTATCCTTACAACAAACTGTTCATAAGAGAAAAGCTGAAGTGAAAAACTGGTTTTGGTATTTTGTCAAAAATTAATATAGTAAAGTGTGATTAGACAATCAAGTTTTATGTACCTATTTTGCTCTTATCAGCTGATATACCAACCATTTTTAAAGGGAATGTATGTTACTGAAGTTTCACCAGTCACTGTTTAGAAAATTAAAACCTATGTACTAGGCCATTGAACACTGACTTGCTGGTGTAGCTTTGTTTTTCCTATGTATATGTCATTGCAATTTTTGCAGTTGATTTTGTAGATTCTGGTTTTGCAATTTTCTAGTATGTCTTTTTTAGTGGCATTTTTGGTAGGTTTCTTAGGTAGGATGACCACTGGGTATCTGAATTTCTTTTCCCTTATTTTTCATGTGCTATTTACATTTTTCCTTCATTATATTTGGCAGGCCATAACAATTTAGCAAATTTGTCATCAATATAATGATATTTAAAATTAAAAGAAAACATTGCACATATCAGTTTCCCATTTGCAATGAAAGCTTAATGTAAAGATTTGAAGCTTTCATGGCAATGATTATTAACTAGAGCTTCTTGGGTTACCAGCCATGCTATATTTATAAAATTGTTTGAGCTTTTGGCCAAGTGATGAGCTTCAAGTCCAGAGCAGTATATATACCTCCAAGCAGAAGGACGGGGCTAATATTGCATGGCTGATAACCCAAGAAGCTCTATTTAATGAAAACTTAATGCTAACATAAATGTAGTAATAGGGTAACATTGTTCACTATATGCAATATGCTTACGCTACTTGATATCAAATTATTTGTAACCAACTGAATTGAGGTGCTTAGAATAACAACAGACCCTAACCAAAGTTCATTTTGAAATACATGTCATTTTCTGTTTCTTTCAGAAACATGGAAAATACTTAGCATTGCGATTTCACATTTTCTGGGTATTTAAATTAAGGGATTTCAAGTCTATGTGCCAATTCTTGAACCACTGTTATCAATGGTTTCCTTAACTTTGTTTATTAGAAAAAAAAATATACAAAACATAAAAAAAAAAAAAAAAAAAAATGGTGAAAAAGACTTTTCCTTCATTTAACATCTTGAAAAACCTAATCTAGCTCTATTTTCAAATCTTCACATTTTTTTGTAATCCATTATGATGAAGACTGTTATAAAAACTATGATAGATGGGTGGTATATATTTCAGTAATTTCAACAGGTCTTTTGTTTTTGGTGTGTGTGTGTGTGTGTGTGTGTGTGTGTGTGTGTGTGTGTGTGTGTGTGTGTTTGTCTGTCTGTCTCTGTGTCTGTCTGTCTCTGTGTCTGTGTGTGTCTGTGTGTCTGTCTGTGTGTGTCTGTCTGTGTGTGTCTGTCTGTGTCTGTGTGTGTCTGTCTGTGTGTGTCTGTCTGTGTCTGTCTGTGTCTGTGTGTGTCTGTCTGTGTCTGTCTGTCTCTGTGTCTGTCTGTGTCTGTCTGTCTCTGTGTCTGTGTCTGTCTCTCTGTCTCTCCGTCCGTGTCTGTCTGTCTCTCCGTCCGTGTCCGTCTGTCCGTCCGTCCGTCCGTCCGTCCGTCCGTGTGTGTGTGTGTGTGTGTGCTTATGTGTGCGTGTGCCTGTACGTGTGCGTGCGTGTGTGTGTTCTGACAAGAATCCAGCAGAAATCTTGCTCCAACACGATAATACATGCCTACATACAAGTCCAAGAACCCAGGAACACCACCAAATTGGATTGGACATTATCACCTCATCCATCCTAAATCCAGACCTGGCACACTCGGACTTCCATCTTTTTGGGCCGCTTAAAGATTCTCTACAGAGGAAACATTTTGAAGATGACGAAAGTGTCATTCATGCAGTACAAACATGGCTACGCACAGGAAAAGAGCATTTATGAGGAGGGAATACATGCTCTCACACAAGGCTGGTGCAAGGCCAGAGAATGTGATGGAGACTACATAGAAAAATAGGATATGGACAAGACATATTGATGTATAGTGTCACCAAATTCTGACTCTTAACAATAAATATGTTCAGAAAAAAAAAATGTGTGGCATTATATATTGAATGACCCATGTATTTTGACAAAATAGCAAGAGGCATAAGCCAGAATAGGGGTGATAAAGTTAAAAGCCTTAAGGAAGAGAGTACAAGGAAAGAAACTTCTGCCATTTATTGATAGAATGTGAGGAAGTAGAAAAGAACTGGATTATACTACCTAGTGAAATTTTAATTAAAAAAGAATTGAACGTAAATTCAGAAATAATTTATTGAAAATAGGAAAGTAATTAGGTTCAGTGAGAAATAATTGGCTGAGAAAAATTAGAAACAAAGGTAATCAAGATAATGCAGATTTATGACAAAGAGTGGTGAATAGGGCCCAGTAGCTTGAGAACCATTGCATTGGAGTCTATGAGCCCAAGCAAATTCAGCAATTCATGGAAGAGTTGAAAACGAAGACCAAACAGTTATTGTTATAGTGGCGTACTAACACAAATATAAATCAAAAGTAAATACCAAATTAATTATGATAATGTATCCAACAGTATAGGGACTTCTAGCCTGACCATGTCTGTACCTTCTTAATATCAGTAATGCTTGTAGATTTTATTAAATGATCACCATCATCCCGCTTCATTAGAAGCAGAAAAAATACCACATGAATCTGTATGTGAACACTATATACATGTAAATTATTGCCATACATCCCTTTTGCAGATTATATTAACATACTAATTAAAGATAAAACTTCCATTATCATATCTGCACTCCCACATTTACCTATACATACATTTGCACTTTATCATAAAATGATAAAAACTGGGACAAAATAGGCAACACACACATCAAATTTCAAATATTTTATGTCACCAATGCAGATATCTTCCCTTAACTATGTGCTCTTTAAACGTAAATTATACTTCAACAATGATTACCTTTTCTCCAATTTCTGTTTGGTCTCCAGCAGGCAACATTTCAAGATCAGCTTTCAAGGCACAAGCATCAATGACTCGCTGGTAAGTACCATGATCCAGAGACTTTCCAAACAGTATATTATCCCTTAGGGTAGCATTCTGAATCCAGGCCTGCTGTTGAACATATGCAAAAGATCCCTACAAAAGAAATAAACATTCTAAATTATCTCATAAAAAACGTCTGAGACACCTACATCAATTTAAGCTGAATAACATATCACAGTCTAGACATTTTTACAAAATTCCACACATAAATGTTTCATTTCTGAAAGTGCAGACAGTAACTTAGGTATGATAAAGCTTACATAATGTTCAGTAGAAGTTATTTGTTGAAAAAGTTTCACTAATTCCAATATAAAAGCAATGTTATATGTTGTTACAGTTACATACCTGAAACTGGATATTGGAATAAAACAACCTGGATGTGCACTGACTTCTGCATTTAGTCAGTTGAGAGTTATACACAAAGAGTTGCTCACAAAGATGTGTACTACTTGGATGTAAAGGGAAACCAAAAACATACTGTCAAATGCCAAGTAACTATGTATGCAGTGTTTTGTGAAATATCCAAATGCAGCATCTACGGTATAATGGTACTGTTAGATCCCAGTGTTCTATTTAGAGGATGGCCATTATTTCAAAATGAGTAAATATTTTTATGTTATTTATGTTATATTTATGCTATTATGTTATGCTATTTTTATATTTATTATGATTCATGGAGTATAGACGTAAGAAATAAGCAAAAGTTTCAGTTTTCAAAAATAAATAATTTGGGATTTAATGGGTTAATAATATTCACATCTATATATCGAAATTTAAGTGTATTGGAACACCACAGTGAAGCGAAATAATTATAAAATTATAGATGAGTCATATTTATTACACATCAGCTTCACTTACGTACCTATATTGAGGATATGTTTCACGAACTATCATTTGCATCATCGGCTCTAATGCGACTAAAGCTTGATCCAGTGGTGTGGGTAGTTCTGGAGTTGCTGCTGCCATCTGTTGATTTTGTGATGAATTTAAATGTGGGGCTGTCTTCTGGCGGGATTTCAAAGTTCATTAGTTGGTTTTTATGTTTTTCTATGTATATTCTCTCTCATATGATGAGTTCACTGTACTTGTACGTATTTTAGTAATTTGGTGCTATCTTCAATTTCATGATTTTCAGACCATAAATGAGCTGTTATTGCGTACTTATCAATATTTTTGTATCTTAGGTGCCAAAAATGTTCTTTCTTTCTAGTGCCTATATTTCTTTTTGTCCTCCCTATGTAAATTTTTTCACAGTCTTTGCACTTAATCTTGTAATCTTCTGGTTTTATCTTATCTGTATTATTAATATTAAGTAGGTTTTTAATGTTGTAATTATTTTTTGGTGCCAATGTTATATTGCATTTCTTGAATATTTTTTGGAACTTCTTTTGTGGCCCAGGGGTGGAAGTAAATTTAGCAAATTCAATTTCTTGTTTCATTGGTGAAAGAGCTGTGATCTGTTTTAATCTTTTTTGAAGTTTGAATGATTTTATTTTTTTAAAAATAAATGAAAAAAGGCTTGTATATCCTGATGATGGGAGCGATGCACACTCTCGAAACATCGATGGCTCTACATCACTATACCTGGCTTGAAGCCCGAGAACGTCTAGAACAGGTTCCAAAAGATTTTCAAGAAATACAATATAACATTGGCACCAAAAAACAATTACAACAAAAACCTACTTAATAGTAATAATACTGATAAGATAAAACCAGAAGAAAAGTCAGGCATTTACAAGATTAAGTGCAAAGACTGGATAAAATTTACATAGGGAGGACAAAAAGAAATATAGGCACTAGAAAGAAAGAACATTTTAGGCACTTAAGATACAAAAATATTGATAAGTCCACAATAGCAGCTCATTTCTGGTCTGAAAATCATGAAATTGAAGATAGCACCAAATTACTAAAATACGTACAAAAACATGGTGAATTCATCATATGGGAGAGAATATACATAGAAAAACATAAAACATAAAAACTATTTGAAATCCCGCACATTTAAATCCATCCCCCCACATTTAAATTCATCACAAAATCAACAGATGGCAGCAGCAACTCCAGAGCTACCTACACCATGGATGAAGCTTTAGTTGCATTAGAGTCGATGATGCAAACAATAGTTCGTGAAACATGTCCTCAAAATAGGTACGTAAGTGAAGCTGATGTGTAATAAATACAACTCATCTATAATTTTATAAATATTCACATCTGTTTTTAAATATGTTTTTGCATACACTTTAAAACATTCTGTAATAAAGAGGAATTCACAAGCTATTCATAATAAATAAAGGTTTCCTTGAACAGTTTCCTTGAACAGTTCCTTAGGTTAAACATAATACTGAATATGTTTTTGCAGCAGCACTCTAAATTTCAATCGCATAGAGTATGTGTGAATAGAAATGTCCACAGTATATTAGTTTCAATATACACAAACAATTTCTTATGAAGTTAGTTTGGCCTTAATTTTATTATCTTTTATTTTTTTAGTTAGAAGATATTCATTACTTGATTTTTATTATTATCGTTACCATCTCTATAATTGCTGAAGTATCCAAGTAGATATACTGTTTTAGTGATTTTTCCACATATGGTTTGATATATTCAACCCAAGTTAAGTTATTACCTTCCAGTCTTTGGCTCATTGCTCTAACCAACTGAGCTACCACTGACAACAAACTTGCGAACTTTAAATTCTCCAACTGACTTGCATTTTTCTCAATAAACCACAAGGAGATCAGATTTAATTTTCTCTGATTATATCGGGTTGTCTCATAAATTTGTTCGCTTCTTGTTACGTGTTTACGACTAAGAACTCCTGAGAACACTGCATGCCCCCATTACTTTTACGTCAAAGAAGTTCCTAACAATATGGGGTTTGTTTACAAATACAATAACTGAAAAGAATGCTATGAACACAAACCACAGCGACCTCATGGCCAAAGGTAAATAGGTCAACTTATGTAAGAATCGGTAACCAAACTTCAGTACCAGTTTGTGGATGCAACAGTGTGGAGTTGTAACTTGTGAATGTTAATATGGAAGGCAAGAAGGAACATTTTCGACATTTAATGCTGTTTTATTACCATAAAGGTAAAACAGCCTCACAAAAATAACTGAAAATTTGTGCTGTTTACGGAGAAGATGCAGTGACGAATCGGGCATGTCAAAAATGGTTTACTCGATTTCGAGCTGGGAACTTCTCTGTGAAAGACAAACCTCATTCTGGACGACCTGTGGTTATGGATGAGGAAAGGATAAAGGACATGATTACGAACAACCCCAGAATAACAACTCGGGAGGTAGGTCAGGAGCTAAACTTATCTCATGCAACTGTAGCCAGGCACCTAAAGAAACTTGGTTACATAAATCTTCAGGATGTATGGGTTCCGCACGAACTGAGTGAACAAAATTTAGTTCGGCGCGTTTCCATCTGTGACGCATTGATAAGACGCAATGAAACTGCCCTTTTCTGAAACAGCTGGTTACAGGAGATGAAAAGTGGATTGTGTACAACAACATTCGAAAGAGAAAGTCATGGCGTAAGAAAGGGGAACCACCATTCTCAATTTCTAAACCAGGGCTTCATCCTGAGAAGATTATGCTGTGCATTTGGTGGGACTGGAACGGAATTATTTATTACGAATTTCTTCCTACTGGGGAGACCATCAATTCAGAGAAATACTGTTCTCAGTTGGATTGTCTGAAGGTTGCCCTAGAAGAGAAAAGGCCAGAGTTAGCATCTAATGGTGGAGTCGTCTTTCATCAAGACAGTGCCAAACCACACACTTCTATGGTAACTCGTCAGAAATTACGGGATTTCGACTGGGGTGTGTTACCTCACCCGCCTTATTCTCCAGACATTGCCCCATCCGACTATCATTTATTCCGATCCCTGCAAAACTTCCTTAATGGCAAACGCCTTACTTCCTTGGAGGATTGCAGACTCACCGTAGAAGAGTTCGTCAACCAGAAAACTGCAAGATTTTGGAAAAATAGTATTGATAAGCTTCCTGAGAAATGGAGATATGTTATTGACAATAATGGTGCATACTGCACAAATTAAAGTTTGTTTTGAAAATTTCATTGCCTTGTTTACTTTCGATGACCTTGCGTATGTAAACAGGTTACCCCTACATAATTAGGCAACTTCGTTGCCGTAGTTGTGATACGGGCATACAGTGCAGGCGCTCTTTGTCGTAAACACGTAACAAGAATCGAACGAATTTATGAGACAAACCAATATATCCCAATGGCAACTTGCAAAATTGTAAGTACTTTAGGTCCCAGGTTTCATAGTTAATCAACTGTCAGGCCAATCAATGGAAATGAATTGTTATTTCACAGCCTTGTGTAGGACGAGCTTGGAAGATATACTTGGACTGAAAAATTCAATGCCATAGCAGGGATTTTAAACATAGATCTTCTTGTCTCTGTTTTTAATGACCTTCTGGCATGTTGCCATGGTAGCTTGGTTGTTTATAACAAACATATCGGAAGAACCTAACTTTTATTTCCAGCTATGACATTGAACTTTTTGGTTTGACTTTATCTTTCCAGCTTTGTTCTACACACAACTAGTTGAAACAACAATTTGTTTCCACTGACTGACCTAAATAAAACATATGTTTATTCTACAATGTAACCTTTCCTTTCACACACCACTGTGACATCAACATAGGCAAGCAACGACCTAAAAGATGGCCACTTTAGGACAGAATATTTATTGCCTTTAGTAATCAGAGCTTACTAAGATTGGCATGAGGGTAGATTTTTCAAACAAGAAGAAGGAAAAAGGGCATTAAGAAATATTGGATTAAAAACATTTGGACATGGGAGAATGGAGAAGAATGGTGCAGTGAGAAAATTTATGTGAATATCATAAACTTAAGTATATAACATACCTTGGTATTCACTCTTCCTGTTAGTTTGTCCATTTCTCCCAGGAAAGCAGAAATAAGGGAGCTCTTTCCTGAACCAACACTTCCTACAATTGCCACAAGCGAACCAGACTTGAATTGGAGATTGATGTTGCGCAGAACTGGTGGGTCATCTCGATCCCAAGCAAAAGTGCCATTTTCCATCACCAAAGGATTCTCTAATGAAAAAAAAAAAAAAAAAAAAAAAAAAAACATAGAAGTGTGATTCTGTATTAACTATAGTGGCCTAGATGTAAATAAACTTTAAATAGGAAAGTTTTACTTCATTTTACTACAAACCTCCAAAAATATGAGAAATTAATCTTGAAATTATCATAAAATTTCAATGAAAATGTGTCATCTGTTTCATAAAATAAAAGATGTGGTATATTATATTTCATTACACTTATGTTTACAAGTTTTGAAGTATTTTGAACCAGTACAGTGAACATCTGCGACACTTTCTTATTTAACACCTTCTGACTGGATCAACTGGCCTGTGCCAACGTAATGGACTACAGTGTTGTGCTTTGATTCCCTGCCAAAGAATTCCCCCAGGATCGATCCCATCCCTGGGGTTTGCAGATTTTAAGTCCTGGGTAGAGAATCAGTGCTCACTCAGCATCGTGAGGAAATTGAAGAGTGGTGCTAGGTAGCGAACACTGGTCTAGAGAGTAAATTTTCCAGCTGGGGGTGCTAAAATACTGACCAAATCTCCCTGTATCAGTTGGATAATTGCCCACCTCTGCCTTGTGTATGTGGACATGAGGTCAGCAGTTGGGCTGGCAGGCTCAGGCCCACTTTGGGCTGTTACGCCATAGGTTTACTTTTACTTTGACTGGATCAACTGCAGTGAAACACTTAAACCTACTGCTGAAAGGTTATATAGTTTTTTAAACCAAATACAGAACTTGACAAAAATTTGTAAGTAATTCTGTATAACAAATCTTCTATCGGTTTACAGAAAATGTTTTGAAATGTATAGACTATTGGCAACAGTGTACTTTCCCTTGCTGGTCATTAGGAAAATCACATTCAACGGGTAAGCTCAGATCTTCCATACAGTGTTCTCTTACTTTCCAATGGCACTACAAATTGAATACTGCATTACAGAATGAAATTAAATTTGCTAGTAGTGTTCATTTCCATGAGAGTGAAATAATGAAAATGACTAAAATTGAAAAAATTAACATTTTAATTATAAGTTATACATAGGACAGTTTTCTATATCATTTGTCTAGGTTTACCTAGGCAAAACATGTAGAATCTGCAGCAATGTAGATTTGTATTCCATACAAATACAGCATCCATTACTGATCATTTTGGTCCACTTAAGAAACAAATCCAATAGCTGAATTATTAAATAATTAAACTAATCCTTACAATTACTGCCTATAAGAAAATTTACATTATAAAGAATACAGACATGCATTATGTATTTTGAAGCATTAACTACTGACTGAAAAAAGTGTAACCACGATGCAAAATTTTAAAATCAAAATGTGCATAGGAATTTCTTACTTTCAGACTGGTCATGTGACACATTGTTGGGTTCCAGTTCTTCAGCATTCATAAACTTATTCATTCTCTTGATGGATACTTGGGCCTGTAAAATTACATTTAAATTAAGAACACAATACCACACTGAATACATTTACAGCTATAAAAGTATTATGAATATTTAATATGTTTAAATCAGTTTTTAAGAACAAACCTTTCTCAAATGTGTTCTGAACTAAATCAGTGTCCATGAATTAATTATTTAACATTTGCAGGACTGTTCTCTAACTTTCTACTTAAAAAGACTTACTAATCTCTGTTTCATATAACTTTGCCCCGCTGACATGTATCACTCCACGTGCAACTACCTTCCCCTCACCCTAATTGGCTAATGTTTCACGCCATAGGCGGTGTCTTCCCATCACATTTAAACCTGCAGTAAACGTCATAATTGCCAGGAAGATAGATAAAATCATACAAATAAGAATATGAAGGCATGCAAAAATACAAGTTTATAATGAAACTGAGCAGGTTGAAACTGAATGAATGAGCAATGAAAATGAAACAAGTTTATAATGAAAGGCCGAACCAACACACATACCTTGCAAAAATGCTTGTCTTTCAATCTTAAAAGTCGTGTCACGCCATACTTTACTTTTCGTGTGTTCTTCATTCACCTAAGTCTCGTCAAGGTAGTATATTTTGCGACTTGTATCCCGGTACAGTCTGATTGTCCTTAAGTAACGTCTTCGCTACACAGCAATATCGACTGTCTTTTAGGAAATTTTTCTTGCCCCTTTTTTCATTCACGAACCCCAGCTGTTTAAGCAATCTATACAGACTAGATCTGCTGAAATTTGGTAAATCTGCATCCTCATTTATTACAGGAGACAAAATTTTATTTATGTTAGGGAGTTCGTTTCTAAAGAAAAGAACTATGCACATGACGACGGACAGCACTTTTCACAAACTCATTGCATTCTCCAAGCACGCACTTTTATTTATAGCTGCTTTTGCCTGCAGTGTTAAGTTTTCCTGTTGTCTCAATTTCACGTCGCGATGTTCCTACGGATCTAACACTCCCACTCATGTTCAGAGCACAGCTATTGGACTTCTCTCATTGACAGATGGATTCTTCTCTGTTAGTGAATTAAACACATGCACCACAATTCTTTTTTCGCTGGTTTGTAAAGATTTACCCCTGCAATGCTCCAGCGAAAAACTGGCGGTAGACTCTGCCATTATACATATAATAAGTACACACGCAATAAAAAGGCAGGCTTGAAAGCAAAGGAACCTCCTCTTTACTTTGTTTAAGAATTAATATGCATTTCAAATAAATCAACTCTGTTGCGTAATATATTTAGTTAAAACAGTTACGAAAATATAAATTTGACAATTCTCTTCCAAAATATAAAGATATATCACCATATATCGAGATTTAACTGTATTGGAACACCACAGTGAAGCGAAAAATTATTAATTTTTAGATGAGTCGTATTTATTACACATCTGCTTCACTTTCGTACCTATTTTGAGGACATGTTTCGCAAATCATCGTTTGCATCTTCGGCTCTTATGCGACTATATTAGTTTTCTGTAGTGATTTGCTTTTTCGGATTTTAACACGGCTTTTTCAGCAGCTAATTGTTCTCTACTGTTGTTAAATTTTACTATTTTTCTTACAAATTTCGGAGAAATGTTTTGTTTTAGGCAATTGTTGATAAATTTTATGTCCGCTGATATTAACCTTCTTTTTGTCTTTAGTTTCAAATATTGCTTTATTTCTTTCTTGTTGCGGAAATGTTCGTTGAAATTATCAAATGTGAATGTTCTTACCTCCATGTTGTCCGGTTTTTAAAATTGGCTGGATCTAACTTTCGCGTGTTCCTCTTGACTTGACGTCACTTCAATATATCGAGATTTAACTGTATTGGAACACCACAGTGAAGCGAAAAATTATTAATTTTTAGATGACTCGTATTTATTACACATCTGCTTCACTTTCGTACCTATTTTGAGGCCATGTTTCGCAAATCATTGTTTGCATCTTCGGCTCTTATGTGACTCGCATAAGAGCCGAAGATGCAAACAATGATTTGCGAAACATGGCCTCAAAATAGGTACGAAAGTGAAGCAGATGTGTAATAAATACGACTCATCTAAAAATTAATAATATATCACCATGTTAAATAACGAACTAATTTTTAACACAAAACAGTCTATACTACAACAGCAGCCAATGAGAGGGGACTAGGTCATGTGACCGTTAAGATACGGGACAAATTTATGTAAAACAAGGATTAGAAGCATAAAAGTGCATTGTTTTCTGCCAATAGTAGGAGCATTACTACCACTAACAGCACGTCTTGCTGCTGGTACTGTTAACCATAATTTTCTTCCTCTTAACAAGACAATTATGATGATTTTACAATGTTGCAGAATACCAAATAGTGTGAAGATTGTTGGTAGCTTTAACAGGTTGTTAAACTTTAACAAGATGTTACTCTGTGTGATTGACAGCTGAACAGAGGAAATTTGACAAATCCGCAACACTAGACTTTAACATAATGATATTCATGCTGAAGTGAAATTCACAACTTACTAAGACAATAAATGGGCAAAAAAGTACTATTTCAAGGTAGGGTTTATTACCCTAATCCCCTCTTCCCCCTTATTTGCTACATCCTTGTCTCATGCAATTAAGTAAAGCACTTTGTGATACATCAAGTGATATTTCTCAGCTTCCTTTTCATTACTTTGGGGGAGGGGGTGCCATTTTTCATTTTTCAAAATGTTCAGCATACCACAATTTTTAATTTCTATTCTTCAAATTTTCCGGATGTAAAGCTCAATATAGAGATACAGTTCAATTACGGAAAGAAAAAAAAATGAAATTCAAATACAAATACTTTCCATAAAATGCATAAAGTTCAGAAGTTTATTATGAACACACACACAAAAAAAAAAAAAAAAAAAAAAATCTGGTGCTTTATTTGAAAATGTATGAATACTCAAACATAATTTCTTCATAGAGTCAACATGAAAAATGCAATGCCATGGACGGGATTTGAACCACGGATCTATCTATGAAAGACCTTAGCTTATATATGGCTATTGTGAAGAAATCATTTATTTCCATCAATTAACTAA